>CM070106.1:17172755-17290255 GCA_036178185.1 Liparis tanakae
TCAAACATTTTGCAGACGCAGGTAGAGGCCAGTTGGAGAACACAGTCCAGTGTTTAGCAGCTGGAGAGACACATGTCTCTCAAATGTTTCTGGAGACCAAAAACAGTTAAAAATGAGTGAATATTGGATTGAACTCGTCAGATGGAGACAAATAACACTGAATTAACGAGAATGTGGCTCTGTGTTTGAGACAATATGTCAATAAAGGGTTCACGGCTTGTCACCGAGGGAGGTCAAATAATCAATAAATGCTGATTACGTTAAGAGCAAATAAAAATAAAAAGACAATATGCTGTCGTGGCCGTCTTAAAGACCTCCATGACACACTGACATTTAACAAAAGGCCTTCATCTGAGCGTATATATATATGTATATATATATATATACATATATATTGTTTATATATAATATATATATAATATATATAAATAATATATATATATATAATATATATATATATATACATATATATTGTTTATATATATATATATATATATCTTTATATATATAAATAATATATATAGATATTATATTAAAATAATAGATATAGTATATATATATATTATTTCTAAATATATATATATATATATATATATATATAAAAATGATATATATATATATATATATCAGCCTCGGCCTGAGGTGATAACTGCTTATTGGTGTCACGTCTTGTCCTTCAAGGTGGACAAAAAGAAGAAAGAGAAGAAAGACAAGGAGAGGGAGAATGAAAAAGAGAAGAGCGCGCTCACAAAGGACAAAGTGCCCATGAAGAGGCCGCTGACATCGCCCGCCACCACGACCCAGAGGTCCAGGCTAGAGACCAGGTACCGTCCACCAACGGGTCCCAGATTCAACCTCAACGGTCAATTCATTCTCTATCGAGGACGTGATCTGGACTCAGCCGGCAGCCGGTCAGGGAGACGCCTCCCTTCCTCTCGGGTTACACTCTCACAGAGCGTCAGATGGAGCCACTCACATCTTAACGTGACCTAGTTATGAGCTTTGTGCAGTGCACCTCATTACCTTCCTCTGCTCTTAAACCCTCTCTTTCCCTCCTCCTTCTCCTCCTCTCTTCTCATCAGCACCGCGAAGCCCAGAAACAGACCTCAGTCGCCGGCCGCCCCCAAAAGTCGGCCCCTGTCCCCCCTGGTGCCGGCGGCGGCCTCCAAGGCCCCGACGGGCAAGAAGACGTCCCCCTCCGGCACCAAGACCCGGCCCAAACGAGCCCAGACGCCCGCCAGGGTGCAGCCGCAGGCGGTCGCCGCGGTCGCCGTGGAAACGCACCCCGAACCCCAGCAGCCCGGCGCTCCGGAGGAGAAAAAGAGTGAGTGTAGTTACCATGGAGACCGTATCCAGGCTTCAAGGTGACCCCTAACCATAAAAGGTTTTTGGCCGACATCGCCGCTGCAGAGTAACGAAAATACAATCACGCTTTTTAAAAATAAATTATTCCACGTGGTTTCTAAGAGGATGGACACTGAAAACCGATCACACGGATCAATCACACCTCCTCCCCCTGTGTCTCCGCACAAGAGATCAATGCATGCAGATCATCGATCTCACTCAGGTTCACAGAAACAAAAATGTTGCAAATTTTCGTTTTATTGACGGCGCCACGGGGTAACGATGATCACCGTGATGTCAGGGAACGTGAGATCAAAAGGACTCAACCGGATCTCTAGAAGTCTCCTCTCCGCCGGCCACTGCAGCTGAACTTCTGTATTTATATTCATAACCACAGCCACAAGTCTCCACTGCACATTTGATTTGATTTTTTACATCACATCACATGTCATTTAGCAGACGCTTTTATCCAAAGCGACTTACAATAAGTGCATTTCAACCTAGAGTACAAACTAAGAGCAACAAGAATACAGAAAGTAACATTTTATTGCAAAGGAAAATTCTACTTTGCATCAAAGCTCCACGATAACCAGTGAACTCATTCATCGTCTGCCGGTTTCTTCCGGCGTTCCTCTCCGTTCATTTGAGTGATTCACATTTCCGCATCCTTCTGTTTTTAGAAACATGATCTCCTCCTCTTCCCTCTCCTAGACTCCGGCGGCGTTCCCGCCATCGTGGTGTCCTCCGCGCCGGTCACACCGCCGGTCCTCAGCCCCTCAGGGGCCTCAGGGGCCTCAGGGGCCTCAGGGGCCACTCCAGCTGCTCCCAGCGGAGAGCCGGCGGCCTCGACTGCTCCTCCTCCGGCCGCTAAGTCTGCTGCTCCTCCCGCCGCCACTGCTAAGCCTGCTGCTCCTCCCGCCTCCTCTAAGTCTGCTCCTCCCGCCTCCGCTAAGCCTGCTCCTTCCGCTGCTCCCTCCTCCACCGGCCCGGCGCCCGGCCGGCCGTCGGCGGGCACCAACAACCCGGAGGAGGCGGCTCGCGTCCTGGCAGAGAAACGCAGGCAAGCCCGGGAGCAGCGGGACAAGGAGGAGCAGGAGCGCCAGGAGCAGGAGCAGAAGAACAGGTCAGTGTGAGGGTCAGGGAGAGGTCAGATTACACAAACACCTTCCAACACGACGCCACGCAGCCGTCCTGTTCACCTCACGTTGTACCATGCAGAGTTACCCGGCTAACATATTTATTTATGAGAAAAGAAATTGGTGATTTGGGGACAATTTAATTATTTTTTCTTAAATTTCTTATAATTTCGATGTAATTTTGCAGAGATTGCAGAAGGAAAAAAAGGAACTTCCATGAAAGAATTGCTCCATTTTAACCCAAATAAATGAATAAAAATTAAAACAAATAAACAAAAATAACTCGTTACTTTGAAATTCACAGATTAGATTAGATTACATTCAACTTTATTATCATTACAAACTTGCAATTTGGCATCCAACCAGAAGTGCATAATAAATCATAATAAATACAGGATATGCAGATTATATGAAATAAAACGCGATACAAGAGGGCGGCTTGGACTGGGACTATTGGTAATAAGTTTAGACAAAACAGTAGACAGATAAAATTAACATTTAAATAATGCGGAGATATAAATAAAAACTATCTGGAGTTGCTAAACTAGTTCAACTATTCAGTGCATATTAACTGTCACAATATTCCCATTTTTATAAAAATAATAATACAATTTAAGTTGAAAAGAAAGTCGGATACTAATGTGACTGTCTTTATTGTAGTAACTATGAATATACTTATATTATAGTGTCATTTGTGCATTAATGACAAAAATAAATAAAAATTACAATAAAAAATTAAAATAAATAAACAAAAAAATAATTAACGCTCACAACTTTTTTATTTGAAATTCAGTCACAATATTCTCCTTTTTTCATGTTCAGCCGAGCTGCTGCCAAAGAAAACTTAGGTTAAAAAGAATTTTGTTGGGATCGTCTTAATTGTAGTACCTATGAATAAACTTATAAAAGTATGATTTCTGTACTCATTACCAAATAGCATCGCTCAAAGTCATTTTTAGAAACAAACACACATGAATAAAAGTGTCCCGTTTCTTTAAAAGAAGTTTACCCTCGGTGTCGTGGTGACCTCAGGCCCTTGACCTCTGTCCTGTGACCTCTATCCCGTGACCTCTGTCCTGTGACCTCTATCCCGTGACCTCTGTCCCGTGACCTCTGGCCCGTGACCTCTGTCCTGTGACCTCTATCCCGTGACCTCTGTCCTGTGACCTCTGTCCCGTGACCTCTGGCCCGTGACCTCTGGCCCGTGACCTCTGGCCCGTGACCTCTGGCCCGTGACCTCTGTCCGCGTACGTAGACCATGCCTCTAACGCGGAGGCGTCTCCTCAGGGTCCTCCGGGAGGAGGCGATGGTCCGGGAGGCGGAGGAGACGGAGCGCCGGAAGGAGGAGGCCCGGTTCATGGCCGAGCAGCAGCAGCTCCGGGACGAGGCGCAGCAGGCGGAGGAGGAGAAGGAGGCGCAGGAGAAGGCCGTGGCCGAGCAGGAGGAGAACGAGAGGCAGCAGAAGCAGGTGAGCGGGGAAACGTAGCGCGGGCTTCCTCCATGTCACGAGCATCAGGGCTGCACCATGTCCGCTAGAAACTGACAAAACATTACAATAGGAGCATTTAAAGTTACAACACGTGACTTCTCTGAGCAAGAATGTCTCAAATCATTGGAGAAACAACGATTATTTACACAAAACTACTTTGTTCTGTATTATATTTTCCTGGTGTGAATCCCGTGGTGGGGTTAGTTTTGGGGAGGAGAACTCCGATGTGTTTTTTGAGGCCTCTATTACTGTATGTGTGACCACTGTGACTTCAGATCACGTTCCCGTCCCCAATTCTTCAATTTCCTTGATCCAACGATGTAATATCCGGTGGGAATCAAACCCTCAACCCGTCGCTCCATCAGTGAGACACACACTCAAAGAAATGACTCATTGGATGAACTCAATTGAAGTGTTGGCAGGTTTTCCATCCAACAATTATATGCCACTCCAACTCAGATTTAGCACATCAGTGCAATAAAATGAAATTAAGTTAGTCCAACTCATTTGTATCAAATACATCTCAAATAAAATAACGATATTCATTAAATTAAATTAATTTGTGTTTGTCCAACTCAAAATATAAATTGTAAATTAAATATTCTATTCCATCCCGCTTATCCTCATGGGGGTCACGGGGCGCTGGAGCCCACACGTTCATTTTGAGTTGATGTGCACATCATCTAACCTAAATAAATATAATAAATGAAGTATTCATACATTTCGTGTTACATTAAAATATAAATATCTATTTTTGTAATTGATTTATTTAAATGTATCAAACAATATTTAAATGTGTCCCCTCTAACGAGGCCTTGAATGTTTTTTTGAGTGCAGGATGAGTTCTGGTGGACTGAGAATAAACTGAAGGCTCTGAAACTCTCATTGTAATTTTACATAAACCAACATGAATCCTGTTGATCCCTCATGCAGTAATCCATTTACCATCTGGGCAGATTAATGCATATGAGGATGAGCTGTGTGTGTGTGAGTGTGTGTGTGTGTGTGTGTGTGTGGGGGGGGTCTGATGGGGGTCTGATGGGGGATACCCCCCCCCCCCAACTGGCTGCTGACTGGCATCTGGGCAGATTAAAGGAGGAGAGTATGCGCCGCAGTCACGGACGACTCGTGCGCCCGGTTCCTCCTCGTCTCGTGCCAGCTGGTGACCTCCATTGTGGTGACGGGCCGCGGCTGAAGGGGCGCCATTGTGGTCGGGGGGGTAGTGGCGGCCTGTGTCGCCTCCGTCTCGTTCGCTCGGCCCGGCGGTGGGCCGGCAGTCCGAAGGACACTCGGCCTCACGCCGCCCCGTCAAACGGACCTTTGTTCCTCCACGGCGCTCCAGACCAGAGGGGCTCACTCTTTAGGATCCCTCTCTCTCTCTCTCTCTCTGTCTGTCTCTGTCTCTCTCTCTCTGTCTTTCTCTGTCTCTCTCTCTCTCTTTCTATCTCTGTCGCTCTCTGTCTCTCTCTATCTGTCTCTGTCTCTCTCTGTATCTCTCTTTCTATCTCTCTCTCTCTCTCTCTATGTCTCTCTCTCTGTCTCTCCCTATCTGTCTTGGTCTCTGTTTCTCTCTCTCTGGCTGTCTCTCTCTCTATCTGTCTCTCTCTCTATCTGTCTCTTTCTCTCTCTGTCTGTCTCGGGCTCTCTTTGTCTCTCTCTGTCTCTATGTCTCTCTCTCTGTATCTCTCTCTCTGTATCTCTCTATCTCTCTATCTCTGTCTCTCTCTGTATCTCTCTCTGTATCTCTCTATCTCTCTATCTCTGTCTCTCTCTGTATCTCTCTCTCTGTATCTCTCTGCATCTCCCTCTCTCTCTCACTCTCTCCCTCTCTCTCTATCTGTCTCTCTCTCTGTGACTCTCTCTCTCTCTCTCTCTCTGTCTCTCTCTCTGTGACTCTCTCTCTCTCTGTCTCTCTCTATCTGTCTGTATCTCTCTCTGTCTCTCTCTCTATATGTCTCTGACTCTCTCTCTCTGTATCTCTCTCTCTATCTCTCTCTCTCTCTCTCTCTCTCTCTCTCTCTGTCTCTCTCTCTCTCTCTTTGTCTCTTTCTCTCTCTCTCTGTCTGTCTCTATGTCTCTCTCTCTGTATCTCTCTGCATCTCCCTCTCTCTCTCTGTATCTCTCTATCTCTCTATCTCTGTCTCTCTCTGTATCTCTCTCTGTATCTCTCTGCATCTCCTCTCTCTCTCTCTCTCTCTCTCTGTATCTCTCTCTGGCTCTCTCTCCCTCTCTCTCTATCTGTCTCTCTCTCTGTGACTCTCTCTCTCTCTCTGTCTCTCTCTATCTGTCTGTATCTCTCTCTGTCTCTGTCTCTCTCTCTGTCTCTCTAATGTGTCTCTCTCTGTCCCTCTCTCTGTCCACCTCTCTGTCCCTCTCTGTCCCTCTCTCTCTCTCTCTCTATCTCTCTCTCTCTCTCTGCAACAGACACTGATAATGTGCGTGATTATTTCCGATGTGTGCACAAAGGCTAAATAGCTGCAGCGTGAAAACGGCCCATTTTTTAAGTTTATTTTAAAAGTCACCAGACGTTCTTCCTCCTCATCGCTCTCGTCTTCAACGCATCATCTTTTGTTAATGCCCAGTGAGTGATGTGTAGAGTGATGGAGTTGCTCATATTACATCAACTCTGGCCTGAAGGCTGCAGAACAGACTGCGCCGCCCCCTGGTGGTCAGGAGTTGTTCTGCACACAGCGCGTTACCAGAGGCCTCCGGTCTTCAGGTCCTTCATTTCAGAGGTGACTCAACCTGGAGCACGTGTTCTCGTGTTCTCACGCGTTCCCACACGTTCTCACGCGTTCTCACGCGTTCCTATACGCGTTCTCACGCTGCTTCACGCTGCTCCCACACGCTCACGCGTCCCCACGCTGCTTCACGCTGCTTCACGTGTTCTCACGTGTTCCCACGCGTTCCCATGCGTTCCCACGTGTTCCCGCGCGTTCCCACTTGTTCTCGCGTGTTCGTGTCCGGGTGACCAATGGGGGACAACGATTTATGAAATTGGTCCAGAATGGTCAATGAACGTTCATTAAATGTTCTTGTTTTTGCCACTGAAAACATTTTCTCCTTCCCGTTTGTGTTTTTTTTCGTGTGTCATTGGACTTTTTTTGCAGATAATAATAATAACTTTTAATAATAACTTTATTTATATAGCACCTTTAAAAACAAGAGAGTCAAAGCAAAACAAGTGGAATAGTAAGAAACCAATATTACATTTCAAAGTATATATTAAAATTAAAATTTAAATTTAAAATTTAAAATAAATTAAAAGCAAATACATTTAAAATAAATGTAAAATAAATTTAAACAAGACAAACCAACGTTCTGCATAAAAAGACTAGATCACAGATGTTCTCGCGTTGTCGTGCAGAAAGCGTTTAGCTTTGGTGTAATCGAAAAGATTGTCAGTGTCGTGGCTGAATATTGAGATGATTGTTTTGTTTTAGTTTTTTGAGATGATTGTTTTAGATGGAGACCCTCTGAGGCGTGAGGCAATAACACGGCTGTTCAGGCCTTGTTGTAAAAATAGCCCACCGCAAGTAAAGCTCCTGCATGGCAATAATATGGTCAAACAACAGGAAAGAAGAACTCTGTGAATGTTATTTATTGACACTCCTTCACACATACATGTGTATTATATAGGCGGATAGACTTCATCTACTGGAGGGTAAACTGGGCTCACACAGTCCGTACTGGTTCATGCCTCACGAGACATTCAGGGACATCGGTGCTCGATTTAGAAAATAAAATGAAATATAAGACATGAAAAGCTCCGATCATTTTCGTTTTCTTCCCGCACGGAAAGCAGGGGGATACAAATAGGATTTTGGGTACATTTGCACCATGGAGTCATTTGAGCTGTGATTCTCCGTGGGAGGCGACGCCATCTGACGCCCGTGAAGAACATTTACATAACGTGGGCGTCGACTCAGCGCGGCTGCCTTCCGGACGCTTCTCCTTTTGTGAGACGTCTTTCATCGGCTGACGGATCCTTCTGTAGATACGTCTTCCTCCCGCAGCTCCGCATTCACGTCCCTTTGTCGTCTCGTCTTTCCTCCAGAGGGAGGAGGCCGAGGCCAAAGCTCGCGAGGAGGCGGAGCGGCAGCGCCTGGAGAGGGAGAAACACTTCCAGAAAGAGGAGAAGGAGCGCCTGGAGAGGAAGAAGGTGACAAGTTCACAGATCAGAGGCTTCACACTGGAGTCCATCCCTCAACGTCTCACTAACTGACCTCTCTCCGTCCGCACAGCGCC
The DNA here is from genome assembly GCA_036178185.1 of Liparis tanakae. NCBI lineage: Eukaryota > Metazoa > Chordata > Actinopteri > Perciformes > Liparidae > Liparis > Liparis tanakae. The sequence goes on from CM070106.1 coordinate 17,180,973, forward strand.
TCGACGAGATCATGAAGAGGACGAGGAAGAGCGACGCGGGAGAAAAGGTCTGCGTGATTTCCTTCTTTTTTTTTTAAATGAGCGTGAAAAAGAAATCTAAACTTCCTTGATGTCTTTTTACTTTACATTTACTAACATATTTTACCCTCAGGGTCAATTTGACGCCAGCAATTAAAATCTCCAGAAAATGATTAGAATTAATTTTGTTTCCCAAGTTTAAGTGTGATTACTTTATGTTTGTTCGTTAACTACCTAAAAAGCCCTTTAAATATATAGAAAAAGTTGATATTTCTTATATGTTTGACACGGTGAAAAACAGCCTGGGGTCAAATTGACCCCAAAGAACACCGACGTTAAACATTGAATGGGGTCAGATTGACCCTAAAGGTAACGGGAGGGTTAACAAAATAAGTGTTTTTTGTTCTCAGAAGGAGGTCAAAGCTTCTCCGCAGGTCAACGGCAAGGAGGCGGAGCCTAGCACGGGTAAGCGTCCCATGCCCACGCCGTACGGGAATCAAACCCTCGCCCTTTCCCCCGCTCATGAACGTGATCTCTGTGCAGCGGCGGGAAACCCGCAGGGGGCCCCCGGCGCCACCGCGTCCGGCCCCGTGGCGAACGGCGTGCAACCCGCCGGCGCCGCCGGCTCTCTCCAGAACGGCGTCTCGGCCAACGGGCGAGCGGCCGACTTCGAGGAGACGGCCCAGCCCCCCCCGAGCGGCCCGCCGGGCGGCGAGCCCATCCTGCCGTTCGAGGGCGGCGAGCCCTTCCTGATGAAGACGGGCCCCATGAAGCCTCAGCATGTCGCAGGTGCAGTGAAGGGACACCGGATGAGACTGTGATCGGGCCGCAGAGCCGGACAAACAGTATGTGCTTAGTGAGGGGGGGGGGGGGGGGGTAATGAGTCCTGAGGTCCATGAAAGGCCTCAGTCTGAGGTCAGAGCTCCTTAAGATGAGCCTCGTCACAGTTTCAAATTAACATATTCAGATTTTGACCAGATGCAAGAATCAGTGGCAGAATCTAGAATATTCCACATCATTATGTGTCTCCCAGATTATTATTTAAATCTGTTCCCCCTCTTATTAGTCTTAGGGGGCCGCTTTGAGGACCCCCGAACCCAAAGTTGAGAATCCCTGTCGCAGATCACGTAAATCCAGAGCGTGAGTCTGTCAGGGGGGGAAAGAGAATTCACCAATTGGGTCAAAGGTCAGCCGGTAGCGGCGTGTGCCACATCCCCCCCCCCACCCCCCACCCCCCCTGGAATCGTTCCTCAGACTGCCGAGTCCCTCCGTGTCTCACCCTCTGTTGTTCTTCTACCTGCAGAGGTCCTGTGAGCCCCCCCCCCTCCCCCGCGAAACATCTGCATGGAGACGCGCGCCTTAAGTCTCCGCTCCGAGCGATGACGTTCATGCCCCCCCACCGCAGCGGCTTACGAAAAAACAAACAAAAAATCGTGTGTGCCAAAAAAACAAACAATGAAGTTTCGCCGAGTTCCCGTCACACGGTCTGCGTCGCAGGAGGAGGAGGAGGAGGAGGAGGAGGAGGAGGAAGAGGAGGAGGAGCTCTCATCCTGAACATATATACGGCAAACAAAGTATTCTCTGTCTCCACCGCGTGTCCCGGTGCAGCGTCTGTCAAGTTTTATTGAAATGTCACATGCAGATTTTAATGGCGCACCTTAAAGATGACTGACTGTGTAACACATTTTAGAAATATACATACTATTTGACAATGGTTGTTCTTATTACCGTCGTTGCGATATCGTTATTGTTATCTTAAGTTGAACAGTGTGTGAGCGTGTGTGTGTGTGCGTGTGTGTGTGTGTGTGTATGTGTGTGTGTGTGTGTGTGTGTGTGTGTTGTTTTCGTCTTGTTGAGTTATTTAACATGGGGAGCGTCGTCCGGACCGGCCACAGACAGTGTGTGTACATGTGTGATGAGCCGGCTGCCTCGGCCTCCTGTTACAGGGGATCTGTGAAATAAAGCTTTATGAAAGGGACCCGACTCGCCTATCTTTATTATGATTACGGAACGTTTGATATCCACTCACTAATGCTTTCAATTTCATTCTTGTCATTTAATTGCTTGAGATTTCATAATAAAATGCACCATCCCTGTACACTAACAGCCTGTATCGACGCTCTTGCATCACGTTGACTCCAGTGTGGTACTTAAGCTCAGTTTAGAGGTTTTATGCCACGTCATACTTTATTCTTGCTTATTATTCCACCGTATTTAATCTACTGCTATAGCTACGTTTCATATTTCACATGAAAAAAGATGCTAAACAATGTTAAACCTTCTCGGCTACGGCTGGTTGTTGCTCTATGAGTCGTGAGGAGTTCCAGCAAACTGACGTAAACTTCTCAGGCTCAGAGGTTTCGATTCATGTTCTGTCATTCTTCAGTCAGGTTTCGACGTCGTTGATTGTGAAGAGACGTCTTTGCTTAAAGAAGAACTCTCCGCGGAGGATCTATCCAGGATCAGGCTGTCTGAGTCGAAACTCAATGGAAAATCATCTTCAGCTTGATATATAACAAATATATATCTGGCAATTTAATTAAAGTTTCAAAAATGTGCATTGTTGCAAGTTAAAATACAATGTAGCCTGGTAATCCAAAGTAATTTGTGATATCTGCCTCCCGTGGATTGTCTCAGGTGTAAAAACAAAAGAACACACCAGTGTCCTTCAGCTGCATCTCAGAGCTGCAATGCTCAGAGAGACCACCAGGGGGCAGTAACATGTTACTAACTGCAGCTGCAGAGCGCCACCACCAGTATGCATGTTTACAAGCAGTGTGACCCATATGTTCCATTGTGGTTATAATGGTGGAATATGACATGAACTTAACGTACTATTTCTCTATCCACATAAAAATAATGTATATATATTTTTTGGGGTACCAACCGTATAACCGTATGTGTCCAATCAGTTATGTAGTATAAATGTGTTCTCCGGTTAGTTAGTTTTGCTTTTTAGTTTTAAATGACACATTTAATCAAAAGAATGACATAAGATTATCCTGAGATTCAACAACACTGGATCCTACATTTCCCACAGTGCAATAGCCTCGCTTCATCAGTCCCTCCATGCCTATCTCACATGCCACAGTATATATGGAAGCTTTAAGCTTTCAGGCACAACTGCTTTCATCAGCTGATTCCCAATCAGGAATAGATCTAACCTCTCATTTGTCAAATTCAGAGGTGAATATTTCCCCCAAAAATATTTAGGAAGCACAATGGGACAGGATGGTAATATATAATATAATATATATATATATATATATATATATATATATATATATATAATAAATAAAATAAAAAAATATATATATATACACACACACACATACATAAATATATATTATAATCATTTACAAAATATATATACATGATATACATAAACATACAAATATATATATGTATAAATGTATAATAATAATAATAATAATATATATATATATATATATATATATATATATATATATATATTATTTATATAAATAATATGAGGAGGAGGAGCTATTATAAAACAGCAAGAAGGAAAATATATAAGTGTCTGTACCAACATCGAAAAGAAACCACGAAATATTCTGGAGGTTTTCGTTGAGTTTTTAGTCATTTTCCCCAGTAAAAACCTGGATGTTACATGTGGTGTGTGTAGAGACGGGGACGTGTCCCTGGGGATGGGAACAGGGGTCCTCTGTGTCCCGCCTGTGTTGGTTTGGCTTCATGGCATCAAAGCTGTGCGCGTGAGACCTGCGCTCCTCTCGCAGCCACACACCAACCGCCTCGTGGTCGCGTTCCGCTCCGGTGACGCGCTCCTCTTACGGGACGCTCACTGCCGCGGCCGGGTTTTGGGCCGCGATGCTGTCTGTCACCGGGTCGCGAGCGCATCGGACGACCAACAGAAGGCACCGGAGCTGCAAGGGTTCATGGGTTCAATGGGAGCGCGCGCACAGGGGCGTGTGCGTGTGTGTGTGTGTGTGTGTGTGTGTGTGTGTGTGTGTGTGTGTGTGTGTTGGTGGGACTTTGTAATCGGAGAGCATTTCTCAGCCAAACAATGCAGCGCTGCATACAAAGAGTCCGTCCATGTTGGGACACCCTTTGTTTCCATGTGTAACGGACTTGTACTGGCCAAGGAAGAAGTCGAGTCCACAGCTTTGTTTTATTCCTGTTGATGACTTCCATGCATCAGCTCCCTCGTAAATACAAAACTCTTATATATAGATTGACAAAAGGGGGGAACAGCGACCCCCAGTGGACAAAATCAATACCTGCGTGAGTTAGTGACGAAGCGGAGATTCTAAAGTTAACACAAAGGAAGAAGAACACATACCTGCTGACGACATCCACACATCAGCTCCTAAACATACCAATTACCACTAGCTATGCTATACGAGCTAAACATACGACCGGACGGCCGGAAGTGTCAAGACCCGATGGGCCAAAGAAGCAATGAAACAAAGATACCTGTTGCGTGTTTGTGAGAAGTCGTGAGAGGATATGTGAGGTCGTAAGAGGTTATGTGAGGTTGTAAGAGGTCCAGAGAGGTTGTGAGTGGTCGTGAAAGGTCATGAGACATCTTGAGCGGTCAAGAGAAGTCGTAAGAGGTCCAGAGAGGTCGTGAGAGGTTATGTGAGGTCGTAACCGGTCCAGAGAGGTTGTGAGTGGTCGTGAAAGGTCATGAGACATCTTGAGAGGTCGTGAGAAGTCTTTAGAGGTTGTGAGAGGTCGTAAGAGGTTATGTGAGGTCGTAAGAGGTCTTGAGAGGTCGTGAGAGGTTATGTGAGGTCGTAACCGGTCCAGAGAGGTTGTGAGTGGTCGTGAAAGGTCATAAGACATCTTGAGAAGAGAGAAGTCTTGAGAGGTTGTGAGTGGTCGTGAGAGGTCGTAAAAGGTTGTAAGAGGTCGTGAGAGGTTGTAGTAATTTTGGGCCATAGAAAATAAATTGACTTTGAAAATACAATTGAGTCTATAGTGCTATCATCAGACCAACACCATGGCAAACCGCTGCTCCTGTTGCTCCTGTTGCTCCTGTTGCTCCTCCTGTTGCTCCTCCTGTTGCTCCTCCGGGTTTCTGAACATGTTGTTCTTCGTGAAGCTCTTCACGACCGCGATAACAAAACATCGTGTTTGCACACGGCCGCGTGACGCCGTGCTCTTCAGCTGCTGCCGGGCGCTATCTGCGGGCCGCACATTGACCCGCCTTGCTTTATGGCCCCATCCGAGTGGCAGCGCCATCAGCCTGAGAGCGTCTCTCCTTCTCCCTGTAAAGCATCCATGACACGGGGCGGCGCCTGGAGATTAAAAGCTCTTTTTGCAAGGGAGGCGAGACCAAAACGCAGCCTCCGAGCGCATGGCGAGGACAACGCCGTCTGATCTCACCGGCGAAGGCAGATACGGAAAGAAGAGAAGAAGACAGTACTCTGTGCGGCGCGTTGACGGGTCGTCCGTCAGGTCGACTAAAGACGTGTGCGTTGTGCGACGCTGGATCACGGCCAAAAGCAACAGGGTGCAACGGCTCAAAGCGGAGGCCTCCGTGAGTCAACACGCCCATCCCTCACACAGCGCATGAAGGGATGGTGCAGCATCGACAGCATCTTGGCAGAGTACTGTTGTCCTGTTCCCCCCCCCCACACACACACACACACCCTTCTCCTCCAGTTCATCCCCTTCAAACAACTTGCCTGAGAAAAAAAAAAGCTTCCAGGGGGTCAACTATTTATAATTGAGATGCGATGCCACCGAGTGCTCGCCATGAGTCATCGCTGAGGAGAGGAGGCAGAGAGACGTCTCACTCCCGTTCACTCTCGCCTGCAAGGTGAGCCTTTTACTTTCCTTTCTCTCAGGTGTTTTACATGTCTGACATGTGTTGTGTTGCAGTGTTCCTCTGCTTTCTTTGACCGCAGTAATATGTGTTGTAATTTGAGTGGAAGGTTTATATTTTATAGATTGACATAGTTGGAGGAAGGTTCATCTAGTTGTAGATGGTATACGTGCACCTGGGTGAACTGGGTTATGATGACTTGAGTCTTAGTTTTGGTTTTACTCATGTTGGGACGTAAAACATTATCTTTTTTTTCTTTTTTTAATTATCTGTCACTGTTTTATGTTGTATGTCTGAAACTTTGTGCTATAGCTGTCTTGGCCAAGAAACTCTTGTAAAGGAAATGTTTAATCTTAATGAGGCTGTACCTGGTTAAATAAATAAAATAAATAAAATAAATAAAATAAATAAAATAAAATAAATAAATAAATAAATAAAATAAAATAAATACAATAAATGAAATAAAATTCAATAAAATAAAAGTTAATGTAATAAATTTAAATAAATAAATGTAATACATTTAATGAATTTGATTAAGTTAAATTAAATTCCTTTATTTAATGAAATGTTTCATGGCAGAAGCCTCAGAAGAACTAAATACAAACAGAAGATAATAGACATATTGACATTGAAAATGCATTTAACATTTAATAAGCAGTGGAATGTAGTATCATTTAGATACTTGAACTTTACTTGAAGTTTTCCAATTCATACTTCTACCTCCATATCAGAGGCGAATACTGAACCATTTTAATCCAATACCTTATTTGAGACTACTTTTATACGTATATAAACACATACTATGCTATGTTTGTACGGTATGTTACAGTACTATTGCAGTATTTAAATGATGTAAAACAACTTTGTCAAGGAGCTATTCTGTGTAATGAGTGTTTATTTTTTTATTTTTTGGGATCTTTAACCACATTTAAAGTATCAAAATAATAATAATTCAGGGCTATTTTTCCAAGCAATGGAATATTTCTGATTTCCGTAGTTCTACTTTCTTCCACCACTGAAAGCAGGACATTTATTTACAGCCGTCACAGCTTTCTTACCAGTGCAAGATTTATAGTCTTGAAGTAAATTAGAGGTAAAAGTCACTCGTTCTACTTCAATAAATAAGTTCATAAAGACTTCTTACCACCAATTGAAAGACACCCTGTTGGACTTTGCTCGCGCTCCTTTTCCGTCGTTGCATTCTTGCCCCGTTGCTTGTTTGCTCTATTTTGAATGTTGACACAAAAGGCTGCGCTGGGTTCATGTTGCTGCCTCGATCCCTCTAATCCGACTCACTCTGATTTCACTCCTCTTCTCACGAGCTCTGGTCAGTCGCCCTCTCTGCCACTTGGAATTCAAAGCCCCGGCGAAGCGCCATAAACAGCTCGTAACAGTGAGCGACAGACAAGGAGCCACGGCTGCCGTCACATCGGGGGCCAAAGGAGGGATTTGTCTGGGGGGGGTAATTTTAACTTGTCCAGGCGCACCTGTGCTTCGACTGTTTGCATGTCCTAGCCAAAGGTCAACAAGAAGGTCAACAAGAAGGTCAACAAGAAGGTCAACGAGGAACGACTTAATCACAGCGTGCCGAGCCGGAGCTGCAGGACCTCATGAGGACCAGATGACATGTTATTATCACGAGGGCAGACAGACAGGCAGGCAGACACATAGACAGGTAGATAGACATACAGACATACAGACATACAGATACACAGACACACAGACAGACACACAGACAGGCATGCAGGCAGACATAAAGACAGACAGGCAGACAGATAGACAGATAGACAGGCAAAAAGATAGATAGGCAGACAGACAGATACACAGACACAGACAGGCATACAGACTGGCAGACATACAGGCAGACAGACAGATATTCATACATACAGACAGACAGGTATACAAACAGACAGACATACAGAGAGACAGGCAGACAGAGATACAGAAAGACATGAAGTATAAGCTTGTTCCATCATGTATGAACATATTCTATGAACTTTGTTTACTCTGAATGTCTAAATGTGTATGAGAGAGATTAAAAGTGAGGGTATACGTGTTGTAAAACCACTTAAACAATAAAGTTAGAGTTGTGTACTAGAGAGGGGGACACACACACACACACCCTCCAATCTGGTTGTTGAGGATTGATTTCCTCGTCACTATGGGGGATTAAAGCTTCTCCGAGGGTGAACAGATGGTACTCAACCCCACAAGAACGCCTCTCAGTCAGGGAAGCCAGCGATTATGTCCGTACTCCTCATTGAAACGCCTTCCTTTCTAAACGTCGATTGAAAACATCTCACCAAAATGTGTCGTACATTACTTAGCTTTGAATACAAACTGACTCAAAGGTCATCCCACAGGATGAAATGACTGAAGTGAGACCTCCAATAGACACGTCCCTGGTGAGATGAGGCCATTACTTTAGTAACTAAGTGTAGTTCGGCCCGGGGTGGAATCTGTCTGTGATAGGAGGCTTTTACTCTGGTAAAAATAGTGCACGCCGCTGCACAACCGCAGGGACCCTATGGACGCCAATGCCAAGCGGACAGACAGCTGTGTGTCCGACTCACACAATACACGTCTAAAGCTGGGAAAGGCCAGAGGCTCTCTTTTGTTTCAGTACAGTAATCAACCCAAAAGGAAAAGTCAAGTGTGAGAGGATCCTGACAATTATTGTCCTTTCGCTTATTTATCTACAGCGACAAACTCCATAGAAATATTTCTATAAATGTGTCACTGATGTGAAACACTTGGAACAGTTTCTTCCATCACAAAATCAATGAGGTGGATACTGAAAATCATGAATCCCTAAAGAGAGGCCTCTTACCACATTTAAGTAAAGTGTAGATGTGTGCATGGCATTATTAAAGTGATAAACAGAGTCATTTTGTCACATAAGTGTAGCAGGGAGTTCTTAGTTGTTTGACTACCAGGAAAGAAATCTGAGCTGTTAGCTGCCAACTTGTCTGGGAATATTATAGTTAATCCTCAGAGTTTTTGGGAGCATAGATAAAGATATTGGGACGTAATTTGGTTTCCCACGAGGTTGATCTGGCTATTAATAGTCAATTTAATCAGAGTTCCTGGGAACACATTCTTACTGTATTGTATTCTAGGTGGCTATTGTTTGAGGTACTTTCATGTTGTGCTACTTCACAATTATATTCCACTAGATTTCAGTGGCAAATATTGCACTTTTCCATCCACTAGATGTATCTGATTACATTAGTTTTGTTAAAGTTCCAGATAAATATAAATCAACTCAATTATGATATATTGTCAGTATAAACAGTAAATTCAAATCAGCTCCACCTTCACTGGCTGCAACATTAAAGTCACAAACACATGTATTCAATAGCAATTATAATCCAGTAATAATATGATTCTGAAAGGTTTAATGATTTAAATATAATGTAATGCTTTTGTAATTCTGCTTATGTATTTTCCCTGCAGTACTTCTACATGGAACATAGTATTTGTATGAGTAGCTTAGTTCTTCCACTACTGCTGCATACTCCTAAAGTAGAGTATTTGTGTTTAATCCTTTACACAGAGAGGAGGAGAACAGGGGGGATTTTAATCCAGTTATGTACCTGTGCGACAGGTGTTACAGCGAGAACAATACAACACCAGATACATTACTTCATTAAAACCTCAGAGGAAAGTTGACCCTGCCTGCCCCCCATAGTTTCGCCTCCCGGACGTCAACACTCCGTCACACGCGAAATCTCGCGAGACTATCCCGTAGCACAGCCAGCCCCCCGCGAGCTAGCCGCGTCTCTCGATCTCCGGAGCTCGATGCCGCCAAACACGCACATTTAGCACAGTTGTAAAACACGCAGAGGGATCCGCGGGTTGACGTAATGGTTGACGCACAGGCGCCCGTCCCGGCGGTCCGAGCGCCCGGCCTCCTCTAAGGGCGCAGTACGTCTGTTTTAGCGGCCCTGCTGCGGTTTAACGGCCGCGCTGCTAACGGCGCTAGGCGGCTAACATCCGCTGCCCCCCCCCTCGAAACCTTCCAGTCGAGGCGAGGAGCGAAACCAGGAAGCACCGCGACGAGCGACGGGCGGCGACTCGCAACGTTACTTCTGCGAACATCTATTACCGCGAAAGAGAGTCCGGTCCGGTGGCGTGAGAACCGGAGAGAAGCAGGTAACGTGTGACTTCCTTTCGCAGCTGCGCTGGTCGTCGGGAGCGTCGACGGCGTCGCTCCTCCGGCCGTGGAGCGCGGCCGACGGCCCGGCGGCAGCGGCGGCTCCAGCCCGGTGAAAACGGGCTGGATATCGATCGCCGTGCATCTTCAAAGGGTTCGGGTCTCACGGTCGGTTATATCCGCAGTCGATGCGGCGGCACCTGTGTGCAGGTGATCTTATGATACGTCACGCGGTGACTATTCGCCGCAGTTGGTAAGCTAGGTACTCGACCAACAGGACCGATTTGACCTTTGAACCTTTGTGATCGTGACATGCATCTCCAGTGGTGGCGAAATGGTTCATTTTATTTAATTAAAGTGGAAATATCAGTGTAAGAAATACTCTGTTACAAGTAACGAGACGTTACAGCTATAGCCGTCACAATCGTCCTCACTTTAAAGTTAAAAAAAGCAAAACAACATACTTCTCCCTCCTGTTACCTTTGAGGTCAATTTGACCCCATTCGATGTTTGAGGTCTCTTAAAAAAATAACATGATTTTTTTTGCTTTATATTTCATGACTTCCTAATTTTTGGGGGACAACTGGGAAAACATCAAATGTACATGATGATATGTTTTCACTGTCCTGAACACGACTTGTACGCATCGGTGTTCTTTGGGTTCAATTTGGCTCCAGGCTGTTTTTCACTGGGTAAAAAATATAAGAAATCATCTTTTTTATTTATTTAAAGGGTTATTTAGGTAGTCAACAAACAAACAAAAAGTACCTGAAACTTAAACTTGGGAAACATTATTAATTCTAATAATTTTCTGGAGGTTTTAATTGCTGGGGTTAAAAAGGGTAAAATATGTTAGTAAATTTGAAGGTCAGGAGGGTTAAATACACTTTTAGGTAAAATCACTCATTGTGCAAAATGGCCCATTTTAGAATCGTATGTAGTTATTGATATATTTATGAATAGCACTTAAATATTGCAGAAGTTTTGAATTTACATCATAATTTATTAATTGTCATAATTTATTAATTTATTTTGAATTTATTCTTAAAATCCTCAAAGTAGCTTATCACTAATGTTTAGAAGTAAATATTGAGGAGTCACAGGCACAATATTAGCTCCCAAAATGTGTAAAGTACCGTGAATGCAAATACTCAAGGAAAGTACCAGCACCTCAATATTATAATCAAATGAAGAACTTGAGAAAAAAATGTATTTTATATCTACATGTCACTTTCATTTCATTGTTCTGATGTCCGGGGGAGAGCTTCGGTAGCACGCCGTAGATACTGAGGTGAAAGTCAACTGACCCTGTGGTTATCATTCAGGTCGCTATGCATAAGGTCCGCAGGGAAGAACAGATTTAGAGAGGATGCTATAAATATAAACTCCGAAAAGACCAAACTGTCAACCATATTGCTGAGGCTATCGAAGGCCCCTCTGTTGTTAGTTTACACGGCTCTGCATATTAAACCGAGTCACGTGGTTAATGATTAGCATTATTTAGCTTTTTTTGGTGCAATATGTTTTCACAATGGGCTCGCTACCCGACACACTGGGAGACTGACTCATGCAAAGAGGTACCGTAGTTCGGTATATTGAAAGTTTGAGGCTCAGCAGAAGAGCATCGAGGGGCTTTGGTGGTCAAGACGACATTGGCATGTCCTGTTTTTGTGGCGGTCGGGGTAACCCTGTATAAACACAGGGGTCGTACGGTCATGGAAAACCTGGAACATTCATGGAATTTTAAAACTGTCATTTCCAGGCCTGGAAAAGTCATGGAAAAAAACTTAAATCATAACATTTTTGGAAAAGTCATGGAAATGTGTTTTCACATGTTCATTTACGCCGAGTTTGAAGTAATTAATATGTTTTTTTAAAAGAAAGACGCTCAAAAACCCACAACATTTTCTAAATTGTTCTCTTTCAAACCGAGATTTCAGTTTGGTCGTGGAAATTGGGTTTGAAGTCCTGGAAATCCACTGGTCAAAATGTGTAAGGACCCTGTGAAACACAGCCTCCATTGTTTTAAACGTAGCAACTGTTGTCCCTTTAAACATCGGGGGGGAAAGAGCCATTCCACAGCATTCAGTGGAAATAAACACTGCATTTAATTGGGTTTTCAAAGGGAATCTGGAATACGACGCAGACTTTGATTCAACCAATGTAAGAGCATCATTAGTAAAAGGGACGCTGCCATTCCTGCAGCGACTACTCCGGGTTGTAGTCAAAGCAGCCCTTTGCAAGAGACTCTGATCTCCATTTTGTAGAAAGAGATAATATAGTTTTAGGTATATTAGAGCATCTTGCTCCAGATTACTTGGTAATTATTTGTGTGCCCTTGCCTGAAACTAGCATGTGTGCATTTCTTTAAAAAGAATGAAGAACCAAATGGTGTTGTTTATCTGAAGGGTTTCATGTTGGTTGTCCGTTTTCGGTTAGTGTTGATTCAGTAGTTTGCTCAGGGTTCAATGTCACTTAACTGAAGCACTGTTTGTCCACTTCGACATTAGGGCTGGGCCATCAATGGAAAACAGCCAGTGTTTAACCATCGTGTATTTCCTGGTCTGATTTTTACAATCTTGGTAGAGCAGCTTCCATTTTTATGACATTTAATGCCTTTATATCACAATATTAAAGAGAAGATGGGAAAGCGTGGGATGTTAGGCCAGATTCAATGTAGCAGTAACTCCTCAGCCCCAACAAAGGACAATATATATATATATATATATATATATATATATATATATATATATATATATATATATATATATATATATATATATATATATATATATATATATATAATATTTATTATTTTTATATATATATATATATATATAATGTGTGTGTATATGTTGAGTACCACACACAGGGCACACTCCTCACCATAGCCTCACTCCTCAGAGCCGATTGTTGGTTCAGGTCGACTTGTTTCTGACGTCGAGTCAGACCGCACTTCTCCTCGGCGGCGGCGGCCTTCACATCTTGCCGCCCAGAGGCTCAACCTGTTTCCCATGGCTGCCGGCGGCGCCGTGACCGTGTTCACACGCTGCTCCAGCTGTCTGCTCCCGTCTTCAGGAGAACCTGTTGGCCTCTGTGGATCATCGCCGCATCGGCTTTGACAGGTCAAGGTCACGGGGGCTTCAGGGGCTGCTGATGGAAGGCTTTAAAGCCCTCAGCAAGGGGGCTCGGTGAGGATGGGGGGGGCACAGTGTCGTGTCCATTCCTAGCCTGTCAGCACTTCTAGAAATTGGGCTGGATCGAGATGAGCCGGGCCCTTCACGGAATGGATCGCTGGTGTTTGCAGCACAATGCGAGGGGGTTAGATCTGTGTCCGACTTGACCTTGACCCTGGTATACGAGCATGACTAAAGTCTGGATGTGGTACAAATAACTTTCAGATAGATAAAACAGGAAGTGGCTGTTTCTTTGACTTCCTGTATGTTCTAAGAAGGCTGCTGAAGCACGGCCTTCTGAATTCGTCCACTTTCCATGCGACCGAGCCTCATATGTTGTTGTGTAATCCTCATGGTTGTGCAGGTTTAGTTTGAATTATGTTTATTTAAGAAAACATGATGTGCATAATTGCTCAACTGCTAACCGGTGCATTCCCCTTGTGAACATTCCAGTTCAACCAATTAAATTATCCTGTTTCTGTTTTTTCCAGGAAAAGAATAATTTGACTGGTCTAAGTGCAAAGATGTCCAAGGCTCCGGACTCCCCAGCACGGTCCCGCTCCAGATCGAGGTCCAAATCCAGATCGTACTCCAGGTCTCACTCCAGGAGCCGCTCCCGATCAAGATCCAGAAAACGTCGCTATAGGTAAATCCAGTTTTCTGTTTCTGACATTCACCGACGCCATTACCTTAAAAAAAAAAGAAAGTGTATGTGGTGAATATTCAGCAGGGTTTGACACATCTTGAACAAGTATTCTTCAAACAACATTTCATCCTGTAATTACAGCTATTATTACCGTTTTGTAATATGACTATAGTAACTAATTAATCTTTTTTTTTATTTTAAAGTGGGGTCTGTCTAAACTCTGCGTTGACAAACTATTTGGTCCATATCAATCACTCGTGGATGTCTTCATACATTTTATGATACGTCAGTGTGCTTTTAGCTCTGTGCTATTAGTCAGAATCAACAACACCCTCCAGCTGTAGTACACTGGAGTGATAATACCTGTCTGTTTGAAGAACAGTGCAACGCAACAAGGAAACAAACCGGCTCACGCTTCAGTTGTGTGTTTGCTCCCCATTTACTATCATGACGGCCATTTTGCTTCAGTGATGCAGCACGCCAGGTCTTGACAAGCCAACGTGAAACAGAAAACACACCTTTCTGGTTCTGCTGCATCTAATTACATTGTTTGTCTGTAGGACAGTCTGTATGCCCATATGTGCGGATACACACTCGATAGTGTGTTGATTTTTAATTCGAGTTAAATTCAAATTTCACTAGATTTTCTCATTGCTCTTTTACCGAATGCTTTTTATTTTCTCCAGTCATCTATATTTGTGACATTTGTTCCAGTTTTAAGACGACAATCCAGAAAAGGCCAACATGGTTTATTTATTTAGTGTTTCAAGCGAGGGAGGTCTCCCACGCTGTTGTTGTTGTCGTCGGGCCATGTTTGTGTTGGGAGCTCGAAGGTTAAAACTTTTCCAGACGGTGAGATGTTGGACTAGATGCGTTGCTACACTCGGGTCAATGATTGTCGAATGGAAAAAGGAGTAGAGAGCGAGACTCCTGGCCCTCTGTATTCCTCCCTCCCCCTCCGCTGCCTCCTCTCTGGATTAGAGCAGGTCGCATCCTGGGAGGAGCGCCCTCCGTCTCACGCATTAATTATAACCACGCAGACCGGCCTGCTCGAGACACGGCACCGCCTTTTTTTCCCCACGACTCGCTGCTCTCCAATGAAAAGGTACACAGGTTAAATATGTAGCTGGTATGCACTTGGAATGGTTTTGTCTGTGGATTTACGAGCCAGTGTGACATCGTGACGAGTGACATCGTGACGAGTGACATCGTGACGGGTGACATTGTGACTTGTGACTGGTAACATTGTGACGGGTGACATTGTGACTTGTGACTGGTAACATCGTGACTGGTAACATCGTGACTGGTAACATTGTGACTGGTAACATCGAGACAGGTAACATCGTGACAGGTAACATTGTGACTTGTGACTGGTAACATCGTGACTGGTAACATCGTGACTTGTGACTGGTAACATTGTGACTGGTAACATCGTGACTGGTAACATCGTGACTTGTGACTGGTAACATCGTGACTGGTAACATCGTGACTTGTGACTGGTAACATCGTGACTGGTAACATCGTGACTTGTGACTGGTAACATCGTGACTGGTAACATTGTGACTGGTAACATTGTGACTGGTAACATTGTGACTTGTGACTGGTAACATTGTGACTGGTAACATTGTGACGCGTAACATTGTGACGGGTAACATTGTGACGGGTAACATTGTGACGGGTAACATTGTGACGCGTAACATTGTGACGGGTAACATCGTGGCGGGTAACATCGTGCCGCGTAACATCGTGACGGGTAATATCGTGACTTGTGACGGGTAACATCGTGACTTGTGACGGGTAACATCGTGACTTGTGACGGGTAACATCGTGACGGGTAACATCGTGACGGGTAACATCGTGACGGGTAACATCGTGACGGGTAACATCGTGACGGGTAACATCGTGACGGGTAACATCGTGACTTGTGACGGGTAACATCGTGACTTGTGACGGGTAACATCGTGACGGGTAACATCGTGACGGGTAACATCGTGACGGGTAACATCGTGACGGGTAACATCGTGACTTGTGACGGGTAACATCGTGACTTGTGACGGGTAACATCGTGACTTGTGACGGGTAACATCGTGACGGGTAACATCGTGACGGGTAACATCGTGACGGGTAACATCGTGACTTGTGACGGGTAACATCGTGACGGGTAATATCGTGACTTGTGACGGGTAACATCGTGACGGGTAACATCGTGACTTGTGACGGGTAACATCGTGACTTGTGACGGGTAACATCGTGACGGGTAACATCGTGACGGGTAACATTGTGACGGGTAACATCGTGACGGGTAACATCGTGACTTGTGACGGGTAACATCGTGACGGGTAACATCGTGACTTGTGACGGGTAACATCGTGACGGGTAACATCGTGACTTGTGACGGGTAACATCGTGACTTGTGACGGGTAACATCGTGACGGGTAACATCGTGACTTGTGACGGGTAACATCGTGACGCGTGACTTGTGACGCGTAACATCGCAAAGGTTAACAGCGTGACAACGTGTCGCGTAACATCGTGACAGGTGTTTAATTCTTTAAATACATGACGTCATGTCGGTAGTTTGCCCGTGGGGTTAATCACTGTCGAATTTTTCTCGCTTCAATGTTTGTCGACAGCGTAGCTTATTGCTCAAAGCTGTTCAAGAAACGATACTAGACCGTTTGTGTGACTTATGAATGTAATTTAAGTTTGTTTACATTTCTCCCGGATTGAATGACGGCAACAACTGTGCTGTTGGAGCTCCCCCAGCATCACTGAGCCTACAGCGCCCCCTGCTGGCCGTACAGGAGCCCGTGTCTCCAGTCAAGGTTACTCAGTGCAGTGCAGTGACCACCAGAGGCCAATGTGGGATCCAGGTGGTCTACAAAGAAGGGGGAACTGTTTTTTTAAACCGTTTGAATCTCAAATAGATGAGATTCAAACGGTTGAGAGAAGTTGTCGTATCTGCTGGTCAGATGACACTTTTAACACCTTCGCTTGTAAGTGCACAATATATTACAGGTGAGATGATGATTATATCTCCCAGCTGGCCTGGGAACGCCTCTGGATGACCTAACGAGCTAGAAACTTCCCCCACGACCAGACCCCAGATAAGCGGCTGATAATGGACGGAATGATTTAGATTTTCCATTAGACATCTTATTATTTTCTGGATTACTTGATTTATTGTTTTGCCTTTTTATGAGTGGGATCATTGTGATTTTTTTAATTGTGAGTTCCCAAACCCCAAAGGGGCATTCTCAAATTGATTAATTTATCCGAGCAGCAGTTACAATTATATATTTATTCTATAATATTCTAATATTTTATAAGACGAAGAACACCAGCGAGTACTCTCACTTGAAAAGTTGGAACTAGTAGATGTCTGACTCTTGTGCTTAATGACAAACAATTAATAAATCATTAAAGTATTTGCTTATTCATTTTCTGTCAGTAGATTAATCACATGATTTGTTAATTAGTTCAGTTTTAATCACAATAAAATATCTGGCCTATAAAATCAGCCGTTTGTCCTATTTTTTTAGTTTGGGCCTAATGAAGCCTTCGAGATCATTTCAGCCTCATATGATGGTTTAGTTAGCAGAATGATATATTTTTTAAGTTTCTTCAAACGTTTATTTCAAAATCTCGACGACGCTCGTGAGATGGATCTGTTATTAAACTCGCCCGGTGGCACAAACACCCCCCCCCCCCCCCCCCTCCAGGGTGCAGCCCGCGGCACAACGTTTCCTCCTCAGTAAATACAGGATCACAAACACCTGAGCAAGGAGCCAACAACAACCCCACAGGTGCAAGATGTCGAGAAGAAAGGCCACAATAATGTAAAAGAAAACAAGAATAAAATAGATTTAGCAATATGTAATCGACTCCAATGTCACCAGACGACATGCACCAGAGAAACTACGAGAACCAAGCACATCTCAATACTTTAAGTGTGATTATTTTATATAATATAATATTTTTATATATTTAGAAAAGCTTAGTTTTGCAGTTGTAGTAATAATAATCCATTTTATTTATATAGCGCTTTTTAAGCTACTCAAAGACCCTTTACATGTTGCATTCATACACAGCAGACAACGCTACAGGGAGCAGTTCAGGGTGAAGTGCCTTGCTCAAGGACACATCGACTAGGGCGGGGATTGAACCGCCAACCCCCTGATTGGAAGACAGACCTGCTGACCTTTGACTCTCAGTCCCACAGACTTGTTGATTAAATCAATAATTTTCATAGACGCCGCATGTTGTCGGTCTCTGGTGTTCTTTCAGATCTCTGCGTTCCCCTCAAGAGAAGAAGAACTGCACCATCTGTTGCTTAACTAACGTCATCCCTCCATCTCTCTCTCTCTCTCCTCCCGCTCTCTTTCTCTCGCCCAGCTCCAGGTCTCGTTCCCGCTCTCGCTCCCACTCTCCGTCCTACAGAAACTATCCTTCCCGGGACTATCAGAACAACCGAGGCGGCTACAGAGGCTACAACCGCGGCTACCGGAGGCCCTTCCACTACCGCGCCAGAAACAACCGCGGCTACTACCCGCGCAGCCACTACCAGAACCGGGGGGGAGGGGACCGCGGCGGCTACGGCTACAAGTCCAACTGGCAGGGCACGACATGGCGGCGACGAGGAGACATGGCGGCGACGGCAACGACCGAGGCTGTGACCGCGGCAACGACCGCGGCGGTGACCGCGACGGCGACCGTTGCGGCGACCGCGGAGGCGATCGCGGCGGCGACCGAGGAGGCCACCGTGGCGGCGGCGGCGGCGGCTGGCACGATCGCCACCACGACCAGGTGGCGCACAGCCCCCGGAGGGGCCGCTCCCGCTCCCGCACGCCCAAGAAGCGCTCGGGCAGCCGGAGCCGCTCCCACTACTCGGACCGCTCGTCCTCGCGGGAGTCCCGGCACTCCAAGCGCTCCAGCTTCTCCTCGCGGTCTCGGTCCTCCTCGCCGCATCACCGCAAGGCCAAGCGCGGCGCCAAGGACAAAAAGGACAAGCCGGACGGTCAGGGGGAGAAGTCGGGCGTGGCGGCGGACGGCAGCGCCATCGAGAAGGCGTCCGGCGGGAAATGGATCGACTACGACGCCAGTCCCAAGCGCAGCAGCCCCGACCTGAAGAAGGAGGACGACCCCACGGACTCAGACGGCAAAGCGGGCGCCAGCGGCGCTCCGATGTGGAAAGGCGTCGGAGAGCCTCCGGCCAAGAGCCCCACCAAGTCCGGGCAGACCGCCTCCTTCAGCGGCTTCGGGTTCTTCTCCAAGGAAGAAGCCAAATGTGAGGACAAGACGGTGATCTCCGCCGCCTTCAAGAAGTGAGTTGTTCCCTTGAAGTTTGAGTTTTCTGTCATTTTTCTAGAAAATGATTGTTATTTGTCCTTCAAACACGTTCAGCCCCTTTCTCAAAGATCCCTGCAGGAATACAGGTTTAAAAGGAAAACATAAGACTCCAGATTTAAAGTGAATGAAGTTCTATGAAATCCCACTTGGGTGGTCACGTGAGTATGATCATTGCGATGTGCGTCCTGGAGGGGATTGGGGATTATTTAGTAGGAAATCCGGTTTCTGGAGCGTGTAAGTTTACAGGGTCCGTACGGTCCTGGAATTTTAAAATGGTTATTTCCAGGCCTGGAAAAGTCATGGAAAAAACTTAAATCATAAAAGTTTTGGAAAAGTCATGGAAATGACGCTCAAATTATAAGCCGGCGTACTCTCTCAATACGTTACATTTTCTAAATTGTTCATGTTTATACCGAGATTTCAGTTTGGTCTTGGAAATTTGGTTAAAATTCCTGGAAATCCGATTCCGAAGTGCCGATTCAAAGTCCTTGTGTTCTTTTTTTAAATGTGTGATTCAGTAACTTGGGGAGTCCCACTGGGGCACATCGGCTGTTCTTGTTCCCCCTCCCACGCCGTTGCCCCCCGTCTGGCTCCGTCATCCCGGTGCTGACGCTCCGTCTGGTTCTCCGTTTCAGGTTCTTGGCCGAGAACAAAACCAAAAAGCAGGAGAAGGAGAAGGAGAACGGCCGCGACAAAGAGGGCGAGCCGGAGAAAGGAGGCAAGTCCGGGGACCTGTTCAACATCTCGGCCGCCTCCTTGAGCGACTCCAAGGACGACAAGGCGCAGCCGTTCTTCGACGCCGGCGAGGAGGAGTTCCTCAAGTCCCACGGGCTGAAGGAGAGGGACCTGGACGAGGACGGGGACGCCAAGCCCTCGCTCACCGCCAGGGACATTTTCGGGAAGTGGGGCGACGAGCCGAGCTACTCGACGTCCTACCCGTCGGGCAAAGAGAAGAGCCGCCGCGACGCCGACGAGCCGGAGCCCCTCGACCACCAGGAGGAGGAGTTCTACCGCGGCCGCAAGCACAAGAAGGAGGAGAAGTCCAAGAAGAAGGAGAAGAAGGAGAAGGAGAAGGAGAAGGCCCGGAGGAGCCTGTCCCCTCCCGCCACCTCCAGGGAGAAGGAGCGGCCGCTGTTCCCCGGAGCGTTCCCTCGCCGCGAGGACTCGCCCGTCCGCCACGCGTCCGCCTCCAGGGACGACTTTGAACACGCCGGCTCTGTGGAAGAAATGCCCAGGTACCGCACGGCGCTCACACCGCGGCCGGAACACGCCACGCCACAACTTACTCTGATTCACGATCCTCGTCGCCGTTATTTATTTATTTATTTATTATTTATTTATTATTTCTATGCGTGTTACTCGCATATCTCAAAAAGCATTAAACCGAATCGCATGAAATTTAGTGGGATGATTGTTTATTATTCAGGGACCATTTGATTGGATTGATGGGATCGATCGGGTCAAGGTCATGAAATTGTTATCCAATTGTCATGCAACTAATGCCAAAATGTTCTTAATTCAATGCCCAATCTTGTGAAGGTATACGCTCTACCAAGTGCCCGTTCTAGTTGAACATGTCGCCCTTGGATTAAATGTCGCCGTCTGGATTAAAACACAGATTATCACTTCAGTGGCTCTTAAATATCTTATTGTGGTACTTTTGTAGTTCGACTATGTTGAGGAAATGTTACATTTTGTATTCTTGTTGTTCTTAGTTTGTACTCTAGGTTGATGCACTTATGTTTAGTCTCTCTGGATAAAAGCGTCTGCTAAATGGCTTTGATGTGATGAGCGTTGCTCCCCTCTTCTGCCCCCAGCTCCTCTCTGTCTAAAGAGCGCCTCGCGGCCCGAGAG
This sequence comes from Liparis tanakae, assembly GCA_036178185.1. NCBI lineage: Eukaryota > Metazoa > Chordata > Actinopteri > Perciformes > Liparidae > Liparis > Liparis tanakae. Next base: position 17,201,984 of record CM070106.1, read on the forward strand.
ACGGCGAGCGCCGCTAAGAAAGACCCCGAGTTTCGTTCCATTTTCCAGCACGTTCAGTCGTCTCAGCTCCGCCGCAGCCCGGCCGAGCTCTTCGCTCAGCACATAGTCTCCATCGTGCACTACATCAAAGGTAAAGTACGAGCCGAGCGCCGGGAGCCACGCCGGGGACTCCGGCCGGCCGCCGAGCTCCTTCCCGACACGTCATCACCCGGCCGCGCGGCGCCGTCCCTCCGCATAACGCCGTGTCCTTCTTTATTCGCAGCGCAACACTTCCAATCCTCAGACATGACTCTCAGTGAGCGGTTTGCCATGTACCAAAGAAAAGCTGCAGAGGTAGAAATGATGAAGCCACGGAAGAGCCCAGAAATCCACAGGTACCCGCAGCGCGCGACCCCCCCCCCCCCGAGGGGGCGGCGTCTTCACGTTCCTGTAAGCGAGTGTGTGTGCTTGACTTCAGTTTCCTCCCCTCTCAGGAGAATCGATGTTTCCCCCAGTGCTTTTAAGAGGCACTCTCACCTGTTTGAGGATATGGAGGAGACCAGCTACAAGGTGACCCGTCATTTTGAAAGTTGACATGTTTGGAACAAGCAAATTTTGAGACGACCCAAAGCAGCGGTGTTCAGCTTTGTGCTTTTCTTTCAAAGGATGCATATTTCTAAATCAAAAGAGCCCAATTGTGTTTTGTAAGTGCCGAGCGAGCCCCCCAGCCTATGAGATATGGTTATTGATTGGGTATGTACGCGCCCAAGCAAAGGCTAAAAGGAAGTGAATTAAGATCCTGAGTCCGAGCCTCTCAAGGGATGCTTATCAGTGCCTTTACCTTGTAAGTATTTTTCTTGAAAGAAAAAAATCAAGCTACAAAAGAACTGTACCATTTATATTCTTAAGCTACATGCATGCTGCTGGTTTCCACCAATACATCTAGACTGAGGCATATCTTGTATTGCTGTGTATGTCTTCACCACCAGAGGGAACACACTTCTTAACACACGCTCACTTGTTTCCATTCGTAACGCAGCGCTTCTGTATTTCTGACCACACTTGTTGTTGTAGCGCGTCCCAGTCTGCCGCCGTCCTGGCTAACGAGCTCGTGTCCCCGCAGGAGCCAAGTAAAAAGTTCAAAGGCGACGTGATGGACCTGCGCCTGGATATTGAACGGCGTAAGAGGTTCGCCGGGAAGGAGTCCAAGCGCGAGGGAGGCAGGAGCCCCGCGGGCTCTCGGGGCGCCAGCCGAGAGAAGTCCTCTGAGAAATCTGGGAAACACCACAAGAAGTCCAAGTACGTCGAGCGCGTTACTACGGTTACCGGGTTGCCACGTTGGGGGATTTACAGATAAACCATTTCCTCTTCCTCCTCCTCGTTTTTGCAGTCGCTCCTAATTCAATTTGTGACGCTCTCCCACGGGTCGGCTCGGAGTCGGCTTCCCTCCCAGTGCTTCTCTTAACGAGCACACACACTGTGACACACACACACACACTGTGACACACACACTCTCTGAGACACACACACTGTGACACACACACACTGTTAAACACACACACTCACTGAGACACACACAACACACACTCAGTGAGACACACACAATGTTAAACACACACACACACTGTTAAACACACACTCACTGAGACACATCCACTGTGACACACACTCACTGAGACACATACTGTTTAACACACACACTGACACACACACTCACTGAGACACACACTGTTTAACACACACACTGAGACACACACACACACACACACACACACACACTGACTGGATACCAGGTGGTCACACAGACCCGCCTCCAGGTCGACCCCTTCTGGGTGTATTGTGAGAAAACTGAGGAAACACTGTAAACATTGAAATGTATCTGTTTTAAATTTGTGTCTACAGAATGGAATGTTCAAAAAAACTAAAAAACAACTCAAGATTGTGCAAAAACAATAAGCTTAATATGAAGCAGCAGGAAAAGTTGAATTAACATTTGTATTCTAATATGAAACATGCATCACTCGTGCTGCTGGAGGGGGGGGGGGGGGGCGTTGACGCGTTAAGGGACTGAAACATGGTCATGTGACCCGAGGCGCTTTGTTTTCCTCTTTTTAACTCGCTCCATTTAAATGTAGTTTAACAACATAACAATGTGTGTTTTCACACAGCTGTCTATGTCAATTCTTCAGTCGTGTGTCTCGGTACACGTGATGTTCAGGTCCAGGGGACGAAGAACAACACGCGTCACATGGCGCTCACTCCGAGAAGAAGAGGAGGAGAAGAAGAGGGGGATGAGGATGAACAGTAGATAGAAGAGGCTTTATAAACATGTTGTCTCTACTCACGTCCTCCTCTCACATCCTCCGCTCGCAGGAAGGGTAAGAAGAAGCGGGACCGCTCCCCCTCGTCCTCCTCCTCCTCTTCCTCCCCGTCCCCCTACCCTCCGCCGTTCCGAGGGAAGGAGTTCATGGGCGGAGACGGGCCGGAGCACCCGGAGGAGAACTACGGACACATGCGCTACCCGCCGCGCGACTACGGCGGCCCCGGGGACCGCGGCGGCCACTACGACGGCCACGGCGCCGAGCGCGGCCGCGGGCGAGGATTTGTAAGTTCCTCCTCCTCCTCCTCTCCTCCTCCTGTACTGACGGCACAGCTCCTCCCTATTCTCTGTCCTAACGGGGTCACAGTCGACTCCTCTGCTCCTTCCTCCTCGCGCTAAGGAACATGATGATGATGATGATGATGATGATTCATATTAAATGCACTACCTGGTTTCTCTGAAGGTAACGTAGCGTGAGTCAGAGGAGCGTCTCCTCCTCTCCGGGTCCATTTTATTTATTTATTTATTTATTTATTTATTCCTCTGACTTTGACCTAGGCGCCACGGTAACGCTCCGCATCGTAAACGACGCCCGTCTCGTTGTGGATCGTGTGTTTTGGCCCCTCGGCTTGCAAGTAAAAAATCCACCGTGTTGTTTTGATTTCAGTTCCCCCGAGTCAGAGGGAGAGGGTGGAGCAGGGGAAATTATCCAGGCAACAACAACAACAACAACAACAGCAGCAGCAACAACAGCAGCAACAACAACAATGGCAACCCTGCTAATGTAAATCCTGCAGTGCGCCCTCCAGAGGAGGAGTGGGACCCTGAATACACTCCCAAGAGCAGGAAGTATTACCTGGTGAGCCTCTGCAGCTTCTCACGGGTTCAGGGGGCGTGGCCAGGCGGCGGCGGCGTGATGTCACCGCGAGTTCAATGAACCGTGGATTCGTTTAGTCCAGCTGCGGTTTTTGGGGTTTGAGTTGAGTTCTGGGGGGGGGGCTAGACCGGCACACGCTCCCCGGTTTAGTGTTCCCGCCGCGCGAACGTCTCTCGGCGGCCGCTAACCCCGTCTTCTGCAGCACGACGACGCGGCGAAGACGTGGTGGACACCGCGGCGCTGGCGCGCTCTTCCCGCGCGCCGCGCGTCTACCGCAAGGGGGGCAGCAGCCCCAAGTGGACCCACGACATGTTCCAGGGGGCGCAGGAGGCGGAGCTCGGGGACGACGGGGGCGGCGCCGATGTAGCGGAGCGCAAAGACGCCAAGAGCCCCGGAGACGCCGCCCAGAAGCACTAGAGCGGCGAGGATGACGACGATGACGATGAAGGGGTCGTTCTTCTATCTTTCCCCCCTCCAGGTCTCGGCCGTCGGTTATAGTGAAACGGGAATGTTCAGCGAGCGCCGCGCCGCGTCCGGAGCCCGGCGCCGCGTCGTTAGATGTTAACGTGACTTTATTTAGGAGAAGCACCCCGAGGCAACACAGATGAACAACTCTCTTTAGAAACACGACAACAAAAGAAATGCATTTGTGCCTTAGAAGCGACGTAGATGACGATGATGATGATGAAGATAAGACGCGCGTCTCCTCGAGACGCCCGGCTCCGCCTCCTTCGCTCCTTCGTTCTTTGTGTTTTCGGGGGCCGTGATAAATCTTTCGATGTTACTGCATGAAGCGTTCGATTCACGCCGCGCTCCTCTGGGACCAATCGGTAGCGAGCTCACGGCTCGCCGTCGTCAAATTATCGGACGGGGAAACAAATCTCCCCCCCCCCCCCCCCCCCCACATGATGGACGTCCGTCACTTATATTAGCCAAGCTTTTTCATGTAGTGCCACTTCACCTGTATTTCTCATTAGGAAGTGATGACATTTTTATGTGTGTTCAGTATATTCTCATTGATTGTTGGTGTTTTCAGTTTAAAAGCGCAAGTTGTTAAAAATTTGGCCCGAAAATTCCCCAAATTAAACGCCGGTATGCTTTTTTTGTTTTGATTTTTTTTAAATAAATGATAGAATGGAGAGAGAGAGAAAAAAAAATAGTTATTACTACATGTGTATAGAACTGTAAGGCCTAAAACTGTCGTAATCTCAACTTCTGTGGGAAGGGAAAACATACAAAACTGAATATGATTAATATTTTTTAAACAGACGACCGTTGCAGCGAAAAATAAACCTCCGTTTAAACCGTCAGGAGGAAGTAAACGCGGACGCGGTTCGGTGGAAGTGTTTCGACTGCATGTACTAAACCTGTAGGACCCGTTTGTTTCTGTTTAATCTGAAGCCGAATACTTTTGTACTGTTCTAAAGAGCTTTGGAGTTCTTTGTCTTTTAATTTTCAATAAATGTTTCTTTGATTCAGGGCAGCTCTGCGAGTGTGATTGTTGAACGGGTCGGAGGCGAGGGAGCGACCCGATTGGTCGAGCTCCCGCAGAATCATCCAATATTATTCTTAAATTTAACAACTAGCGTGTGCAGAAGTAGAGGAGCGGCGACTTGGCCACAAGCTGGAGTTATACGTTTTAATCAAAGTGGTAAAATAAACATGAAAGCATTTTAAAGATTGTCATCTATAAATCTGTCCGTTGTGTTTTATTCTTTGTCTATAAAATACCAGCCAGTAGTGAAAGAGAAGCCGGGAACCACGAGGAGGAGGACGTAATGTTGGGGTGTGGCTATGTCTACTTTAAACTTAGGCGGTTAACCCATTTTTCTGTTTCAATGTGTTTTATTTTGTATTTTTTAGCCGTTGTAGACTAGAGGACCAGGAGAGAGTGAATAAACATGAGCAGAATGAGCACAACGCCCGGCGTCTCGCTTTGTCCTTTCTATGAAGACCTGAAATAAATGATCTCCTTCAGGACGCACACAGGGGCACAGGGGGGGCTTTTCATGGCTGGGGTGACTGGCTCTTTCATGGCATCACTGAGCTGATGTGTCTTCAGCAGAGAGAGAGAGAGAGAGAGAGCTGCAGTGTTGCAACTGAAACTGTGAGAAGAAGGGCAGGTATACTGGGAGACGTGAAAGGGAAACAGGAAGTGATGGGGGGGGGCAGCTTAAAGGCTGCACGGGGAAACAGACGGAGGCTTCTCCGGTCGCCCACCGTGAAGCTGCTCGCCACCGCCACGAGTCACGTCTGGATTTTACATTATGGAATAAACAACTTGATTAAATAGAAGTAAAGAAAATGGCCATCACAGCTTTTCTGAGCCGATAACAGGGTCAGTACGGTCATGGAAAACCTGAAAAGTCATGGAATTTTAAAATGGTAATTTCCAGGCCTGGAAAAGTCATGGAAAAAACTTTAATCGTTAAAGTTTTGGAAAAGTCATGGAAATGTGTTATAATCACGTGTTCATTTACACCAAGTTTGAAATAATTAATGTTTTTTAAAGAAAGGCGCTCAAACATAAAGCCGGCGTCGCCCAATCAATACACAACATGTTCTAAATTGTTCATGTTTTTACCGAGATTTCAGTTTGTTCATGGACATTTGGTTAAAAGTCATGTGTAACAACCCTGCTATAAGTGGTAAAGGTGGTCATGTTTTGATGATTTGTAAAGCCTCATTTATGAAATAAATATTGAAGTTTATCTTGTCTTACTCAAGATGAGATACATCAGCTCTAAGTTCTCCTCCTCCTCTCTCTCCTCCTGTCTGTCGGCAAGCTCTCTATTCTCTGTCCTTTCAGTCTACATCTCGCTCCTCTCCTAGCTAGAACATAGTACATATAATGATCATGATGATATTCATATGAACTACCTGGTTTTCAATAGAAAGTGGTCAATTTAATTGTTCACATTATTTGTCACGGTCATTATTTATTGATTATTATTATTTATTCTCTGACTGACAAGGTGAGGTTGAACTGCAGTAAATCCAGAACATCACGGAACTCACAATCGTAATTAGTGGATTAATAGTATATACTTACTCAAGTAAATCCTCGTGATTGCTTTGAAGGTTAGTTTTCGAGTCAAGGAGAGGGTGGTGTGTGGTTGTGGGAGTAAAACAACAACAGCAGCAACAACAGCAGCAACAACAACAATGGCAACCCTGCTAATGTAAATCCTGCAGTCTCATACCTCCCTCAGAGGAGAGTGGGACCCTGAATACACTCCCAAGAGCAGGAAGCTATTACCTGGTGAGCCTCTGCAGCTTCTCACCGGGTTCAGGGGGGCTAGCCAAGCGGGCGGCGTGATGTCACCCTTGAGTTCAATGAACCGTGGATTCGTTTAATCAGCTGCGGTTTTGGGGTTTGAGTTGGAGTTCTGGGGAGGCTAGACCGGCCAAAACTGTTTAGTCGGTTCCCTTGTATTCCTTGTAGCGAACGTCTCTCGAAACGCCCCCGTAACCCCCCGTCTCTGCAGCTGCAGCGACGCGGCGAAGGCGTGGGTGGACACCAGCGAGGCGCGCGCTCCTTCCCGCGCGCCCGCGCAAATCTACCGCAAAAGCAGCAGCCCCAAGTGGACCCGACATGTTCAGGCGCGAGGCGGAGCTCGGGGCGGCAGGCGGCGCCGATGTGTGGGCAAAAGCGCGAGCCCGGAAGCGCGCCCAGAAGCACTAAGCGGCGAGGATGACGACGATGACGATGAAGGGGTCGTTCTTCTATCTTTCCCCCCTCCAGGTCTCGGCCGTCGGTTATAGTGAAACGGGAATGTTCAGCGAGCGCCGCGCCGCGTCCGGAGCCCGGCGCCGCGTCGTTAGATGTTAACGTGACTTTATTTAGGAGAAGCACCCCGAGGCAACACAGATGAACAACTCTCTTTAGAAACACGACAACAAAAGAAATGCATTTGTGCCTTAGAAGCGACGTAGATGACGATGATGATGATGAAGATAAGACGCGCGTCTCCTCGAGACGCCCGGCGGCTCCGCCTCCTTCGCTCCTTCGTTCTTTGTGTTTTCGGGGGCCGTGATAAATCTTTCGATGTTACTGCATGAAGCGTTCGATTCACGCCGCGCTCCTCTGGGACCAATCGGTAGCGAGCTCACGGCTCGCCGTCGTCAAATTATCGGACGGGGAAACAAATCTCCCCCCCCCCCCCCCCCCCCCACATGATGGACGTCCGTCACTTATATTAGCCAAGCTTTTTCATGTAGTGCCACTTCACCTGTATTTCTCATTAGGAAGTGATGACATTTTTATGTGTGTTCAGTATATTCTCATTGATTGTTGGTGTTTTCAGTTTAAAAGAAGCGCAAGTTGTTAAAAATTTGGCCCGAAAATTCCCCAAATTAAACGCCGGTATGCTTTTTTTGTTTTGATTTTTTTTAAATAAATGATAGAATGGAGAGAGAGAGAAAAAAAAATAGTTATTACTACATGTGTATAGAACTGTAAGGCCTAAAACTGTCGTAATCTCAACTTCTGTGGGAAGGGAAAACATACAAAACTGAATATGATTAATATTTTTTAAACAGACGACCGTTGCAGCGAAAAATAAACCTCCGTTTAAACCGTCAGGAGGAAGTAAACGCGGACGCGGTTCGGTGGAAGTGTTTCGACTGCATGTACTAAACCTGTAGGACCCGTTTGTTTCTGTTTAATCTGAAGCCGAATACTTTTGTACTGTTCTAAAGAGCTTTGGAGTTCTTTGTCTTTTAATTTTCAATAAATGTTTCTTTGATTCAGGGCAGCTCTGCGAGTGTGATTGTTGAACGGGTCGGAGGCGAGGGAGCGACCCGATTGGTCGAGCTCCCGCAGAATCATCCAATATTATTCTTAAATTTAACAACTAGCGTGTGCAGAAGTAGAGGAGCGGCGACTTGGCCACAAGCTGGAGTTATACGTTTTAATCAAAGTGGTAAAATAAACATGAAAGCATTTTAAAGATTGTCATCTATAAATCTGTCCGTTGTGTTTTATTCTTTGTCTATAAAATACCAGCCAGTAGTGAAAGAGAAGCCGGGAACCACGAGGAGGAGGACGTAATGTTGGGGTGTGGCTATGTCTACTTTAAACTTAGGCGGTTAACCCATTTTTCTGTTTCAATGTGTTTTATTTTGTATTTTTTAGCCGTTGTAGACTAGAGGACCAGGAGAGAGTGAATAAACATGAGCAGAATGAGCACAACGCCCGGCGTCTCGCTTTGTCCTTTCTATGAAGACCTGAAATAAATGATCTCCTTCAGGACGCACACAGGGGCACAGGGGGGGCTTTTCATGGCTGGGGGGGGGGGGGGGGGGGGGGGTGAATGGCTCTTTCATGGCATCACTGAGCTGATGTGTCTTCAGCAGAGAGAGAGAGAGAGTGAGAGAGAGCTGCAGTGTTGCAACTGAAACTGTGAGAAGAAGGGCAGGTATACTGGGAGACGTGGAAAGGGAAACAGGAAGTGATGGGGGGGGGGGCAGCTTAAAGGCTGCACGGGGAAACAGACGGAGGCTTCTCCGGTCGGCCCACCGTGAAGCTGCTCGCCACCGAGTCACGTCTGGATTAATTTACATTATGGAATAAACAACTTGATTAAATAGAAGTAAAGAAAAATGGCCATCACAGCTTTTCTGAGCCGATAACAGGGTCAGTACGGTCATGGAAAACCTGGAAAAGTCATGGAATTTTAAAATGGTAATTTCCAGGCCTGGAAAAGTCATGGAAAAAACTTTAATCGTTAAAGTTTTGGAAAAGTCATGGAAATGTGTTATAGTCACATGTTCATTTACACCAAGTTTGAAATAATTAATGTTTTTTAAAGAAAGACGCTCAAAACATAAGCCGGCGTACGCCCTCAATACACAACATGTTCTAAATTGTTCATGTTTTTACCGAGATTTCAGTTTGTTCATGGACATTTGGTTAAAAGTCATGTGTAACAACCCTGCTATAAGTGGTAAAGGTGGTCATGTTTTGATGATTTGTAAAGCCTCATTTATGAAATAAATATTGAAGTTTATCTTGTCTTATTCAAGATGAGATAAATCAGCTCATATTCACCGTTAAACCTTTAAACAGCTGTTTCCTGTGTTCGTGCTAAGCTAAGCTAGCTAACGTCTTTCAGCTACACAGTTAGCATACAGACGCTAACGACCACGAAGCATAAAGTTACATATAAATACACCAATAATCTCAAATGATGAGCATATCCTGTTTTTGAATGAGAAAAGTGGTTCAACTTTTAATTGTTCACATTATTTGGTCAAATCGATAAATTCAGATGACAGATGAGGCTTCAAAATGTTCCTCAAGTGACAAAAGATGTTGAGGATTGAATCTGAGTAAAATCCAGAAACATCACGTGAACATACACAATCAATAATATAAGTGGATTAATCCAAGATATATTCTCTTAAACTCACTTGTTACCTTCGCATTCTGCAGAAGGTTATGTTTTGATCTCCGTGTATTTATTTGTGTGTGTGTGTGTGTGTGTGTGTGTGTGTGTGTGTGTGTGTGCGTGTTATTCGCATAAGTCAAGAAGTATTAAACCGAATCGCATGACATTTTTTGGGATGATTGGTTATTATCCGGGTACCATTTGATTAGATTTGGGATCGATCGGGTCAAAGGTCAAGGTCAAGGTCAAAGGTCAACATCTTTTTACCATGTCAATTCTTATCCAATTGGCAACTCATGCCAACATGATCATAATTCATAATTCTCATGCCAAGTATAAAACAAATGGCTGCGGCGAAGTTATGCGCTCTACCGAGTGCCCGTTCTAGTTTTATCAAGTTATTTACATTTTTGTTAATTAATGGAACTTTTAATTTTTATTCCCCTCCGAGCTCTCTTTTTATTTAATATTTTTTTTCCTACTAAAGACAAACTGGACAATTAAGATTAAATAACATTTCATAATCAAAGTGTTTGTTTTAAACAACGTGCATATATTGCACACATAATCATTAACATGATTACTTATTTATTAACCTTATTTATTTAGGAACTCTACGAAAATTAATAGGGGAAAAAGAGGTCAGAAAAGAAGGGACGGTCTTTGTTTCTCTTCTTTTGTTCCGTATTCATTTGTTTTTCCTCCATGTTTCCATATCCAGGGGAAAACGACTGTTCATCAGAGACGAGTTCAGGTGAGAGTTCACGTGAGAGTTCAGGTGAGAGTTCAGGTGAGAGTTCAGGTGAGAGTTCAGGTGAGAGTTCAGGTGAGAGTTCAGGTGAGGCTCATATTGAGGATGACCGTGAGACGTAGGAGGTCTCTGGTGAACCTGCTGTGTGTGTATGTGTGTGTGTCCTATATGTGTGTGTCCTGCGTGTCCTGTGTGTGTGTCATGTGTGTGTCCTGTGTGTCCTGTGTGTGCTCTGTATGTCCCCTATTTGTGTGTGTGTGTCCTGTGTGTGTCCTGTGTGTGCTCTGTGTGTCCCCTATTTGTGTGTGTGTGTGTGTCCTGTGTGTGTCCTGTGTGTGCTCTGTGTGTGCCCTATTTGTGTGTGTGTGTGTGTCCTGTGTGTGTCCTGTGTGTGCTCTGTGTGTGCCCTGTGTGTGTGTGTCCTGTGTGCGTGTCCTATTTGTGTCCTGTGCCCAGTGTGTGTCCTGTGTGTGTGTGTGTGCCCTGTGTGTGCTCTGTGTGTCCTGTGTGTGTGTGTGTGCCCTGTGTGTGTGTGTGTGTCCTGTGTGTGTGTCCTGTGTGTGTGTGTGTGTCCTGTGTGTGTGTGTGTGTGTCCTGTGTGTGTGTGTGTGTGTCCTGTGTGTGTGTGTGTGTCCTGTGTGTGTGTCCTGTGTGTGTGTGTGTGCGTGTGTGTCCTGTGTGTGTGACCTGTGTGTGTGTGTCCTGTGTGTGTGCGTGTGTGTCCTGTGTGTGTGTCCTGTGTGTGTGTGTCCTGTGTGTGTGTGTGTGTGTGTGTGCCCTGTGTGTGTGTGTCCTGTGTGTGTGCGTGTGTGTCCTGTGTGTGTGTGTCCTGTGTGTGTGTCCTGTGTGTGTGTGTCCTGTGTGTGTGTGTGTGTGTGTGTGCCCTGTGTGTGTGTGTCCTGTGTGTGTGTGTGTGTGTCCTGTGTGTGTGTGTGTGTGTGTGTGTGTGCCCTGTGTGTGTCCTGCGCTGTGCGGGCCCGGTGGCCGTCAGTGGTAGTGCGCCCGTCCGATGGTCCCGGTGTCCAGGACGTCCGGCTGTCCGTTCCTCCAGATCTCCCTGACGATGCGCTCCCTCTCCTCCAGGCGCCGCGCCTTCTCCAGCTCCTCGGCCGACGAGAACACGTCCACGCTCCTCAGCGTGCCGCCGGACTCGCTCCTCGGCGCCGCCGATACTCTCGACACATCCCTCTCCTCCCCGTCCTCCTCGGCGCCGCCCTGGTCCACTTCATCCTCCTCCTCCTCCTCCTCCTCCTCCTCCTTCTCCTCCTCCTCCTCGCTGGACTCCTTCAGCCGCCTCCTCTCGGGCGACGGGGCCGGCCTGCCGCTGTGGCGGCGAGTCCTGCAGGCGATGCCGGCCACCAGGAGGCACAGCGCCATGAGCAGGCCGAGACACACGCCCATGGTGAAGTACAGGGCGAAGGTCTCCGGGTTGGCTGAGAGGACGGACACAACGGGCCAATCAGAACCGGGCTCACACACGCTGACCCGCCCCTCACGGGACCGTCAAACACATCTACACGAGCAAACATTGGGATGCATCCCGGTGTACACGAGTTATTAATATACCTTAAATGAATGAGAGACAATAGTCTGATTCAAATAATTAATATCTATGGAAATATTTATTTCTTTAATCAAACTAAGTAAGATTTCCAGGACTTTTGCAAAACTTTTACGATTCAAGGACTTTTCCAGGCCTGGAAATAAACATTTTTTAATTCCATGACCCTGTATATTGCAGTATTGAGGTACTTGTACATCACTTGTGAATACCTCATGCTCCCTCTTCTCCATTTGAGAGGAAAATATTGTACTTTTTACTCCATTAATTCAATTCAGTTTATTTGTATAGCCCAATTTCACAAATTACTTTTGTCTGACAGCTAAAATAGTGAATAGTTACTCGTGATCTTTAAATTTAACGTATATATACGTGTATTTCCTTCAAATGATTTCAGAGGTTCACACATTGTGAGTAATATCAGCGGAACATTTTCTAGCGTGTCGTTATATTTCTAACGCTGCTAATTATCTCGTGACCCCCGTTGATTCATTCACCCATCGACGGAGCCCGGAGCCCCAGGTTGGTAACCGCGGTTACCTTTGATGTGTGCGTAGGTCGCCATGCTGTTGCTGAGCAGCTCCATGTCTCTCTTCACAGGCTCCATCTCTCACGGCGTCAGACCCTGTCGAGGAAAACACAACGAGCGGAGCGTCAGAAACACGAGTCATGGCGTCGCCGTGACAACCGACGAGGCCCCAGACCAGAACTGAGCCCGACCAGGAACATTGAAACAGGCCCCGCCCACCGCGTGCTCCCCTGCTGGGGTCAGAGGTCAGTCCACCAGGACATCGTGTTCCTCGTAAGTGTTTTACACTCGGGGCCTCTGATGTTTATGTTCATGACATCACCGCCTGAGGCTCGTCTGGTTCCCACAGAGGAACGAGTCACGTGACCACATGGCCCCGGAAACCGCAGCTATTAATACGACGTGTACTTAACGCGTTTTATTGGAGTTCTGACTGAAGGCGACTCTGGAGACGGCTTTGAGCCTGAAGCTCCTCTCAGGTCCGTTATTCATTCTCTCCGTTGTTGCCAGAACGCCGTTTGTCATTTCTACTCAGTAAATGTCAGGAATCAGTTCGGAGACAAGTTATGTCAGTAAGACAAATGAATGAGTTGTTTTCATAATTCTTATGGTTTGAAGGTACAGATTAAGGAATGGATTATGGTCCAGGAGCCCTCTTCTTGCTAAATATTGTCTAAATATTGTCTAAATAGTCTAAATTGTATCTATTTGGAGTCTAAATTGTGTCTAAATGGAGTCTAAATATTGTCTAAATATTGTCTAAATAGTCTAAATTGTATCTATTTGGAGTCTAAATTGTGTCTAAATAGAGTCTAAATATTGTCTAAATAGAGTCTAAATATTGTCTAAATAGAGTCTAAATAGTGCCAGAATAGTGTCTAAATGAGTGTCTAATTAGTGTCGAAATTACCTTCAAAATGATTGTCTACAAAAGATTCATGTCGTTCACAACCTGGCAACCCAAATCTTCTTTTCTTCAGTTCGTTGTAACTGATCTATGAAGCCCTGGCGAGTGTTTCTGTGTTGACGTCCAGCAGGAGTAATGTTTACAGCGTTCAAACACAGCGGCTCCCGTTCCCTCATGATGGTTATTATGATCATGTTTGCTCATGGGCACTGAGGACGACGGGAGGGCAGCTCCTCTCTCCTGACTTTACTCTAATTATTCACTGTAAATATTTTTTTACAGTCGAATAAACAAACCATCCTAAAATGACATTCCGTGACTCAACAACAGTATTTATAAAGTCATTTGTCAGTAGTTTATTTTCTCCTCCGCTACTGTTTCTGGTTGCTGATGAAATGCATTATGGGATATCTACTGGCCAGAGGACGCACAAGTCTCCTCTGATGCATCCTGGGTAAAGTGGGAGGAGCAAGTCACATCCGGGCATTTAGACCGTGAAGCGAGAGAAGAGAACTTTGAATGTGAACATGTCCCCGGACTGAGACTGATGAGGAGACCAAGAGGAGACAAAGAGGAGACTAAGAGGAGACAAAGAGGAGACAAAGAGGAGACTAAGAGGAGGCCTAGAGGAGACAAAGAGGAGACTAAGAGGAGGCCTAGAGGAGACAAAGAGGAGACAAAGAGGAGACCTAGAGGAGGCCAAGAGGAGACTAAGAGGAGGAGACAAAGAGGAGACCTAGAGGAGACCTAGAGGAGACAAAGAGGAGACAAAGAGGAGACAAAGAGGAGACTAAGAGGAGACCAAGAGGAGACCAAGAGGAGACCAAGAGGAGACCAAGAGGAGACCAAGAGGAGACAAAGAGGAGACTAAGAGGAGACCAAGAGGAGACCAAGAGGAGACCAAGAGGAGGCCTAGAGGAGACAAAGAGGAGGCCTAGAGGAGACAAAGAGGAGACAAAGAGGAGACAAAGAGGAGGCCTAGAGGAGACCAAGAGGAGACAAAGAGGAGGCCTAGAGGAGACAAAGAGGAGACCTAGAGGAGACCTAGAGGAGACCAAGAGGAGACTAAGAGGAGACAAAGAGGAGACCAAGAGGAGGCCTAGAGGAGACAAAGAGGAGACAAAGAGAAGACAAAGAGGAGACCTAGAGGAGGAGACAAAGAGGAGACTAAGAGGAGACCTAGAGGAGACTAAGAGGAGACCTAGAGGAGACCAAGAGGAGGCCTAGAGGAGACCAAGAGGAGGCCTAGAGGAGACTAAGAGGAGGCCTAGAGGAGACCAAGAGGAGGCCTAGAGGAGGCCTAGAGGAGGAGACCTAGAGGTGACCTAGAGGAGACCAAGAGGAGACCAAGAGGAGACAAAGAGGAGGCCTAGAGGAGACAAAGAGGAGACAAAGAGGAGACCTAGAGGAGACCTAGAGGAGACCAAGAGGAGACTAAGAGGAGACAAAGAGGAGACCAAGAGGAGGCCTAGAGGAGACAAAGAGGAGACAAAGAGAAGACAAAGAGGAGACCTAGAGGAGGAGACAAAGAGGAGACTAAGAGGAGACTAAGAGGAGACCTAGAGGAGACTAAGAGGAGACCTAGAGGAGACCAAGAGGAGGCCTAGAGGAGACCAAGAGGAGGCCTAGAGGAGACTAAGAGGAGGCCTAGAGGAGACCAAGAGGAGGCCTAGAGGAGACTAAGAGGAGGAGACAAAGAGGAGGCCTAGAAGAGGCCTAGAGGAGACCTAGAGGAGACCTAGAGGAGGCCTAGAGGAGGCCTAGAGGAGACCAAGAGGAGGCCTAGAGGAGACTAAGAGGAGGAGACAAAGAGGAGGGCTAGAAGAGGCCTAGAGGGGAGCTAGAGGAGACCTGGGGAGGCCTGGGGAGGCCTGGGGAGACCAAGAGGAGGCCTAGAAGAGGCCTAGAGGAGGCCAAGAGGAGGAGACCTAGAGGTGACCTAGAGGAGACCAAGAGGAGACCAAGAGGAGACAAAGAGGAGGCCTAGAGGAGACAAAGAGGAGACAAAGAGGAGACCTAGAGGAGACCTAGAGGAGACCAAGAGGAGACTAAGAGGAGACAAAGAGGAGACCAAGAGGAGGCCTAGAGGAGACAAAGAGGAGACAAAGAGAAGACAAAGAGGAGACCTAGAGGAGGAGACAAAGAGGAGACTAAGAGGAGACTAAGAGGAGACCTAGAGGAGACTAAGAGGAGACCTAGAGGAGACCAAGAGGAGGCCTAGAGGAGACCAAGAGGAGGCCTAGAGGAGACTAAGAGGAGGCCTAGAGGAGACCAAGAGGAGGCCTAGAGGAGACTAAGAGGAGGAGACAAAGAGGAGGCCTAGAAGAGGCCTAGAGGAGACCTAGAGGAGACCTAGAGGAGGCCTAGAGGAGGCCTAGAGGAGACCAAGAGGAGGCCTAGAGGAGGCCTAGAGGTCGGGGTGGTCCCAGAGGGTCTCGCCTCCTGCAGCTGGATGTAAACATGGCCGTGTTCCCGCCCTCATTCTCATTACAACAACAACAGGGTGCGTGGGAGACGCATGTTTTTCTTTCTGCTGCTTTCTCTCTCCGGGGAGAACGCTAAGCCACGCCCCCTGCTCCAATCGCCGCCATTTAAGAGGGGGGTGAGGGGTGGGGGGGGGGGTCTCCTTCGGTCACTTTCCCACCCTGATCCTTATCTGGTGAGTCTTGGCAGACCTCGTGCACTCTCAGTATTTTCTTCTTTTTTTAAGGGGGGTACTTCCAGTGCAGCTGCCTCGTGGGAACCGGCGGCGCTCCACCTTCTGCTCCACCTTCTGCTCCACGTCCCGACTGGCCTCACTCTGCAGCTCACTCTGCGCCCCCAGACCGAAACAACATAAGTGGGCAATTTGGTGTCGGCCGGCGTGGAGTCCCCCGGGTCGCTCTGTGACTGAGGGCCTCTGGGCCTCGCTGAGGTGGACGACTCGTTGGCTCTGTCGTCTGAGTCTCGGAGGAGGAGAAGATTGATGCTACGCTCACATCTCTACGCTAGCCGCTAGTTAGCTTAGCATAAGGGCTAGCACAGGGGGAAACGGCTAGCCTCTCTCTTTGTTTAAAACCGTTAAAACGTCGACACGTTTATAAAGCGATATGTTGGCCACAGCCCCCGGTGGAGATGAATATCAATGCTTCTGTTTTTGGTAAAGGGGTAAACACTCTGATTCTGGGGGGCAGTTTGAGGAGCAGATTGAGGAGCAGTGTGAGGAGCAGTTTGAGGAGCAGATTGAGCAGCAATTTAGTGGGAGCAGCATGAGGAGCAGATTGAGGAGCAGATTAAGGAGCAGTTTGAGTAGATTGAGGAGCAGATTAAGGAGTGTGAGCAGTTTTAGGAGTGTGAGTAGATTGAGGAGCAGATTGAGGAGCAGGAGGCTCAAAGGAGCCCCGTGAAGAGACAAATGTCCCGTCCTCTGTCCTCCGTGTTCGCGCCTCCCTCCAGGACGTCTCCTCCTCTGCGCCGGCCGACAGCTGCAGACGTTTAGACCCCGTAAAGCTCTGAGGGCTCAACCGCCTCACATCCTGCTCCTCGAGGCTGTGAGTCACAGAGGAGACTGAACCCCTGAGAGGAGAACTGAACCCCTGAGAGGAGAATTGAACCCATGAGAGGAGACTGAACCCCTGAGAGGAGAACTGAACCCCTGAGAGGAGAACTGAACCCCTGAGAGGAGAACTGAACCCATGAGAAGAGACTGAACCCCTGAGAGGAAAACTGAACCCATGAGAGGAGAACTGAACCCCTGAGAGGAGAACTGAACCCATGAGAGGAGAACTGAACCCCTGAGAGGAGAACTGAACCCCTGAGAGGAGAACTGAACCCCTGAGAGGAGACTGAACCCCTGAGAGGAGAACTGAACCCCTGAGAGGAGACTGAACCCCTGAGAGGAGAACTGAACCCCTGAGAGGAGACTGAACCCCTGAGAGGAGGCGTGTTGCTTTAAGGACGTCTCCGGTCCCCGGACGGCGTGCTGCTGTCAGCGCGTTGATGTCCAGCGCAGCGGGACGGATCAGATGCTTATAGTGAGAATAACAAAGCTCCAAAACAAAGGGTTTCACTTCAAATGTGTATGTTCATATAGCTACTGCGTCTATAAAGGGTTTTATGGTGTGTGGTTTGGTAAAGAGCTGCAGACCCTCCCCATAAACCGGCCGCTGCCTCGTTTACGGCCTGACAGCAACAAATGTCATTAAAAAAAGTTTTTTTTAAAGCTCCAAACAGGAAAAAAAGCTCCAGTATTGTGCAATAAAAGCTGATTTAAAATACATGAGAGGAAGTGGAGGAGAAGGTGAACATCATCTGGAGGCATCACTCACCGTGGTCCTGGGCGAGCAAAGAAAACCAACTTCCCTCTGGAAAAAAACAAAGAATTTAGATCCAGATTTGGAGCCTCAGTCGACTCTGGAGATCGGATCCCATCGTCTGGACGGAGCAGCGGTCGGTCGACCCTCTGCGTTAGTGACGGAGGAGCTGATGTAGAGGAGAGAGAGAGAGAGAGAGAGAGAGAGCAGACCTCCACTGTGATCTGACATCCTCCAGAGGAGGAGGAGGAGGAGGAGGAGGAGGACTGGCCAGAAGGAGGTGTTTCCTCTTTCCTGAGAGATACAAGAACTCATGCGTGTGTCACTGACATAAAAAGTGCCCACAATGCATGAGGGCCACACTACCTTGTCTATACGCCCCCCCCCCCCCCCCCCCCCCCCCACCCACACACACACACACCCGGGTTGTGAGTTATTCTGCTCCTGTGCAGATTGGAGCCCCTCCACTGACCAGAGGGAGGTGATGCCTCCTCTGGCTGGCCATGAACGCACCACAGTGGGGTCTGTGTGAGGAGCCTCGGGCGGGACCGGAAACGGCGAGTGGGCTGCGGCGAGCGGGGGGGGGGGGGGGATTAATTGAGCTCTCTGTATTTTAATCTCAGCGTCGAGGGAATGAATTTTGAAAAAAAATGACGTCTGCAGAGAGTTTTGTGCCGTTAGCGGAGTTTATGAACAAAGTGCCGCCATGTGCGGCAGCTCAAAGGGATCCAGCTCGTTTACTGCTGCGCTTTAAACCCGCAACTGCTTGTGGTGGAAGAAGTACTTTAAAAAAAAGTAGAAATACTCATTCATTGAAAATTGTGTAAAAGTATTAATATCGAGATGCACTGAAAAGCACCAGAAGTAAAACTACTCCACCGATCTCAGGATCCTCAGGAAATCTATGAAAGAGTATTAAAGAGAAAAAAACACACTTTAGATTTTCTGTGTTCATCAAATGGAAAAATTTACAATAAAGACTTTGACTTTAATATTAATACAAATTGTCGGATACTATTTCTGTACTTTAAAAAGAAAGGCTTTTATAAGTATGTGTTACGTTGTTTTACTTATAGTGAAGTACAACGGCCGAGTCCTCCCCTGACCACAGGTGGAGGAGAAGAGGAGGAGAAGAGGTGGAGGAGAAGAATAGTTCCTGTGGTGTGAAATCTATTCTGAGTGTTGACGTGGAGCTCGTGTTTTTCAAGCGGTGGTTTTGTGGGCTGCCGTCGTTCTCGTGATGCTCTCTCTATCTTTCTCTCTCTCTCTCTTTTAAAAAGCGGTCGAGAGAAAAATAAGTCCCTAAAAAAAACACATGGAGGCCGCAGCCGCCGAGACAATGACCCGCCCGCCGGGGGACATTCCTGAGTGCGTATCCTTCACTTAGAGAGCGGCCATCTCTCCGCGCTGCAGCGGCCGCCTCCGCCCGTGTTGTGTCAGGCCCGTCCTCCTCTTCCTCACACCGAGCGGGAATAACAGAAAACATTCCCCCCGCTGCAGATTCCACAAATTCCCCAATCCCTATTTGTTTGGGCGACGACACTTTCCGAGTGAAACGCGCTCTTCCTTTTGACCCCCGGCGCTCGTTCCCATCGGCCGAGCTGTGGACGTCTGGATCACGGCAGAGGGCCAAAGAGTTTGCCTGCCCCCCCCCCCCCCACACACACACACACACACACGCGCTGGCATGGACTCATGTTTTCAGTCCCTTTGGCTGTTGATTGCAATGTGTTCCATTTCATTTTCAACAAAGCGGTCGAGTGATGAGGATCTGATCCGAGTTCATTTCTTTATTCATAGTTTGTATTAAAAAAAAAAAAAAAATCCTATTTTGTTTTTCAATTACAAACTTTTTTAACGCAATTACCAAAACACAAGGGAGGTGATCCAATTCATGAGCTTACCCAAGACGCTGATGTGTGTGGAACATTAAAAAAACTCATCCATTGAGAGGAAATGGATTAATTATGAATTATTTCAATTATTCCTTCATGCAAAATAAATAATCACCCAAACATTCTCTCTCTATACATGTGTGTTATGGTGAGATAACAAGATGACATTCAGGCTCTGGGCAGTTTATAATTCTTCAGTTTTGTGACAATCTGTAGATTCACCAGTTAGTCAAGAAAATGTAATAATGAAAGAAATTGTTATTTCAGTCCTAGAAACCAAACACGTGTCTATAGCCAAACCTCTTCCTCTCATGACTCACACCAACGAAGAAGAAAAATGTCAGAAAGATAGTATTTGTCATCCTCTCCAGAGCGCGCCCCGTGCGGCCGGGTGCCGTGCGTCCCCCCACACAGCTCGGGTAAAAACATCTCGTCCCAAAGTATTATTGTCGTCGTTTCGCACAAGTCGTGCTCGGCCGAGTCTTCTTATCTTCCACGTGAAACCAAACCACTCATTTGGTTTTCTTGGCGTACTCCTTGCGGCCTCCTCCTCCTCCTCGGCTGCCGAAGTTGCGGACGCGGTGGATCTTGGCCAGCTGGCCCTGCATGGTCTTCACGATGTCCAGGTGGTCGGGGATGTGCACGTAGCGGACGTTCCTGCCCGTGATGAACATGTCCCGCAGCTCGGAGAGCTGGCCGCGGCCGTCGCGGTAGAGCACGTCCCGCAGGCGCACGTTCATGAAGGCGTCCACGTTGACCACGCGGCCCCGCGCCGTGCTCTCGTTCCGCAGGTCCACCGTGGTCACCTCGCCCTGCAGGCCCTGCAGCAGGACCACCATGCTGTTCTCCGCGATGGTGCGCTCACGGATGGAGTTGAAGACGTCGGCTGAGGGCGCCACATCGCTCCCCGACGGCGATTCTGTCTCCGACTCCATGGACGCCGATGAAGAGGAGCTCGGAGATCGGGGGGGGGGAGATACCTGTAGACCAGCAGGAGATTAACTGCTGCCACTCAATTCATTCACAAAAACCTGTGAATCTATATTTGCAGGGTCACATATTTTATTGTTATCTACAGTGTGCACGTTATTCATCTGCATCAATGAGCACGACACGTTGAGAACTAATTCCACTTAAAATAACCCCCAAACTGGAAGATTTGAAATTATCTAATCAGACAAAAACAGTCAAAAGCTGTAAAACTGCACAGACTTGGTTTAAGTTTAATATCACAATAATCAAATAGAAAGACGGCAGTGTCGTCTTTAATATTGGACATATAGTCAGACACAAGACACACCTGCATCTAATGAAGCACTAATTAAGGGTCAGTCTGCGCAGCCGCAGATGCACGTGACCGGTTGAACTGTTTATATCTAAACTACACAGTCCTTCTGGGGGTTTAACGCTACAATATTATTACTACGAGGTGTAATATCTCATTAAAACACTCTGGGATGATATAGAGTTGTTTTTAAGTGCGTCACGGAAGGTTTTTAAACATCTTTTCACACGTGACGTTATGACGAGCCATCATCCATCCATCATCAATACCGCTTATTTTGGTCGCGATTATGACACGAGCCAATACTCAAATACAACATAACGGTTCCTGTCTTTATGATATTAGTATAATATAACGACAGCGGATACATATTATATATGTATATACCTCAAAATGATGTATTTACTGTGAGATGGAGGAGCTCGGTGTGAGCCTAGCACCACAATAAGGCAATGTCACGTGATATAATAATCATTTAGACTTGTATAGCGCTTTTCTAGTACACAAAGAAGCTTGATCGTGTGTGTTGGACGTACCTGAGTGAGTTAGATCCTTATTTATTGTTGAATCTTTCGTCACAATATTCGCACGTGACGATGTTCAAACCGGTAAACAAGTTTTTCCCGCAACAAGTCAGAACCCGGAAGCGCAGCGTGATGACGTATGTACGAGCGACGCAGCTTTGCGTCCACGTGTAGAAAAAGCGCCCCCTGCCGGCGGCTTTAAAAAACACACGGAGATTTAGTCATTAGCGGGACAGTCTGATCATGAGTAATGGATTTGTCTCCTCGCGTCACACTCATTCAGTCTTAGATTGTGTAAATAAAAACACAAACAAAGTATTTATTTATTTATTACACAGAAAATGCATATAAAATATAGCAGGTCTTACAATAGTAACGATATTGATGTTGCACTTTAAGTGCTAATTTAAAATAAAGTATGTGTTCAGGCGCCACAGTCTGAGTCATTTGGGTATTTTTGTTACTCTCTAATCTTCCTCGGTGTTAAACCACATGGTGGAGCACAGAAAGCACCAATTATATATTTTACAGGTTAAAAATCAAAGCTCCCAGTGACCATTAAAGTGAACTGGCCTTAGGTAAAGAGCTATGCAGTAAAGTTGAAACGATAATTAAAAGACACAACGGGGTCAGAGGTCGTCCATCATGGCCAGCAGGTCTTCGCCCTTGCTGCCGCCGAGCTCTGCGGGGGTCTCGGCCCCTTCGGCAAACTGTCCGGCAATGCGTGCCAGCTGAGTCGCTGCCTGCTCATCCTGAATGGAACAAAAACACCCAGAAGTATATAATACACTCACCAATGAGGATCGTGAGGAAGGGTTGGGAATTATTTAAAAGAAAAGATGGAATTAAGGTTCTGAACCCCAAAGATCATATTTATTTGTAGTAAGTGGGATGTATTTTCACCTACTTATACTTAAACTTACATTTAAATAGGATCATTCTATGTTACTTGTAACTTCTTGTAACATTGTTTATACTTCACAACATTTATTTGACACTTTTACATAAAAACAGTCCATCTGCCTGCATGGTATGATTCAGTATGTACTCCTCATCTACCCATAGGTGTACAGAGTATTTAAAATGGGTGAGCCATGGATGAACCTGCTGGCTTGTTGACGGTCTGCATGATGACATCACCTTACCTGCATGGCTTGAATATTTATAACTCCGAACAAGGACTGCTCAGCTCCACCTGAAGCTCCCCTGTCAAACAAAAGAAAAGTCAAAGTCATGGGAGTTGTTGTTATTTTAATTAGGATAGAATGAATAGAGCAATAAATAAATGAAGTTAAAAAGCACGTACGCCTCCTCCTCCTCTTGGTCCGAAGTGAACAGGTTGATCCGAAAGCCGGTTTCAGTGTCGGGCGTGATGTCGGCCTTCATGCTCCCCATCAGGCGAGCCAGCAGGTTCAGCTCCTCTTTGGCCAGCAGGTTGGGAGCGTTGTCCTTCTGCAGCAGCGTGGAGGGGGGAGAGAGAGAGAGAGAGAGAGAGGGGGGGGGGCGGGGGGCAACAGAGAGAAGGTCTCAAGTCTGGAGTACTGGTCTGTGATGCATACTTAAAAGCTAAATGTAAGATGATGGAGACGAAGGAAAAATGATCCAGATCCTAGTAGCAACATTATGCAGAAAAATACCCTGTGAGTGAAATGAAATGAAATGTCATTATTATTATTAATGTGCACTATACATATATATATATATATATATATATATATATATATATATATATATATATATATATATATATACTTTATTTATGATAATGCATATATATGATATACAGGGACAAGTATTTACATTTTTTGTGTACGTGTCAATCAGTTTACAATTGTAAAGAAGAAAACAGGAAAGTAAAACAGAAAAGATATCAATGTTTATTCGAGTTTTGAAATATTGTTCACGAGAAAATGTCTGTAATATTATAGCATAAATCCATTTAATTTGAAACCTTCAAAATAAAAGCACAGGATATTTTTCTTAAATGTCTTTAATTAAAGGTGATCATTGGATTGGATTGGATTGGATTCAATCTATTGTCATTGCACATAGTCCAATGTGTTCTCTGCATTTAACCCATCCTTAGTTATTAAGGAGCAGTTAAATTAAATTAGCAGTTAATTAAAGGCGATCATGTGTCTTTCAAGCCATTGGGGGCCACATTAAATGACGTGGCGGGACGCATTCGGCCCGCGGGCCTTGTGTTTGTGCTAGACGTAATATAATGCATGTATAACCACTTTGCTTAATTACCTTGACGGAAGGAGTCTTGGATGTGTGCGTCTCCTCTGGATGGTTCTCGTTGTACCTTTTTATATATTTTTAATCACAAAACACATCAGTGTCATCTCCTGATCCACCATTTTTCAATCCAGGTGAGCGGTACGTACATGTTGGTGCCCAGCGCGATGACCCGGTCCCCGTGCAGCTCGAAGCAGCCCTCTCTGATGGGGCTGGTGTAGCTGCCTCCGGAGGGGAACTCGCCGCGCGTCACTTCTCGGCCCTTTCTGTCAAACGTCCTGTGGAAACGGGAAGCGCATCACGACACTCTGGAACACTGAGCGATGCTTTATCAGCAGTTATAACTTCATAAGAGACGCAGCACAAGAACATCTCAAACTAGAACGGGCACTCGGTGGAGAGCATACCTTCGCATATCACAAGATTGGGCATTGCATTATGAACATACATGTAAACAACATGTAAACATACAACACAAATTGACCGTGCTATGGTAAAAAGAAGATTTTGACCTTTGACCCGGCCAATCCCAAAATCTAATCAAATGGTCCCCGGATAATAACCAATCATGGCCTCTACACACCTCTGTAGAGACTTCATTAACACCAGAGAATAGTCATTTACCACTTTAACTATGTACAGATGTATTTATGATTAATTAAGTTATCTTCATTGAAAGAAACAGTACTTTGAATAATAATTACATTGATATATTTTGTTTTCTTATTCTCAATGACCCCACACTTTTGTTCGTCAGCTGCCTACCTAATCAGCCCGGGAACGTCCATCCCATGAGGCACCGGGCCCGATGGCGACAGGGCAAAACGTCCGTTGGGATTCTGGACTTTGATTTTGAGAAATAGTGACACCTAAGAGGAGCGAAGAAGAACAACACATTCTATATTTACTGAAATAATAAACATCTTTTATCGTTGTGTTCCACTTGTCTGGTGCGATGAGTGAACGAGGACTCACGCGGACGTGCATGTCTTGAAAGAATATGAGCAGCGTTTGTCTGAGCAGCTGGAATTCCCCCTCCGACAAAGACGAGTACACCTGGAGTGATCAGGAAGGACAGGAGCAGGTCACACAGGTGAGTGACCCCCCCCCCCCGGCTGCTGCACCACGGGCCAACGGGCGGGAACGTGCAGTCGTGATGTGATAACTAAAGGCCGATACCTCGATGATCTTCCTGTGCGTCTCGTCCACTTGGTTCACCACCACAGGAGTGTGTCCCACGCGCTGCCGGATGGCGTCCATGTGGTTGTAGGTGATGAGCAGCAGGTCTTTAGGCCGCGGACAAAGGAACACCTGGTATTTGAAGGCCATGACCATCAGCTCGTAAAGCTGCGAGGGAAGAGAAGAAAAGAGGTGTGGAGCTCGAGGACTTCTGCAATCAAACAAACTACTCAGGATTAGGCTCAGGGTTAGGCTAACCCTAACCCTGAGCCTAACCCTGAGCTTAACCCTAACCCTAAGCCTAACACTGAGCCTAACCCTGAGCCTAACCCTAACCCTAAGCCTAACACTGAGCCTAACCCTGACCCTAACCCTGAGCCTAACCCTGAGCCTAACCCTAACCCTAAGCCTAACACTGAGCCTAACCCTAACCCTAACACTAACCCTAACCCTAAGCCTAACACTGAGCCTAACCCTGAGTCTAACCCTAACCCTAAGCCTAACATTGAGCCTAACCCTGAGCCTAACCCTAACCCTAAGCCTAACACTGAGCCTAACCCTAACCCTAACCCTAAGCCTAACACTGAGCCTAACCCTGAGCCTAACCCTGAGCCTAACCCTAACCCTAAGCTTAACCCTAACCCTGAGCCTAACCCTAACCCTAACCTTAACCTTAACCTTTTACATGACACTTGTACATGACACCTGTTCACAATTGGTGCTTGCTGTTTTATGTTCTTTCTTTTTTTAAATGTCTTGTTTTAAATTATAATTGTCTTAATGTTGTATACATGTTTTTACTGTTGCTGCTGCACTGACTGATGATGCCAAAATGAACCGAGACTTTAATATATTTAGATATTTCATTTAAAGGTAGCTTCATTTGACCAAATTCCATTTAGCATCATTCTAGATGCACAACTTGAAATAGTTTCCCTGCTTGTTAGCCGTCTAGCAGTTTGTTTCTAGGACCATCTTTACTACACTTTTTGACAAAATAATGACATTTACATGTCATAATACTTTTCATATGGTAAAAGAGATACCAACTAGTACCACATTCCAGTGTTAGTATATATTTACACTACGTTCAAAAGTTTGGGGTCACTTAGAAAATGTCGTTATCTTTCAAAGTAAAGCTCTGTTTTTGTCAATAAATATAACATTAAATTAATCATAAATACACTAACACTTAGGCTAACCCTAACCCCAACACACAATATTAACTATTTTGCTCACCTTCATTTTAACTTTTAGAATAAAAAGATAACCACTGTGCAATGCCGTAGGTCTCTAATTAAACTGTGACGACGTGGGGAGAGCTATGAGTAGATTATATATTCTAACCCTAACCCTCCCAAAATGCCAAATTTCCCCTACATATTTTTTTTAACTATCTATAAAAGCGGTGGACTTAAGACACACACATGAACACTGGGAAGTTTACTTATTTTAAAGCTGCTATTTAACCTTTAAGTGATTTCAAAGCATTTTATTAAAAACTAACTCGTAAAATCCTGGTGGCCACATCATTTATAATACTGTAGTTATCCAGTATGCTTTGACATGTATCTCCTTCATGCAAACACACTGGTAACACTTCATAAAACACCTTTAACACGAGGATTGACCTGGATACTTCAAAGCATCTTCTCTCCTCCGGTACCCACCCTGTCCATGCTGGCCAGGCTCAG
The DNA here is from genome assembly GCA_036178185.1 of Liparis tanakae. Classification (NCBI taxonomy): domain Eukaryota; kingdom Metazoa; phylum Chordata; class Actinopteri; order Perciformes; family Liparidae; genus Liparis; species Liparis tanakae. The sequence goes on from CM070106.1 coordinate 17,228,410, forward strand.
CCTCATGATGGAGGCGTGCGCTAACCGGGACAGCACCGTCTTCAGAGTCCTGTGAGAGTACAGCTGCTGCGGCTTGAGGAGTTCATCCATGAAGTCCTTACTGAACATGGCCCCGACGATGTCACTCAGGACTGAGGGCGGGGGGGGGGGGGGGGGGACGCTGGTTAGAGGAGCTCATTTCATGTTAATGCAACTATAAGCCGGTGTGTCTATACTCGGTGGTCCTCGATGGGCTACACACACACACACACACACACACACACACTCTCACACACACTCTCACACACACACACACACACACACACACACACACACACACACACACACACACACACACACACACACACACACACACACACACACACACACACACACACACACACACACAGCACCCCATCCAGCTAGCACCAGACAGTAAAATACTCTTTTATATGACACCTGTTCACTTTTAAGCCATTGATGCTTGAGTTTTCTGTTTTATTTATTTTTAAATGTCCTTTCTTAACGTTGTTATACATGTTTTTACTGTCGCTGCTGCACTGACTGATGAGTCGCCAACTTAATCTTGTTGAGTGTTTTTTACATTACAATAAACTTCCTTACCTTACCTTACCTATAAAGGTTCTGTCACCTTTCTTTATTAATATTGACACATGGGAATTGGTGATTAACCTAGATTTTAATATATTTAGATATTTAATTTAAAGGTAGCTTAATTTGACCAAATTCCATTTAGGATCAGCTGCTAGATGTACCACACAAAACAGTTTTCCTGCTAGTTAGCCATCTAGCTATTTGTCTCTAGGACAATCTTTACTACACTTTTTGACAAAATTATGACATTTACATGTCATAATACTTTTCATATAGTAAAAGAAATACCAACTAGTACCACATTCCAGTGTTAGCATCCTGCTATATTTACACTACGTTCAAAAGTTTCTTTTCTTTTCTATTTTCAAAGTAAAACACTGTATATATCAATGAAGATAACATTAAATGAATCATTATACTTTACATAGTTAATGTGATAAATGACTATTCTCTGGTGTTAATGAAGTCATTGTGTTATCGCCTTAGAAGACCAACGGAGGGGTAGAAAACCCTTGAAACCCCTTGTTATGTGAGCGCAGCTGAAAACAGTTATGCTGGTGGGAGAAGCTATAAAACTGGCCTTCCTTTGAGCCACGAGAAGAACTACATCAATATTTACAATAAAAATCATTATTTATAACCTCGTCAATGTCTTGACTATATTTTACATTCATTTTGCTTCATTTTAGTTTTCATGGAAAACACCAAATGATCTGGGTGACCCCAAACCTTTGAACGGTAGTGTACATATTTCTATGAATGCATGAGAGCTTTGAGCCCACACCGACAGTATAACGAGAGTTTGACCCTTTTCAATGCACCTCCTATGCAGCAGTATGAGCCGCCTGACGAGAACAACTCAGAAGCTACACTCACTTTCAACGAAACATGTAGCCACTGTGATCAGGTTGATCCAGGGCTCACTCCAGAGACGATAGGACTACGACCGTTTCACAGAACTGACCTCAACTCATTGCATCTAATAGTAGACGCTACAGGGAAATGCTGCACACTGACTAAATAACTATATCTGAGCACTTCCTCCACCTCATGGGCACAAGGACGATACACTAACGTGTGGACGTACAACATGGATACCTCTTTTTCTGTCATTTTCTGACCAGACTCCTCCGTTCCAAGTAAGGAAAGAAAGAAAATAGATGTCATTTTGAAATTGTCGTGCTGCAGATTTTCATATTTTGAGCATCTGACAGGAGGGATGTCCAGGAGCTACACACACTACACACCTACCAGGCCGGCCTCTAGGGACCTCTACCTTTCTCTGAGTTGTCCTCGGATGTGTTGAGAGTCTGCAGGCGTTGATCCAGTATGTAAAGCATCTCTCCGCCCAGATTAATGAAAACCAGGGGTAGAGTTCTCACAGACATCTCGCCAAGACAAAGAAGGGATTAACTGGCAGGCAAATGTCGGACCGGAGTCGGTTGAACGGCGGTCAGATCAGACGCACTCGGTTTAAAAAGGTTTTATCTGATTGTTCCGGTTTTGAATTGTAAACAACTTGTTCCGTGAAGTCTTGTGTGGCCATGGCTGTGCAGATAACCTGTCCCACTAAGAGGCAACAGGTGGCGAGGAGAGGATCACACAAGCTTATTGGCCAGGATCAGGATGAGGTGACAGCCCGAGCCAATCAGTAAAGGGCTCTGCGTGTATAAGTTACATTTCTGTATATCACAAGAACGTGTGCTCTGACTTGAAGCACTTTTTAAAGTAAAGCACTGTTTTTGTCAATGAAGATAACATTACATTAATCATAAATACTCTCTCCATAGTTAATGTGTAGATGACTATTCTCTGGTGTTAATGAAGTCTCTCCAGAGGTGTATAGAGGCCCATCTCCATGTTCTAGTGGTACATTGTGTTATCGCCTTAGAAGACTAGCGCAGGGGTAGGGAACCATTGAAAAGCCTTTTTATGTGAGCGCAGCTGAAAACAGTTATGCTGGTGAGAGAAGCTATAACACTGGCCTTCCTTTGAGCCACGAGTTTGAAAAACAACATTAATATTTGAAAATAAAGGTCATTATTTATAAACTTGTCAACGTCTTGACTAGATTTTAAATTCATTTGATAAATAAAAATGTGAGTTCTCATGGAAAACACAAAATTGTCTGGGTGACTTTTGAACAGTATAAAGTATGAATAAAGTATTGTTTAATCTTTAATTCCCAAGCCACAACTATTAAGTTGCTGCTGTAACATCCTTCCTGCTTCTGGGAAAGCAATTATATCTTTCTATAACATCACTGTCGCATTAAAGGGATAGTTCAACATTTCCGAAAGTGCACTCATATGAAGATGCAGCCAGAGCCCAAACTTAAAGTACATAACAGTGTGTGGACTAGGGTGTCATCATAGTTTGGGCCATATATATTGTAGCTGTCCACAAATATATTGCATGCTAATATTAGTTGTTCTTAAATTCTTACATTAAAGTAATTTAATTTAGCTCAAAGCTGTGGTCTACATGCAGTGGATATTTAAACGTATTGGATCTGTTCACCACTTCTACAATGTCTCTCTCTCTCTCTCTCTGACATTCAAAATACACGATTAGACAGTGTGTTTATGCAAAATAAAGTGTATCTCGATGCTCCCTGTTACTGCAGCTCGCTCCCGAGGGAGACGGTGAGTGTGTCCTGGTCCTGTCCGCGGGGGAAGACGTCTTCTTGTTAAACCTTGACACACTTTTCAAACATCTGGGAAGGAGAGCTGAAACAATCCTGATTGAGCTCAACCGGACTATAAATAAACCAACAAACCAACATGGGGATCCACCTTTGCTTCTGGCTTCTCTTCATGTAAGTCAAACCCAACATAGGTGATTGTATTGTGTTGAGATGTCTCACCATGTCTCACTATTCACTCGGCTACAAAGTCGGCAACTATTTTCCATATTTTCACAGTTTTCCTGTTTTTATTGGTGTTTTAAAGAGCTGTTGAAGTATTTAAATGAGTACGTGTCATGTTCCATGTTTTCTCTTCCCGCCAGAATAACCTCCTGTTCTAGCTCATGGACTGGTTCCAACGATAACTCGACCCACCGGTACACCTTTTATAACCTGAACTGGATGAAGGATATGCCGGAGAGTCCAGAAACAGATTCCCCACCTGAACCAGAGCCAGCTGCAGAATCACCAACATCTGGGCAAGATCCTGAAAACTCTTCTATTTCATCACCCACGAGAAAGTCACCGACATCTGGAGCGGATTCAGTAGCAACACCTGATCCAGCACCTGCAACAGAATCATCCACATCTGGGCAGGATCCTAAAACATCCTCTAATCCAGCCCAAGCAAAAGATTCACCAACATCTGGAAAGGATTCAGTGCCAACACCTGAGGCAGCAACCAATTTGCCAACGTCTGGATCGGAGTCTGAACCAACGCCCGAACCAGAAAAGCCCAAATCTGAACATGATCCTGAACAAACCACTGCAACAGAATCACCAACATCTGGACAGGATCCCGAATCATCCACTGACCCGGCACCTGCATCAGAATCATCCACATCTGGACAGGAGTCTGAACCAACACCTGGACCAGCATCTGCAGTGGAATCATCCACATCTGGGGAACATTCTAAACCAACACCTGTACCAGAATCGCCAACATCTGGACATGATCCTGAACCATTCTCTGAACCTGCATCTGCGACAGTTTCACTAACATCTGGACAGCAGTCTGAACCAACACCGGAACCAGTCCTTGTTACAGAATCACCAACATCTGAGGACAGTTATGAACCAATACCTGAACCAGAATCACCAACATCTGGACAGGAGTCTAAACTCGCACCTGGACCAGTACCTGCAACGGAATCATCCACATCTGGGGAAGATTCCAAACCAACACCTGTACCAAAATCACCAACATCTGGACAGGATCCTGACCCGTCCTCTGAACCAGCACCTCCACCAGAATCACCAACGTCTAAACTAGACTCACAACCGACACTCGAGTCACACACCACACCTGCAGACGGGCCTGAAGTACCCAGCGGTCGCCCCCCCGGACACCTCCGGAAGGCGTTGAGCCTCACACCTGAGTCAGACACCCCAGACACAGGTGAGCAGCCAGAGCCCAGACCTCAGCTCCAAACCCCCCCCGCCGTACTTAAACTAGAGGTCGCACCAGGACCACCGAGGAGGAGGCGTACATGTCATAGAGGATGAATAGAGCAGGAAGTAAAGGTAAAGTTTGTATTGTCATTGTTGTTATACAATGAAATTCCATTTGATGTCCCGCAGCTAGCAGCAAACACCAGAGAGAGACAAGAGGAATACATAATAAAAACACTACCAAGTAAAATAAGATGTGTGCGTTGGTTTTTATAGTGCAAGTGTATAATGTGTCAAGTGGCTCAGTAATATTGTTACACTTTAAAACTGATATTAATAAATTATTAAGAATTAATTAAGAATTAAATATAATATTTTCTAAACCAGAGAATTGTGTGTCTGGAAACTTTAAAAACAAAGTTTATCTTTTCTTGTCAGGAATAGTCCATTTCCAATGGAAAGGATCTTTAAACGATGTTTTAAAGATAAATATTCTAAGAAATAAATCCAAATTAAAGACAGAAAAAATCTAAAATCAACCATTAAAACATGTAATTTATTAAGTATTCTAAAATGAAAAGATATTATTTCATATTCACTCCGTTCATTGATCATCGCAGGATTCCTGGTCGAATGATGTCATCACAGCAGCGTGTGTAACCAGTATGTCATCGTGTTGTTGCCACACTGAGAACATTCCTCAACATAACATGAACTCTTTAGTGTGAAGTAAAACATAATAGTAACGTAATCCCCAGAATTATGACCTAAAATATAAAAGATTGTGTTTTTTAAATTTCGAATAATGAAACTCAGCACTGGAATTTCTTCTTCAACATTTTCCTTCAGTTATTTTCTTGCGCAACAAATATGCTTTAAAGTTTAAACAGAGTGATTTATAACTGAACCATATGCGTACATATAGATATATATCATGCGTTAGTAAAATCCCTGACAGGAAGTATGTGGAAACACTTTTATCATTCACACTGTAATTTAAAGATTTCTGGGAAACTTTGTAAATCAACTGAGGTTTGACGTCTCTAGAGGATAAATATTTATTCACATTCCTTATTTAATTAAAAGTACAAACACTAATTCACTACGAGTAACTCAAAATAGGAATGAAGTGTAACGACTGTATTTTTATGACTTATTTTTAGTGTCAAAAGCAAAAGTACTCATGATTTCATTCAAAGTTTTTTTCTTATTATATAATCTTATATAATTCTGTGTTTACCATTATTGAATACATGTGTAAGTATTTTAATTGTTAGCAATGTGTAGTCAATATAGTATATCTGCATGATATAATATATATATTATTTTCAAATGATCAATCCTTTACCAGGAGTACTTTTCGTTTCTATATTTCATGTTATTTTAATTATTATAATAATTATGCAATTATTATTATTTTATTTTTTTTCTACACAGGTAGAGTTCATTTATTTTGTATTTTTTATGTGTTTTTTTATTTGGAAATATTGACAGTAAACATGAACTAACTTTAACTGATATTTCCATTGTTTTTCATCTTTTTGTTGACATATACAAACAGGAACGAGGTCTCAAGGTGGAGCGGCTCCAGGGATGCAAATCTCCAAGTCTCCAACGATTCAATTTGATTGATCATTGTACACGTTATATAACATTATTATATCTTGTACTGTCTTTTCTTTTGACATGGCCGGTCCTCGTTCTACTCTGGATGTATGTTGGTGAACATTTAAAAATAACTTTTATCTCATGAGGAAAATCAATGTCTTTTTTTGTCACTTACCTTTTTGCATTCGTTAACATAAAACAAAACCAAAAATGTTAGACATAAACATAAATATATATATATGCATATGCACACAAAAAACAGGACACAATGATATATATATATATATATATATATATATATATATATAAATATATATATACTTATTAACATACATATAGTATATTTATATATATACATATATATTCATACATATATACAGATATATAAATATATATACACACATATACAGGACTGTCTCAGAAAATTAGAATATTGTGATAAAGTTAAAAAAACAAAAATGTCATGCATTCTGGATTCATTACAAATCAACTGAAATATTGTAAGCCTATTATTCTTTTAATATTGCTGATTATGGCTTACAGCTTAAAAAAACTCAAATCTCCTATCTCTAAATATTAGAAAATTTCCTCAAACCAAGTAAAGAAAAAGATTTATAACAGCAAAACAAAATCAAACATTGTAAAATGTCCATTAATGCACTCAGTACTTGGTTGGGAATCCTTTTGCACGGATTACTGCATCAATGTGGCGCGGCATGGAGGCAATCAGCCTGTGGCATTGCTGAGGTGTTATGGATGCCCAGGATGCTTCAATAGCGTCCTTTAGCTCATTTGCATTGTTGGGTCTGGTGTCTTTCAGCTTCCTCTTCACAATACCCCACACATTCTCTCTGGGGTTCAGGTCAGGGGAATTGGCAGGCCAATGGAGGACAGTAATGCCATGGTCAGTACACCAGTTACTGCTGGTTCTGGCACTGTGGGCAGGTGCCAGATCATGCTGGAAAATGAAATCCTCATCTCCATAGAGCTTTTCAGCAGACGGAAGCATGTAGTGCTCTAAAATCTCTTGGTACACAGCTGCATTTACTCTGGACTTGATGAAACCCAGTGGACCAACACCAGCAGCTGACATGGCTCCCCAAACCATCACTGACTGGGAACTTCACACTGGATTTCAAGCAACTTGGATGTTGCTCCTCTCCAGCCTTTCTCCAGACTCTGGCGCCTTGACTTCCAAATGAAATACAACACTTGCTTTCGTCTGAAAAGAGGACTTTGGACCACTCTGCAACTGTCCGCTGCTTCTTTTCCCCTTGCAGGTGTTTGGAGTTAATTAGACGATTCAAGTGATTAGTTGAATACCCTACTAGTATACTTTTTCATAATATTCTAATATTTAGAGTTTGAGTTTTCTTAAGCTGTAAGCCATAATCAGCAATATTAAAAGAATAAAAGGCTTGCAATATTTCAGTTGATTTGTAATGAATCCAGAATGCATGACATTTTTGTTTTTTTAATTGCATTACAGAAAATAAAGAACTTTATCACAATATTCTAATTTTCTGAGACAGTCCTGTATATATATATATATATATATATATATATATATATATATATATATATATATATATATATATATATATATATATATATGCACACACATACATCCCCCCCATATAAACACGAGTTTGTCCTGTTCCTTGTTGTGAGTCAACATGAACGCCCCTAAAGTCCCTAAACTAGATCGCTAAAACTAAAATGTGTCATTAAGTATAAAGTCTGAATATAGGTAAGCACAGTACCACGCAACAGCGCCCCCCAGTGTCCATATATAGTTACACAGTTTCATTAACGCATTTGGCTCTTATAAGTCAAATTTGTGTTGTGTAACATTTTTAAATTCCAATTTTAGGTGTTTTTCTCCTTTTGATATTGAAATAAAACTCAGCTAAATATATAATTTAAACTTAAGCATGAAAAAGTATATTTATAGTAAACTTTAGATGTGCATCTGAAAGTTTGTTTTCCTATTTTCTGGGGGAGTTTTCCCTGATCCGATGTGAGGTCAAAGGTCAGGGATGTTGTGTGTGTACAGACTTTAAAGCCCTTTGAGGAAGATGTTGTGATAGTGGGCTACATTAAATAAACTGAATTATCTTGGGAGTCTCACTCCCTAACATTTAAAAGCAAAACATGACTATTGGTTTTGAATATGGATAAATGCCCTCAGGCTTCAATTGGGAACTTGCTACATAACCTTAAATAGTATAATTATGCAACTGTGACCTACCACTACTACCCAAACCCAGTCCATTTCAATGGTATGGAGGACAGAAAATGACTTAAGTATAAATAAATAAAAGCATGAATAAATACATGAATACATAAATCAGGGGTGCTCAATCTGGCAGATCGCGACCTGCCAGTCGATCGCGGCGTAGTATTGGTAGATCGCATGACATAAAAAAAATGTTGTCCCGCCCCCCCTCTAACTTTCTCTATAGCGCCAGATTACAGCAGAAGCGTGTCATTTCTGTCTCTGTGTCACGTTAACAGTCCTCTGCTCGCCGTCTGGCTTGCGCGCATTGGGGTGGAGCAAAGAAAAAGTCACTTGCACCTCCCCCCAATGAAGAAATAAATAACTAAATACATGCATAATTAATGCATGAATAAATATTAATAAAGGAATAAATTAAATATATAAATGCTTAAATAAATGTAGACACAATAATCAAATACATGCATAAATAAATAAATGCATGAATAAATACAGGAATAAATATATAAATGCCTAAATAAATATATACCTAAATACAGGAATAAATAAATAAATGTATAAATAAATACAGGCTTAAATAAATAAATGCTTAAATAAATAAATACAGAAATAAATAAATATAAATTGTACCTAAACAGGACATCGTCAAATTAATCTTTCTACATTTCTGTATTTATTCATTTATTTATGTCTGCATTTATATGTCCATATGTATTTATTCATTTATGTATTCATTTATTTATGTCTGTATTTATGCTAACGCATATCTTTCATTTATTCATGTCTGTATTTATGTGTCCACACATATTCCTTCATTTATTTATGTATGTATTTATGTCAACACATATTCATTTATTTATGTCTGTATTTATGCTAACCATATTCCTTCGTTTATTTTTGTCTGTATTTATGCTAATGCATATTCCTTCATTTATTTATTTTTGTATTTATGTGTCCACACATATTCCTTCATGTATGTACTCTGTGTCAGTCTCCTATCATGATAAGTGGGCGAGCTTTACTCAGCATGCACTAGGGTGGTCTAATGTTATGTCCTACCATGAGTGAAGTTGTTACCCTGTCACATAACAAGTTACGGCTCCGTCGTCTGGAAGTTTAACATTGCTGCCTAACAGAGTGCTGTATCTTTTGGCAATGCATTGTGGGCATGACGTGGCTGTAAACAAAAATAGTTCCTCCTCCCCATAAAAACGTAACCCCCCACCACTCAGTGTCTGCATCTGCAGGGGGCGCCAATTTGCCAATTCCTAAGGCAAACCGCTTCGCACCCAGACTATATATATATATATATATATATATATATATATATATATATATATATATATATATATATATATATATATATTTTTTTTTTTTTTTTTTTTTTAAGTGACCGTGAGGGTGCCGCCCCCCACGTGACATAAGAAAGTGCGGCCCCGGGCGGCTGCCCGGTTCGCCCGTGCCTAAAACCGCCACTGATTATTATGTCCTTGAATGCCGATGAGCCGGTCCTCCGTACCTTTGCGTTCACAGGCCCGGACCTGCTCTTCATGGTCCACATCCGCGCGTGGACCCGGTGGCAGTCACGTGTCCCTCCGCGCTGATGTCAACGAGAGGAAAACCCCGAACCACTTCCTGGTTGAAGGGAGGCGGCGACGGGACTCTTACCGGAGACGTCGGCGGAAGGACACGGCGGACGTGCGGCTCGCGTGAGGCTTTAAAGGTGATTTATTATCGGTAAATCTGGAACTGAAACGGAGACTTTACGAAACTTTTACGCGGCACGAGCAGCAGCAGTTTGTGTTGTGAGAAGTCTCGCAGCTGGGACACCTCTCCACGGACAGGTAACGCGTTCTCTCTCATCACAGGTTATTAAATAATCTGGTTTATTATAACATTAGATTATAGAGTACACCGTGATATGCCGGGTATAGCTTGAATTCATCCATGTGGCCTCTCATCTGAACCTCTGGTGAATTCGCTTTTATCACATGGTGTGTTATTAATCTGAATCTGTAACGTATTAACGGAAGTTAAAAAGAGAACATGGAAGTAAGAGTACCTGAAACTTTCCCTCTGTGAGTTTCACAGTTTATTATTTCCATAGTGAGATGATGTCATAAGAAGCTTTATTTCCCCTCTCAGTTGACCTCTTATCAACTAAACCCTTCGGTCAGTTGGGATGCTGAAGGAAAGATAAAGTGGTCAGAACGAATATACTTAGATTATACTTTGATACTACTTAGATAATAGTTTGATTACACTTTGATACTACTTAGATAATAGCTTGATTATACTTTGATTATACTTTGATAATACTTTGATAATACTTAGATTATACTTCGATAATATTGAGATAATACTTTGATAATACTTTGATAATATTTAGATAATAAAGGAGTTATTCATCACTCAGATGTTCACTGTCAAATGTGACTTTTGTCTCCTATAAATCTTTAAAGTGTTTTCTTTCTCGGGTTGGACATTACGGTGCCTCAATGAATCCACAACATAATATGCAGATTAATAAGAAACAATATCTTTATAGTTGGAACCCTGAAAATAAGTAATAATCTGTCAAAAGAAAGTTACTAATATAAAGAAGAAAACAAGTTACATATAAAACTGCAAAGTCGGTTTGAGAGAAACAAGTCTAAAATAGAAAAAATGATGCAACTAATGATTATTTGAATTAACTTAATTATTAATCAAGCTGTATTTACGAACTATCAAAATATTGTATTATTGTATTTACGAATTACGAATTAATGAATTGTAATTATTATTTTATTTACAAACTATCAAAAGAAATAGTTTGGCACCAAACAACCGATTATTAAAATTGATTATCAAAATAATTTCCTGTTAATCAACCACTAATTATTTTTCATTTGCATAATAATAATAATAATAATAATAATAATATATTATTATTATTCTATAAAATATATAGTATAATTACTCATTATGATATGTCGTGCATTAATGGGGTCATCACTTTAAATTTAAGGTTTAACCACCTTTATATACTGCTGTGTGGCTTAATCCATAATAATATATTAAACTGTATTTGTATATTTTATATTGTGTATTAATCTGAATCTGGCATGTATCCTATTGAAACACAAGTGGTGGAGTAAAAAGTACCTCACCGTCTTCTAGAACAGAGTAGAACCATAAAGTACGATGAAACGGAAATACTCACCTATACAGGTAGATTAGCAGATGCAGTCATTTAGCACACGCTTTATCCAAAGCGACTTACAATAAGTGCATGAGTATAAACTAAGAACAACAAGAACACAGAAAGTAACATTTCCTCAACATAGTCGAGCTACAATGCAAACAACTACAACTAAATGTACCTTTCATAATGTCTTTGTCCTCAGTCGCTGGACACTGAGGCGATGAACGCTGATGTTGCGTTCTTCACATCTGTTCACCCGTGGAATAAAATACCTGCCGCCGCCCGCCTGACCCTCCCGGACCCCGACGCCTCTGCATGGATCTCCCCTCCGGCCCTCGTGGCTCCAAACGGCTCCCGTCGCCCCTGTGAGAGGATGTTCCCCCGGGAGCCCGACCCCTCCCCGGGCCCGCAGCACCCGGAGGCCCAGCTGGACCTGTTCCACAAGCTCGGCTACTCCACGGCTCAGGTTCTGGCCGTGCAGCAGATGTTCGGCCCCAACACGGACACGGACAAGCTCCTCGGGGAGCTGGTGAGGATCGGGGCCGGCCGGGAGGCCGAGCAGGGGCCCCCCGTGACCACGATGTCGGTGCTGGTGTCCGGAGGCGACCTCCAGGCCGCGGGCCCCGCCCTGCAGCTGCCCCTCGCCGCGTGGTCCCCTCCGGGCCGAGAGGAGGGCGGCGTGGACGAGGACGCCCTGAGGCCCGTTGTGATCGACGGGAGCAACGTGGCCATGAGGTGAGCAACGGATCTCTAGCTGCACAAACAGGACAATCGCTGCTTATCTCCGTCTGCAGGAATGTTACCCTCTGAAATGTTTATGTTTATTTATCCTGTGGCACACGACCGCAGGGTCCGTACGGTCATGGAAAACCTGGAAAAGTCATGGAATTTCAAAATGGTCATTTCCAGGCCTGGAATAGTCATGGAAAAAAACTTAAATCATAAAAGTTTTGGAAAAGTCCTGAAAATTTGTTATTTACGCCGAGTTTGAAATAATTAATATGTTTTTTAAAGAAAGACGCTCGAAATATAAGCCGGCACACGCTCTCAATACGCAGCATTTTCTGAAATGATTTTCAGTTTGGTCATGGAAATTTGGTGAAAAGTCATGGAAAAGTTATGGAAAAGTCATGGAAAAGTCATGGAAATCCATTGGTCAAAATGTGTAAGAACCCTGCAACCGTAATCTGTAGGTCCTTTGAGTGTTTTCGGTTTGGCCTCATGCATTTTATTTTGAAGGCGAAACAAATCCTCAGTTCAAACGATTAGTTGCAGCTCTAATATAAATACACCTTGGTTTTAGACTGTTAATTTCCCTCAGCCCTGTGATATATACATATACATATATGTATTTTATTTCTTTGGTTTATAGACTAATTATCCAATCACTGTTGAATGATTTGATGATGTTCTGAGTAGAGCCCTTCTGTTTTTTACTCCTACATGTAATATCATAATCTGCCCCACACACCACTATTAATGAAACTTTTTTTAATTGGGGGTGATCACACACAGAGTAAAAGTCTCTTTCCCCCCGTCACCAGTCGTCAGGCAGAGTTACGCTGAACGTGAACGTCGTCTCAAAACCACAGATGCACCGATGCGCTGCGTCTGGTGACAGCTCGTACGTCTCTATTTACCTAAGGATACTTAAGTGGCTGTTACTTCACACGGAGAGACAAAGCAGCAGCTTAACACACACTGCTCCGCTTGTGTCCTCTGCGGTAGAATGCACGCCTTGGCCCCTCCCACTTTTATTGCATGCTGTCATAAGTTTGAAAGAGGAGAAGGAACTGTGGGTATCGGACTCCTTCACGCCGCCTTTTCCCCTGATTGAGCTTCTCTTACCGAGACATGCACACACAGTGGGAGGAACAGAGAAATAGGTCACACACACACACGCAGACACGCACACACACACACACACACACACACACACACACACACACACACACACACACACACACACACACACACACACACGTAGTTTACACACTTTATGTTTCGTTCCCCCGGTTGGGCACGCCCGTTCAGGCACGCCGTCGGCTGCTCCAGTATGCAAATCTGAGCGTCGTTAAGTACGTTCATATTAACTCATAGACCAGCGCTGCTTTAATCTGGAGACGTCACGTCAACAGGAACCGGCTCGACGGCATTTCACCGCCGAGCACCCCTCACAGCGCTCCGTGTTCCTCTCATCCATCTTGTCTTTGACACGTCCAAAAAATTGAGTTTTCAGAACGGAGCTAAAGTAATAGGTATGCAAATATATCTCTCTGTCTCTCTCTCTCTGTCTCTCTGTCTGTCTGTCTATCTATCATATATATATATATATATATATATATATATATATATATATATATATATATATATATATATATAGATATATGATAGATATATATTTATATATATATATATATCTTTATATCATATATATAAATATATATATATATATATATATATATATATATATAAATATATATCTATCATATATCTATCTATCATATATCTATATATCATATATATAGATATATGATATATATATATATATATATATATATCATATATATGATATTATATATATATGATATATATATATATATATATATATCATATATATATGATCTATATATATATATATAGATCAAATATATATAATCTATCTATCTTTCTCTGTATACATACTGTAATATTTATACTTGTACAAACTTGACAACTATTCCCCAGAAATAGATGATAGTGAAACTTTTGCCAAACCACCACAGATACCAGAATTAATAGTTTGTGGGGTTTTGTTTTTTAACCTAATGGGTCGAAAAACAAATGATCTGTTTCATTATTTTGCTTTTTTTGTGAAATATTGGACGGTTTGGCCTCATTTTATTTCTTCATGCCCCGTCACTCTTTGAAGCTGCTTCTCGTGTGCAACATGTTGTGCAACACGCTTATCAGCGTCTCCGTGAGCTGCCTCCCCGGGACAGACCTCAGAGCGGGTCGGCGCTCCCCTCGCGGCGCCGTGGAACCACAACCTGTGGGGTTTGCACAAAATTGAACACAAAATGTGCAAATGAGTGAAGTTGAGAGGCTGTTTCTGTCGCAGCCAGTCTTTGTGCTAAGCTAAGCTAATTTGGGGAGTCAAATGTTCAACAAAACAAGTATGTGTGTTTCCTAAAAGGCCAAACTGGATCACAAGTCACAAAGATGAGAGACTTTAGTCAACAAAGTGAGACGCAAATACAAACTATAAATACGGTAAAGTAACTTAAAGGCTAAAATACAAACGGGTTGACGGCATTGTGAAGATCATGAACACATAAACACACTGAAAAAAAGTAAATGTCCCTAAAATAAACGACATATCTTTAATTGAAGCTCTTGGAAGACATCTTGTTGGGCTTTGAGAGCTTACCTTAGACATGTTCCCACATCTCACTTAATAAGATAAGATAAGATATTCATTTATTAGTCCCACAGTGGGGACATTTCAGGGTCACAGCAGTGATAGATAGAGCACATAGAGCATTAATAAAGATAAAAGATACAAATAAAAACACAAAACACAATACTAGATACGGAAATACGAAATACTAAATACTAAAATACTAAATACAAAAAATACTAAATACTAAATAGGATGGGATGATGGGATGATGACTAATGGGATGATCGACAATGAAAACCATTGTTCTTTAGCGGGTGCATTATCCATGGCTCCGTCATCAAGCTCCACCAAGTGGGTTTGTTCTATTGTGATCCTCACATGTCGAAAGGAGTCGGCTCAGGTGGTCCGGACCTCTACGTCGGAGGCCTCCCGGACCCCTCCCCTTAGAGGCCTCCCGGGCCCCTGCTCTGAGAGGCCTCCCGGGCCCCTCCCCTTAGAGGCCTCCCGGGCCCCTGCTCTGAGAGGCCTCCCGGGCCCCTCCCCTTAGAGGCCTCCCGGGCCCCTGCTCTGAGAGGCCTCCCGGGCCCCTGCTCTGAGAGGCCTCCCGGGCCCCTCCTCTTAGAGGTGTTCCGGGGACCTTCGACTGGGAGGAGACCCCGGGGGAAGACCCGGACACGCTGGAGGGATGATATCCCCCAGCTGGCCTGGGAACGCCTCGGGATCCCCCAGAATGAGCGGGAAAATGTTGCGGGTGAGAGGAGTCTGGGTCTGCCTGCTGGGAGACCCGACCCCGGATACGTGGATGAAAATGGATGGATGATGGATGCATGATGGAGGTGTAGAGCCGTAAAGGGCTCCTCGGGCTTTGTTCTGAACCGGCTCGGTGAAACTCACACGTTCCCTCTGTGTTTTGTGTTGACTCATTCAGCCACGGGAACAAGGAGGTGTTCTCCTGTCTGGGCATCCAGCTGGCGGTGAACTTCTTCGTGGACCGAGGCCACGCCGAGATCACCGTGTTCGTCCCCTCGTGGAGGAAGGAGCAGCCCCGGCCCGACGTTCCCATCACAGGTAGGAAGACGGGAAATCACTCGGCGCCTTTTACTACTTCCTCATTCGCCAACGTGCAGCTCACGCGGGCGGTAACGAGGGCATCGAGCATGACGAGGCCGGAGCATTGTTCTCACTTCGAGTCGGCGGCGTCGCCCTGGAGACGCCTAGAGCGCCGGGAAAAACCGCGGAGGCGTACTCCAGTACTTTGTTTACTCCGGCTGGCGTCAGACGCAGTTACGAAACATTACAGAAGTGGAAACGAGAGGAAAACGAAGGCTAGGATCGAAGATGGGTTCGGTCCGAGCAAGGGCGCCGAAAGTAGGCGGGGTTAGGACTTGGGGGAGGGGCCATCGTCTCGCTCCGCGTTATGCTCCTTTATCATGGTTTTAAAAAGTAGGTTGCAGTGTGTTTAAAAAGAAATAGGGGTGAAGTGTAAATGTTTCGTCATTCAAGAGATTATGTTTCCATTTACTGCTGCAGTAGATTTGTGTTTTAGGCCGTTTCTCATATGTTTATATCAGGGAAAATCTAATCAGTGCAGGAAAAGTCCCCCAGACACATTTTAAATGGTTTTAGACTTTTCATAAAGTGAGAGAGCTCTGATGCAAGAGTGAGCTCTGTGTCTCAAAATGGGAAATACCCGATGTGAGTTTGTGTTTTCTCTTCCTCAACGCGACATGAGCTGTATTTGTATCTAAATGCACTCGAACTGATGGCTCTGACTTATTGTTTTATCGCAGGATGCGCTTTTAGGGCCTTCTTGTTAATCTTTAACCAGGTGAAATCTGCTTGCTGGGAAATAACCCAAATTAATATGCAACAGCGACTTCCTGGAAGAAAGATTATTCAGATCGAGGAGTGACGTGTGATGATTTAAGTGGCTGTAATCTATTATTTGATCACCTGAATCTGCAGCTCTCATTTTCAGTTCAACCCACAGTAAACGACCCGCTCAGCAGCAAACTACGAAACAAAGTGCAGCGTTTAGCAGCTTAAAGATATGTCCATAAGGAGTCGGTTGAGACCAAAATAGAAGCAAAAAGAGAGTGAAAATCGGACAGAAATCGACTTCAAATGAATGATAGCGCCGCTCCGTCATGGATGGATGTGCAAATATGCTGACTCGTATGAAATAAACTTAACCCTCCTGTTACCTTTGGGGTCAATTTGACCCCATTCAATGTTTGACGTCTCTAAAAATATGATTGACATAATTTGATTTGCTTCATATTTCATGAATTTTCCTAATTTATTCGGGACAACTCGAAAAACATAAATTTCACATGATGACATATTTTCACTGTCCTGAACACAACTTGTACACATCGGTGTTCTTTGGGGTCAATTTGACCCTAGGCTGTTTTTCACTGTGTAAAACATATCATAAATATCAACTTTTTAATTTATTTAAAGGGCTGAACAAACAGCCAAAAAGTACCTGACACTTAAACTTGGGAAACAATATAAATTCTAATCATTTTCTGGAGGTTTTAACTGTTGTGGTCAAAAAGGGTAAACATTTTTAGTAAATGTGAAGGTAACAGGAGGGTTAAAAGTTGATGTTTCCGTTCCACAGATCAGCACATCCTGCGAAACCTGGAGAGGAGGAAGATCCTCGTCTTCACGCCGTCGAGACGCGTGGCGGGAAAACGTGTCGTCTGCAACGACGACTGCTTCATCGTCAAGCTGGGCTACGAGTCGGACGGCATCATCGTGTCCAACGACATGTACCGGGACCTGCAGGGAGAGAAGCCGGAGTGGAAGCGCTTCATCGAGGAGCGGCTGCTCATGTACTCCTTCGTCAACAACAAGTGAGTTATGGCTTCCTGACAGAGGCGGTATGTGTGTGTGTGTGTGTGTGTGTGTGTGATTACATTCTTCTCTTTTTTTAATTAATTTTTTTATGGGTTGCTTTAACTATGTTTTAATCGGTTGTATTTGTTTTTACTGTCTGTGTGGCACTCTGAGATTCTTTGAAGGAAGAGCGCGATAAGAATTAAGTTACTTTTCGGCTAATGTTTGAACTTATAACGCAGGTTTATGCCCCCCGATGACCCTCTGGGCCGCTACGGGCCCACCCTGGAGAACTTCCTGCGCCGGTTTCCAAAGACTGCGAAGAAACAGCCGTGTCCGTACGGTGAGAGAACGCGGTCAACACGTTAGTGTGAGCGCACGGCGTCGCTGTTTATGAAGGAAACACTGTCTGTGTTATAGCTATAGCATGTTACACATATGCCAACACGCTAAAGATTATAAACATTATAGTTACCAAACATCAACACGCTAAAGTAACACGTGAACATTATAGTTAACAAACATTAACATGCTAAAGTAACACGTGAACATTATAAACAATATAGTTACCAAACATCAACATGCTAAAGTAACACGTGAACATTATAAACAATATAGTTACCAAACATCAACATGCTAAAGTAACACGTGAACATTATAAACATTATAAACATTATAGTTACCAAACATCAACATGCTAAAGTAACACGTGAACATTATAGTTACCAAACATCAACACGCTAAAGTAACACGTGAACATTATAAACAATATAGTTACCAAACATCAACATGCTAAAGTAACACGTGAACATTATAAACATTATAAACATTATAGTTACCAAACATTAACATGCTAAAGTAACACGTAAACATTATAAACATTATAAACATTATAGTTACCAAACTTTAACATGCTAAAGTCACACGTGAACATTATAAACATTATAAACATTATAGTTACCAAACATCAACGTGCTAAAGTAACGCGTGAACATTATAAACATTATAAACATTATAGTTACCAAACTTTAACATGCTAAAGTCACACGTGAACATTATAAACATTATAAACATTATAAACATTATAGATACCAAACATTAACATGTTAAAGTAACACGTGAACATTATAAACATTATAAACATTATAGTTACCAAACATCAACACGCTAACATTAGCATGTTGCTAACGGGACAGCTAGTTAGCATCCCACTGGTTCCCTCAACAAAAATCCAATGGGATTATTCCATTGGATTTTGGATTATCACAGAGAATAAACAACACAAGTTAATGATACTCGTTTTGTCCAGCTTGATATTCTTCACACTAACACATTTCATTGATTCATAAAGTTGGTTAATGTTCTGTCTCATGTAGCCACCTGTGAGAAACCACCTTTGTTAAGCATCAGAATGCATGAGAAAGGGTTATACTGATGTATTTATATCATATAATAAAATGTAATATCTGAAGCGTGTGTGACTTTGAGTCAAGAGAACCTGAAGTGCTATAAAGCTGACTCATGTTCAGGTATTAAGACTCCTCCCTTCAGCTCTCAATTGACATGAAGGTAACGGGTGTTGTTGTAGCAGCTAATGAGAGAAACGCTTTGACTGTTTAATTAGGATCCTCATTCATTATTTAATTAAAAAAATGGTTCTGAAAAAGCTAAACATTAATGCTAGCAGGCTAACGTTAGCACGTAGCTGAAAGTGTCGCTTCACCTGGTTACCTGTTCTGATCGCCGTGTATTTGTATGTGTGTGTGTGTTATTCGCATAAGTCAAAAAGTATTAAACCGAATCGCATGAAATTTGGTGGGATGATTGGTTATTATCCGGGGACCATTTGAGTATATTTTGGGATTGATCGGGTCAAAGGTCAAGGTCAAGGTCACACAAAGGTCAAACATCTTCTTTTTACTATACCAATTGGTATGCAACTAATGCCAACATGTTCATAATTCAATGCCCAATCTCGTGGTATGAAGGTATGCGCTCTACCGAGTGCCCATTCTAGTTTAGCTTTAAAATGATCAGCGGGGGCTAAAATATTGTGTCTTGTTCTTCCTTCCAGGAAAGAAATGTACTTACGGGATCAAATGTAAATTCCACCACCCCGAGCGAGCCAAGCAGTCCAACCGCCTGGTGGCAGACGAGCTCCGGGAGAACGCCAAGCACCCGGCGCCGCCCTCGGCGCG
Source organism: Liparis tanakae (assembly GCA_036178185.1). Lineage (NCBI taxonomy): Eukaryota > Metazoa > Chordata > Actinopteri > Perciformes > Liparidae > Liparis > Liparis tanakae. The sequence continues at coordinate 17,248,540 of CM070106.1, forward strand.
CTGCAGCCCGCTGCCCGGACAGAGCCTCTCGCTGCTGGAGGACATGGCCAAGAAACTGACCCTGGGACCCGAGAGCGGCAGCTTGAAGAAGGACCACAAACACGAACAGCTGAAGGCCGGCAAGAGGGCCGCCGCGTCCAGGAAGGAGAAGGCCGCCCAAAACCCGCCTCCTGACCACGGCGCGGGGCGGCGGAGCGGCTCCCAGGAGCAGCTGGACTCCGGTCTGGGCTCCATAGACAGTCAGCCGACGGAGGCCCCTTGGAGCGCGTGCGACCCCCAGTACGGGTTGATGTACGGGAGCTGCCGGCACGGCCACGGCGCCAGACAACAGTACCGCCCCCCGTGCGGCTGCTGCTCGCACGGCCCTTCCTCTCGGGGGGCGGCGCCGGCTTTCCAGCACCAGCATTACGGCCCCGGGCGCGACATGACTCTCTACCCGCCGCGCTACGCCGGATACGGCGCCTACTCGGTCGATGCGTCCGCCTACAGCCAGCCGGCCGACTTCCAGCGTAACGGAGTCCACGACCACCGCCAGCAGCAGCAGCGGCGGTACTGGTCCGACCCGGCCGGGGCTCACCGGTCCGACCCGTCCGGGGCGCCCCCCCTCTCTCGCTGGGAGCCTCCCCGGGGGACGAGTCCCCGCGACCAGGAGAGGGAGGTCGTCCGGAAGAAGCTCCTCGCCATCTTCAGCGTCCAGTTGGTGGACGAGGCCATGGACTCGTTTTCCCACCTGATGGACCCCCAGATGCTGGTCGCTGAGATCCTGAAGCTGCAGAGTCAGAACCGGTGAAAGCCCCGTCTTCCAGTGGAAAGACCCAAACGATAAACATGAGTTTTGTGTATTTTGTGTATTGTGGTATCCACCTCGCTCTATTTGAGCGCCTTATTTTAAACTGTTACATTTGAAGTTGCCTCAATGAACTGGGTCACATGAGAACATGGATGTAGTTGATACAAATTGTAAAATAAATAAATTAATGTATTCATGCCTGAAGGGTATTTTGTGCAATTATTTCATGATGAATTAATTCAGCACCACAAAATGTGAGATAATGGAGAGAAATGACATTTCAAGCACACGGGGACATCTTCAAGAATCCAGAAATTCAAAGATATATTAAATGTACAAAGATATAACAACTAAGAAAAGCAACAGATATTTGGCTAATTACTCCACTCCTATATTATATGAGTCATTATAGTTGACAATGACCAAATATTTTGAAAATACTGTTTACCTGTGTATTTGAAGGGACCGTCTGAGCAAATATTTTTCTAATAAAATTGTGTTTGCACGGGTTTATTAGCATATGCTATTTAAAGAGATATAAACATTTATTATTTACAGTGGCGGAGGGAGAATCCAGATCCTTATGTAAAAGTAACAATACTTTATTTCCACTTTGAATACCTATCGGATCATAGTCGTCCCAAAAAAAGAAAAGGAAACTTTAATAAGCAGAACTCTGTCATTTCTTCTTTTTAAGCATTTTTTTTCTCGGAAATCCCTTCTCCTCCGACACACTGGCCCTTTAAGTAGAGCACAGACACCTCAAATGTGCATGTAAGCACAGTGAGTAAATGTATTTAGCAGAGGATTATGACAAAACAGGTATATTGTCGTTGCAGCACTGAAGCGCTCTATAAAACATCTCTGTGCCGCCTGGAGACGAGGGGTCAAAAGGTCGACAAACAAACCGGATGAGGAACAGCGAACAGTTACGAGAAACCAAAAGGAAATGAGGTCGACTGAGTTTGCCGGAGGATCGGATAACGATCAGTCCTGTGGGGACGAGATGCTCTCAAACTAAGAATTAAACAGTTGCATTTCCAAGAACTCGCCCACCGTCACCGCACGCCGTTGGCACGCGGCGGGAGTCGAACAATTACGAAGCGTTGGCTTCACGTGTCGCTACAGTCGGCAAAACGGCGAGCCGCCGGAGGAAATGCAAAAAGAAACACCTTTCAGGGAGATTCATGACTTCAACAGGGAAACAGGTTTCCTTCAATGGGCTCTATAGGTTCCCTGCATGTGTGTGTGTGTGTGTGTGTGTGTGTGTGTGTGTGTGTGTGTGTGTGTGTGTGTGTGTGTGTGTGTGCGTGTGCATTATGGACAGAGGCGTACAAGAGTTAGGATGGGGAAGATTTTTACAGTGCTGTATTTACATATATGTTGTGTATATATACATATATATTTTATTTTGTATTTTATATTTCACTTTGCACACTTAACTTTATGCACTTTCTTTCTTTCTTATACTTATATTTTATTGTGTTTAGTTTTATCGGTGCTGCTACTGTAGTCAACAAATTTCCCCTTGGGGATTAATAAAGTATATTTCTATTCTATTCTAAGATTAAAGAAAACTCTGCAGTTACAGTGGAAATAAATATATTATGAATGAAAATGTATCATAAGAGGGCCATGTAAACATGCTTAACTTGTTATAAACTCCAAATGTAGCGGTGCATACAGGCGCCATGTAGAGATTGAAAACACCAAGACGTTCATTTCATAGTAAAATAATACGTGAAAATTAACTTCTTGAACAGAGGAAACCCGCTACGTTTAAGGTTCCAGCTTATCTCGCTGTCTTTAAAACCTGCAATAACTGTCCTGGACACATTTATTACATTTATATTAATAGATTTTTTTTCAGCTCATCCAGCAACGTTATCATCCATCCAGTCCCAGTCCCTCTCCTTTTAGCTCTGTTTTTGGTCTCCACCATCTCCTGCGTGAAATATGGGACTTTTTAGTTGCTAACTGCTCACAGAGCTACTGCATCTCATGTGTGTGGGCTTTTTTAGGGCTTTTGAAAAAAGAAACGTACACCTGCCGCATCCAGAAGAACAAGAGCGTGGAGCCGACGGCGAGAGCAACGATCGGATGTTCACTTTGGAGCTTTGTTTAAGCGAAGAGCCGCAGGGGATGATTCTGAATTTGCATACAGCGCACACTAACTGTTATATCACTATAATCACTATGTAGGGTAAATCCCTTCTACCAAACAGAGAGAAGACACTTCATCTTCCTTGACGAGAAACACTGCTCTATGTACACAATGTGCAAAATGGCATCTTGAAGAGTGTTATCAAAGAGCTGCAGCATAATATGCAAATACTGAGGCTGGTTCAGCTGGAAGGATACACCTCAGTGGAAAAGAACACCACTTGTCCTGACGCGCTGTTCCTCGAGTTCAGAGGAGGAACAAGAGGTCGTGACCCGGGAAACGCTGGATTTAAATTGACAGATAAAGGTCTTTACTGCTTCCTGGAATTCCTCTCAGGTGTTGAGCGGACACAACTACTCCTCCATTGAGACACAAAGGGATGGAAAGTACATTACAGTTTTGTTCAATCGCTCACAAGCGCTTACCCATACTTGAGATACTTTTTCTAAACTCTTAACACACAGACTCACACCTACAAAGCACAATTGGCCGAATGTATTATTTTCTTGTCAAAAGCACATTTTGTTAACTATATACTAACTCTTCATTTCAAAATAGAACACATCTTTTTCTGCAGACACTAACTTTCCCAAAACACTGGAAATCTGACTCAAAATGAAATAATTCTGTCAAACAATAACTCTTGCTTTCACTTCACAAGGTCCTTCCAGTCAGTCAAAGTCCACCAGGTTTAAAAAAACTGGCTATTACTGACATTATAAAAACTGCATAGACTTTTATGTTTCAGTTTTACAGGTATTTGCATGCAAAACATGTAATCCACTGTGTTTACACTACATGTCTTGGTTGGGACAAGTGATGTACAACATGTAATGTTCACATTCAAAAGCATTCCAGTAAAAAACTAATCAGTTTTTTTTCTCCTTTACTGTTTACTACAGGAGGTACACTATGAATACTGTTTACAGTCTGATGGAACAGAAATATTTTACAGTATTGCTGGATAACAAAATATCCAAGAAACACACAAGAGCATTCTGAACAAAAACCCAGATAAAAGGGGGGAACTATTGTTCCTTTAAAAAAGTTACAGTCAATCCAAATTATTTATTAATTCATTTTTTATTGTTCACAAATAAACTATGTTTTGGGGCAACGGCTGCAGTAGATGATTGAACAACATTCGGTGAGTCATGTAGGCGGTGTCTGTGTGATCAATATCTCAACCTGTCATTATCAAAATGGAAATTCTAATCCAAAACTTGCTAAAACATATTTCTCAAAAACATTCCAAACTCTGACCTACTATCAGGAGATGTGGAATCAATTGTTTGTTTATTATCAGCTGAGATATATTGTTTTATAACTGATATCATTTCAGAAAAGGTTTTTAGACTGTATCTAAGGTTTGGAATATTGTGTTTTCCATTGTAGGATGTTGTGTGTTAACATTCGTAAATGAAACAATCCATCGTTTTGTTGGGAGCTATAGCTTGTCTGTTAAGAAAATGTAAGCATTGTGAAAATGTGTTCACTGACTGCATATTGTGTGAAAACGACGTGAAACGTGTGAATGGTACGGCCACAAAACACCCATGTAGTGCTAATTGTGTTTAGAGTTTTGAAAATGTGACCCCTGTTTGGACAAACGCTTGGTAGCGCCTGAACAAAACTGTAATTATACATATATATATATATATATATATATATATATATATATGTATATATATGTATATATATGTATATGTATACATATGTATGTATACATATATGTATGTATATATATATATTTATATGTATATACTATATATATGTATACATATATATATATATATGCATTTATTTGGATGACTTCAGACAAAAATATGTATATATATGTATATTTGTATATATATGTATATATATAAGTATATGTAAATATATATGTATATTGTATGTATATATATACATACATATATACTGTGTGTATATATATATATATATATATATATATATATATATATATATATATATGCAGTTATTTTTGACCACCACCATATTCATGTCATGAATAAATGTTGATGTTATTCATTCCCAGCAAGTCTTGCTCATCAAAAAATCCTATTTTATAAATAAATATATAATATATATAATAAACTATTACAGAAATATAATATATATAATATTTGTAATCATTATTTAAACATTTTGACCCCAAACTCAAAGTGTAGGACGTGTTATCTGCTCCTATCCAGTGATATACAAAGTATTACAGGGAAATGTAATACTATAACACGTCTGCATTGGAATACTTTTACTTGTTATGCTTTAAGTACATTATGATGACAATCTATAATTTTACTTCAGTAACATTTTGAATTCAGGACTTTTATATAGTGGAGTATTTGCAGGACTAGTGTGTTTCTCTTTAGTTGCTAATAGATGTGAAAGGTCAGAACACAAGAAAACATCAGCTGCCTGGTGACAGGTCACAGGTGACAGGTGTCGGACGGTGTCGCCCCCTGCTGGATCATTTAGGAAGTGCAGCAGGGCTTTCCTGCATGTTACAGTAAAGTTGATCAGAATCAGAACCTTTTATCGCCGTTTATGTTTTCACACACAAGGAATGTGTCATGGCGGGTGGTGCGACAGTAGACAATCAAAATAACAACAAGTTTGAATTATTATTAATTATTAATAAAGAACAATTAACACAGACGATAATTAAGAATATACGTATTACAAAAAATATATAAGATCAAGTGCACAGACAGGCAGGCTTTCAGAACTTCAGAAGTCAGTTTAAAGTGACAAGTGTTTTTAAAGTGAAGAGTTATGTGTATTTAAGTGAGGCATGATCGGGGATGAGTCAGAGTCCAGAGTCAGTCAGTAGGGGACCGGGCTCTGATCATGAGGGTCAGTGGGGGACCAGGCTCTGTTCATGAGGGTCAGTGGGGGACCTGGTGATGTTCATGAGGGTCAGTGGGGGACCAGGCTCTGCTCATGAGGGTCAGTGGGGGACCAGGCTCTGTTCATGAGGGTCAGTGGGGGACCGGGCTCTGTTCATGAGGGTCAGTGGGGGACCAGGCTCTGTTCATGAGGGTCAGTGGGGGACCGGGCTCTGTTCATGAGGGTCAGTAGGGGACCAGGCTCTGTTCATGAGGGTCAGTGGGGGACCGGGCTCTGTTTATAAGGGTTAGTGGGGGACCTGGTGCTGTTCATGAGGGTCAGTGGGGGACCGGGCTCTGATCATGAGGGTCAGTGGGGGACCAGGCTCTGTTCATGAGGGTCAGTGGGGGACCGGGCTCTGTTTATAAGGGTTAGTGGGGGACCTGGTGCTGTTCATGAGGGTCAGTGGGGGACCGGGCTCTGATCATGAGGGTCAGTGGGGGACCAGGCTCTGTTCATGAGGGTCAGTGGGGGACCGGGCTCTGTTTATAAGGGTTAGTGGGGGACCTGGTGCTGTTCATGAGGGTCAGTGGGGGACCGGGCTCTGATCATGAGGGTCAGTGGGGGACCCGGCTCTGATCATGAGCCCGACTGCCGACGGGAAGAAGCTGTTGGTGTGGCGTGAGGCCTTGGTCCTGTAGACCTCAGCTTCCTGCCAGAGGGGAGGGACTCAAACAGTTTTTGCCCAGGGTCAGAGGGGTCAGCTGCCATCTTCCTTCCTCGCTTCAAGGTCCTGGAAGCAAGCAAGCCCTGACGGGATGGCAGGGCTTGCTTTTCGGAGTTCTGCTTTTTTGAAAAACCTGTTGACGTCTCTCCAGTATAAAGAGGGTCGTCACTGAGGAGGGGGATGGGGGAGGTGTTGGGATGGGTGGTCCAGAGTCATGAGCCCCTGGTGGGCTGGGGGAGGGGGCTGTGGGGGATGGCGTCAGGACCGTCCCATTGTCTTTCAGATCTACAGTAGAACTCGTTCAGCTCGTCTGCCAGGCGGAGGTCGCTCTTGGAGTGGGTTTTTTAGGCTTGTGGTTGGTGATCTGTCCGAGAATACAGTCGTTTAGTGTCCCTCGCCGCCTTGCTCAACCTGTATTTTGACTCTGTGTACAAGTCCTTGACCCCACTCCTGAAGGCCTGGTCCTTCTGCAGCCGTACCTCCCTGAGCTCCGCTGTGCACCAGGTTGTTGTTGTAACTGGTGGGGACACAGCTGTCCTCACACAGCTGACATGAAGCACTTTGTGCCGCCTCGCTGTTGAAAGGCGCCACACAAATAAACTGTCTTATTCTTTAACTTATATACCTATTTGAGTTATGTTGCATGTATGATTTTGATTATGTAGCGCTAACATTCCTATTGCATCTATTTGTTAAAAGTACGTGAAAGTCAGAGATCAGATCTGTTTTATTTGTTTAAAAAAGGAAAATATTGCTAAAGAAATAGAATGGCAATAGTTCATGATAAAGCAGAGCGGAAGCGCGTACAGGGAGAGCTGAGGACCATGCTGAAGGAGGCAAAGGACTCATACAGAAAGAAGGTGGAGCAGAAGCTGCAGGAGAACAATATGAGAGAGGTGTGGGATGGCATGAAAACCATCACAGGCTGTAAGAAGAGCGGCAGCGGTGTTGAGGGGGATGTGGTGAGGGCCAATCAGTTCAACCACTTCTACAACAGGTTTGAGAATACAGCTCCAGGTGTTAACGACTGTTTAACATCTATTCCTGCATCACCCTGCCCATCAGCTGCTAACTGCTCACTTCATGCCACAATCACCCCACCCCTCCCTCCTGCTCTGACCACACCCAATGTGGCCCCTCCAGCTTCCAGCCCTCTGCCGCTCTCCACGGCTACACCCCTCCCCACCTCCCCCAGGCGACCACACAGAGCCCGAACCCCCCCTCCCCCCCACCATCACGGCGGACCAGGTCACAGGAGAGCTGAAGAGAGTGAAAAGGAAAGCTGCCGGCCCCGGTGGAGTCTGTCCAGGACTCCTCAAGGCCTGCGCGGTGGAACTGGGCGAGCCTCTGCAGCATCTCTTCAACCTGAGCCTCCAACTGGGGAGGGTGCCTGCTCTGTGGAAGACGTCCTGCCTCATCCCCATCCCCAAGAAGCCGCACCCCAGTGAGCCGAATGACTACAGGCCAGTCGCTCTTACATCCCATATTTCTAAAACAATGGAACGACTGCTGCTCCGCAGCCTCAGACCTCAGGTACGCCATGCACTGGACCCGCTGCAGTTCGCCTACCAGGAGAAGGTGGGCGTGGAAGACGCCATCGTCTACCTGATGCACAGGGCTCACTCATATCTGGATAAGGGGAAAGGTGCTGTGAGAATCATGTTCTTTGATTTCTCCAGTGCCTTCAACACCATCCAGCCCCTCCGACTGAGTGACAAGCTCGTGCGGATGGGGGTGAACGGCCACCTGGTGTCCTGGATCACGGACTACCTGACGGAGAGGCCGCAGTTTGTCAGGCTGAAGGACTGCGTGTCTGAGACGGTGTTGTGCAGCACCGGCGCTCCACAGGGGACGGTGCTCTCACCCGTCCTGTTCACCCTGTACACGTCTGACTTCACCTACAACACGGAGTCGTGCCACATCCAGAAGTTCTCTGATGACTGCGGTTGTGGGATGTGTCAGGGGGGGACAGGAGGGGGAGTACAGGAGCCTGGTGGACGACTTTGTAGTGGTGTGGGCATAACCACCTGCAGCTGAACGCCACCAAGACCAAGGAGATGGTGGTGGATTTCAGGAGGTCTCAGCCTCCTCTGTACCAGTCTCCATCGGGGGTGTCAGTGTGGAGGTGGTCAACACCTACAAGTACTTAGGTGTTCATCTGGACAATAAACTGGACTGGTCAGCCAACACTGATGCCATCTACAAGAAGGGTCAGAGCCGGCTCTACTTCCTGAGGAGGCTGAGGTCCTTCAATGTCTGCAGCAGCTCCTGCGCATATTTTATCAGTCTGTTGTTGCCAGCGTCCTTTTCTATGCTGCGGTGTGCTGGGGAGGCAGCATGAAGAAGAGGGATGCAGGGCGACTGGACAGGCAGGTGAGACGGGCAGGAGCTGTTGTGGGCATGGAGCTGGACTGCCTAGCATCAGTGGCGGACATAAGAACACTGAGTAGGCTGCTGACCATCCTGGACAATGACCACCCACTTCACAGGACTCTGACCGGACAGAGGAGCACCTTCAGTGGCAGACTCCTGTCACTGTCATGCTCATCAGGCAGGCTTTGTCCCCAGGGCCATTCAAATGTTTAACACCTCTCAGAAGGGGGGGGGGGGGGGGGGGGGACTCTGCGTGAGTCTACCTCCTTCTCCTCTCCGCCGCTTCTCAGCTATTGTCATTTCATTTTTTTACTTCAATTTTTCCATCCCACTGTCCATATCTCATTTACTCATTTAATGTTTTTTGTTTGTTTTTACTCTTAATTGCACATACTGGTTTACTTATAGCGTTTATTTATAGCTTTTTGCACATCCTCGTGGATATAAACACCCAATCATGTACACTTTATCTGTAAATTCTTTATTCTCCCTACTCCCTGTGTACATGTTCCCCCCTATGTGTATTGTTGTTTGTGAGTTAAGTTTGATGTTATAAGCTACTGGATGACCTGAATTTCCCTCGGGATTAATAAAGTATCCATCTATCTATCTAAAGTGGTGACAAACATATCAAACTCGTCCTCTGTCGCATAATAATGTGAATTAAACTATTTTTTTAAAGCACAGTTCAGCAGTCTATAGTATATATAGTTTGTTATGTATATTGCTCTGATTACTAAATTGTTGTCGTCCTCTAAAAAAATTAAATATAGCGAGGACGTAGAGCTCAAAAACACACTCCCCTACCAGGAGCCAAGCGGACTTCGCGCATGCGCAGTCGGACGCTGTTTGTTGTCTTAACCCAGTTAGCGTGTCTGCTGCTCCGCGTCCGTCAGAACTACCAGACACGTTGCAGTTATGTAGCGCGAGGAGGAGGAGGAGGAGGAAGAGGAGGAAGAGGAGGAAGACTTCCCCCCGCGGTGACGAGCCGACGTGAGCTCACGTAACCGCTGCGCTCCGCCTGTGGAGCCACTGCGGCCGCGACCGAGCTAACTAACGGACTAACTTAGCCAACCGGCGGACTAACAGCTAACTTCGCTAACCGGCCCGGCGCGAGAGCGGAGCAGAACCCCCCCGCGCGGCCGCCTGCGCGCGCCGCCGCCCGGCTCGCCATGTGGCAAAGCGTCGGGCTCACGCTGCTGGTCATCGTGGCCGCGCTCGCGTGCGCGCTGCTCTTCATGCTGTTCGGTGAGTTCACGCGCAGCTGGCTAACAGGGCCATTTTGTAGCTGATTGAACGTGACGGGTGTCGTCATTTGTTGTTGTTGTTGTTGTTGTTTGGGGACACACACACACACACACACGCACACACGCTAGCTTATTAGAGGCTTTATCGACTGACCACAGACGGAAATTGGGTCAATATTTAACCTGGCCGTCCAGCTCCTCCTCGTCTGAGTGTATTGAGTGTCTCTGACGGGCAAGTTTGGATTTCAGTGAGGAGTTTCTATTTTTATCCTGAGGAGGAGGAGGAGGAGGAGGACGAGGAGGAGGACCATGGCTGCTCCTCTTAAGCCTCCAGCATGTGTATTTCTTTCATCCATGTAGCTACAAGAGCTTTAATTGAGTTTAATGACTATGAGGATTGTAACATGCATGTCATGCACTCGGATCAGATATTATAATAATAATATAAACTTTTAGAAATGCAATAAGAAGAAAATGCATGCGTTAATAGATCCACATGGTACATCATCCAGTATTTTAATCAGACTCAGGAACATTTATTAGCTAAGTGTGTTAGACACGGGATGAATTTGACTTGGCGGCGTACACATTAGATAAACAAAACAACAACAATCAAAAACAATCAGCAGTCAACATATAAGATCAATTTAATCAGATTATTTAAAATAAATCAAATTGTTCTGAATACTTTCAAGATGGTGTTAAATTGCTTTTTTGACGAATATTTAAAAAGCAGAAAGCACATGTGACTAAATGGTTTCTGTGGTTTGAAGAGCCTTTTAAATCTCAATGTTTCCCCTCTTCGTGGCCCTCAGGCTGGTACGTCGTCTGGCAGCTCTTCCTGTCCAAGTTCAAGTTCCTGCGCGAGCTCGTCGGGGACGGCGCCGCCCCTCAGGCCGAGCCGCAGCCGGCCGACGCCAAGAGCGAACGCGCGGCGGGCGCCGCGACCCGAAATCGGCCCAGGACCGCACGCCAAAGAGTCGCCTTTGCGGAGAGCGCTTCGTAGATCGCTGACCACGTGTTTCAGACCCCTCACGACCCCTCACGACCCCTCACGACCCCTCACGACCCCTCACGACCACTCATGACCCCTCACGACCCCTCACCACCCCTCATCACCCCTCACGACCCCTCATGACCCCTCACGACCCCTCACGACCCCTCACCACCCCTCACGACCTCATGACCTCATCACCACTCACCACCCCTCATCACCCCTCACGACCCCTCATGACCCCTCACGACCCCTCACGACCCCTCACCACCCCTCACGACCCCTCATGACCCCTCACGACCCCTCACGACCCCTCACGACCCCTCACAACCCCCGATCGGCCCTCCTGCAAAGGCGTTTCCCACCGAGCCCGGTGTACACGCGGCGAGCCCCGTTCTCCCGCTCGCCGCTTCCTGCCGCACGGCGTGGAGCGCGAGGACGCTCCATCACACCAAGAGAGATGCGTTGACTTCTCTCTGACGCACGAGTTTCAATCTTGTGTTTTTAGAATAACGGAGTCAAATATAAAAAAAAAAAAAGAAGGAAAGAGCTGGTCTGCAACATTTCAACAAGAACAACTCAAGACAAACGGAGATTTGTACAACTGACATTCAAGTGCAATGAAGTGAATGTGTGCGCTGTTGACTTTATTCCAGTTGTGTAAGATGTGACAACTTTTCTTTTCCCGCAACTACTATTTCACCCCTTTTTTAAAATGTATTTTTATAGATTTGTACTCGAAGGGGAGACGGGAGAATGTTTCATTGTGTATATTTCACAATGTGGGTCGAGATGACTTCCACTGTTTGTTTGTCTGGCTTCTCACTACGGGGCAAATCAATGCTGACCTAATCAATATGTATGTCTTAGTCTCCCTCCAAGTAAAACTCATGTAACTGTTGCACCTTTTTTAATCGGCAGTGATTTTCATTTCTTCTTTGGAGCAGAAGCTTCAAATAAATGATGCCATGAATTTAATGAGTCTGCTTGTTTGTTTGGAAAAGGGACAATGATGTACGCCTTTTGATATATCTGAAACAAATGGATCACGTGTGCCTCTGAGCTGGTGGTATAAAGTATACGAAGTAAAGTATGAGAACCTCAAAGTCACTCAAGTACTTCAGTGACTGACGACAACCTGGAGGCACAAGCGCACCTTCATTTTAATAATTCTAGTCTCAGATTATTATAATTATTATGACGTTATCATTAGGGGGCCCGGTGTTCTGTCATTTTTTGCTGCCTTGTCAGAATTTGCTACCGCTGCATAAACCGATAGGTGTGTATCGATTCATGCTACCCTATCTGATAGGATGTTATTGTACTATCACAATATGCTTTTCTTTCAAAGTTCAATGTTTCACTTTTCACTGTTAAAGTGTTTACCTTCAACACTAAATACCCTAATAATAAACCAATGCTTTATTATGATAATGTGAACAAACTGTTTAAAATAATTTGTTGACACAAAAGAAATAGCAACTGCTTATCACTCATTAATCTACATGTCATTACTACATATTGAAATGCACTTATTGTAAGTCGCTTTGGATAAAAGCGTCTGCTAAATGACATGTAATGTAATATTATTACTACCTGTACAATATACATGCTGAATGTACTTTTAACTAGGGAAGTAATCGGGATTTTGAGGATGTCACTCCCTGTTATCAGACGTGCATCGACAGGGTGGCAAAACATTATGGGCGTGAAAGGTATCGGTTCTGGACAAGTAGCATGAAATGACAGAACACCGGAGCGCCGCAACGTGACGTGTCCCGGTGGTCTCGTTGTTTCTGGACACTCTGGAGTTTGACCACCAGGGGGCAAGAAAAAAGGAAGGTACGAAAGGAAGGAGGCAAGAAAGGAATTGGAGGAAGGAAGGAAGGAAAGGAGGCAAGAAAAGTTAAACTAGGCAAGAAAGGAAAAGAGGAAAGAAAAGAATGGAAAGGAGGGAAGAAAGGAAAATTAGAAATGAAGGGCAGGTAGGAAGGAGGGAAGGAAGGAAAGGTGGCAAGGAAGGAAAGTAGAAAAGGAAGGTAGGAAAGGATGGAAGGACAGGAGAAAGGGAAGGAAATGAAGTAAGGAAGCAAGGCAAGGGAGGAAGGACTCCCTCACCCTGCTCTCTCTGTCCTTAAATATAAGAAATGCAGCTTCTTCAGGACTAGAGGGGCGGGACCTTTCATACTTCAGATGTTACGTTTTTTAAAGCTTCCAATATCTTCATTTGTCCAGGTAATCCCTCAGGTGATGGTCAGGTGCACTCGGCCGTCACCTGGTACTGTCTGTTCTATGTTTGTCTTTTCAAATGTCTTAATGGAATAAAAGATGAATAGGATCCAATGGCTGAAATATTCAAATTCACGTCAACGTTTTCAACTTTAAAAGCTTACAATAAACATTCAGCTAAAGAAACAATTTTACCTTTAAAATGTTGACAGAATTGTTAACTATAACGTTATAATTCATCTTTTTTTGATAGCTCTTATAATTATTTAACTGTCCCCGTTTGAGTTTATTGTGTTCTTCAGCTCAACTTGCAGTTTTCAATGAGTGTGTGTGGGGAAGCTTAGAGCTGTGACGTCATCACAAGAGCACAGTGATGCGTCAGGATCTTGCGAAAAAAAAGATTTGTATATCGTCACTACGGCCGCAACTTTCACTCTTTAGATATTATTTATCGTGCAGTAGTCGAGCATCTTGTGCTCGTCGTACACGTGGGCCAACGGACTCCTACAGTTTACCAGATCTTTCTAGAGAAGCCTTAACGATTCTTTAATATGAGTTCCCTAGCTTTTACAGTTATGCATTTCCATTCCATAACTAGTTATTCCATCAGTAGTTCAGGTCGATGTTTCTCGGCTTCAACGCTTTCAGCAGAAAGTTTCCCTTTTTGAATTTTCAGTTGTTTTCAGCTATTTTCAACATGGGTTGCCATGCTATTTGCTATTTTCAGCTATGCTCAGCTATTGTCTTTTATATTTTATCTTAAAAATTTAAATTGTTAGCATTCCAACGCATTTTCAGCAGGAAATACATTTTCTATTATTATTATTATTATTATTATTATTATTATTATTATTATTATTATTATTATCATCATAAATGATAATAATAATAATGATAATAATAATCTATAATGTTAATAATGATAATAATAATAATTATTATTATTTTATTATTATTTGTATTATTATGTTATTGTTTGTGGTTTCATGAATACGCAGAACTAAAGGGGACCGGGCAGCACCGTGACGTGTCCCGGTGGTCTCATTGTTTCTGGACACTCTGGAGTTTGACCACCAGGGGGCAGTGTGGCGCTGCTGACCACCAGCACCCACACGAGCCACAGGGCGTACCGTGGAACACACGGCCCGTCACACCAGTGTTATATTATGGTCTGTAGTCTTTGCAGTATTTGTGATAACGGATGATGATGGAAATTCAAAACTAGTCTTGAATAAAAACTTTACTTTGAACTTTTTTTAATGGCCGAAAACTAAAAATGAACAAAAATACATTTTATTGTTGTTTTCATCGCTGTTGGGTTCATGAAGTTGCTTTAATATCCTGGAACACACGTGTTGTTCAAGTCAATGCAGTGAGTTCATCCACTGTGTGTATAATGTCATTTAAGAGCGTCCAGCTTTTAAAAACACCGTGTGAGTGTTTGCCTTAATCCTTTTCATCCCGAGGACCGGGGGTTCAGGAGTTTATTCCTCAAAGAGCTCGTCCTCAACGCCGAGGCCTGAAGGATGACTTGAGCTACTTTTTTAAAAACTTCATGTTGTTAATTTGCCCAGACCTGGTGTGTATTTTTCCAGTAGAAAGTACCCCAAAAATATACTTGAGTTTAAAGACACCGGAAAATGACTCCAGTAAACGTAAAAGTCACCTCTGAGAATACTACTTGAGTGAAGTATTAAAGTATCTGATGTGACTCCAATCTACGAAATCATCGGCGCAGATTTTTAATTCGGCTGATTCTCGACAAACCGACAGACGTGATGTTTACACGACTAACTTCTGGCCTGAGAACTTCCTCACGTTACATTCCGGGACTCAAGTATTTAGGAAAAGTAAAGTTTCAGTTGTGTTTTCTGCCGTTGTTCTCTGTCGCTGGTGAGAAATGCATTCTGGGATATTGTCAGACACACGTCACCTCCAGCGCTGCATATGGAGGATAAATATGTGCATGTGCTTCATAAGATATATAAATACAAAAAATATAAATAATAAAAAACGATATATAATAAAAAAAGATATGTAAAAATAAGTCAAATCAAATCAAAAAAGAAAAAAGCTCCTTGGAGGAGGAAAGGAGGAGGACAGGAGGAGGACAGGAGGAGAAAAGGAGGAGGCCTCGCTGGGAGCCACCGAGCTGTAATTTTGGAGCCTGCAAATACTTCACAGGAAATAGTTGTGGTGAACCGAGGAAATGACACAAGACTCACCAGTGCTCCTCTAACTCTCTCTCTCTCTTTATATATATATATATATATATATATATATATATATATATAAAGCAGTTATTGGCTGCAGTTATTACACGTGACCTCATCGCTGACCTTTGACCTTTTCATTTACTCACACAAAGCAGCTGACTGATGAACCGTCCACCTCAGCAGTCGCTGTCCTCACCTTTTGATAGATGAGCACACACACACACACACACACACACACACACACACACACACACACACACACACACACACACACACACACACACACACACACACATACATACACATACACCCACCCACATCCACACACATCCACACAGACACACACACACACACACACGCATACATACACATACACCCACCCACATCCACACACATCCACACAGACACACACACACATACACACACATACATACACATACAAACACACACACACACACACACATCCATACACACCCACACACAGACATCCACATCCACATACATACATACACATAAACACACACATACACAAACACACACATACATACACATACACATCCACACACACAAACACACACATACATACACTTACACATCCACCCACCCACACACACATACATCCACACAGACACACACGCAGACACACATACATACACACACCCACACACACATACATACACGTACACATACACACACACACACACACACACACACACACACACATACATACACACATACATCCACATCCACCCACCCACACACACATACATCCACATACATACACACAGACAGACACACACACACACACACACACACACACACACACACACACACACACACACACACACACACACACACACACACACACACACAAGCCACACAGGAACCGGTTGGGAGCTCTCTGAAGGTCACGATGTGTGCGAGACCCAGCGGAGGGAGAAGAGTTCAGTCTCACTGTGACTCCAGGAGAAGAATAAAAGTAAAAGAACAAAAGGAAAAACAAAAGTAAAAGAATGAAAGTAAAAGAATGAAAGTAGAAGACAACTCCAGGCCCTGGTGCCGCTCGGCGGTCGTTCCTGTGGTCGTCGTGTTCTCGTCATCTCGGGGTTCATGAGGCCTTTTCTGCGTCGGTAGTCGCTGCTCTGCTCGGTTGCCATGCCGACCCGCCGCCTCCCGGTTTAACGTCTCTGTGTTCGTCTTATTTATCTGTCTTGAATGTCGTTGCACATTCCTCTCCCCCGTCTCCCCGGAAAGCTCCGGCGGGGGGGGGGGGGGGGGGGGGGGAGTCAGTCGCTCGTCTCGGTTCTGGTTCCTTCAGGAGATGATTTGGCGCCTGGGAGCTGAAGTCTCGCCGCCTCTTCTTCACGCCATCGCTCCGTCTTTACAGCCTCCTCTTCTCCACGGAGACGACGGAGTGATAAAGAAAGAGGGGGACGTGTTTGTGTGGAGCGCCAAGGCCTCTTCTCACGACCGGACCTCCTTACTCTGAACGATCCCCGAGGTGATGAAGAGGAGATGAAGATAAACACCCGAGACGACGAAGAAGAGAAAAGCGTTTTGCAATCACTCAACTTTAAACCTCGTGGTCACAGAATGAGTCTCACGGTTATATCTCATTGTTTTAGTTTGGTCTTTTAACTTGTGATCTTCGTCAGCTAGTGTGTGTGTGTGTGTGTGTGTGTGTGTCTGTGTGTGTGTGTGTAACATACATGGTTTAATAAATGAGCGTGAAAGTCGTTCTTGACTTTGAACACAGCGGTTTGATAAAAAAAGACCTGAGAGGAGGAGGAGCTCCACGAGGGAGGGACTCACACCTGTACATACTTGATTTTGGACGCACACATACACACATCCACACACATCCACACACACACACATACACGTACACACACACACACATACACACACACACACAAACACACGTACATTACATACACATCCACACACATCCACACATCCATAAACACACACATCCACCCCCCCCACACACACACATACAAACTCATACATACACACATACATGCACACACACACACACACACACACAGACACACACGCACACACAGACACACACACACAGACACACAACAATCCCAGCTTATCGATGAATGGAAGACAAGATACTGTTGAAGACAAGATACTGATGAAGATGAGATACTGATGAAGATGAGATACTGATGAAGACGAGGCACTGATGAAGACGAGCTGCCCGAGTGCAGGTGAGATGTTGCTCTCGGGTTGATGACTCCTCGTGTTCTAGAGACTCGTCCGGCTGTGGTCAGTCTGCAGCTCTTTGTTCTTTACTCAAGGTTTTGTTTGTGTTTGTGTTCATGTTGTTCCATCCGGACCGGGGTCTGTAGTTTGATCCCCTGAAGGTCGGAGGTGAAGCTCCTCCTCTCCAGACCTCCAGTTTCTTTGTTTTTGTCTTTTATTCTCAAATATTAAACTTCTTGTGTGATTTGTTTCCCGGAGCATTATTGTTCTTTCATTTCAGTGTCTCATGTTTTCCTGGATGGTGATCTCACCCTGACAGGAACACGTGTGAAGGAACATTAAAGGTTTTGCAATTATCAGCATTTCTTTTAGATTATTTATAAGTTTTCTTTTTCTTTATGGATTCTAATCCCCCAAAAATTGTATTCAGTATTTATCTTTAAAACACCAATTTAGTTAAAAGGCCTTCAGATGTTTCCTCACAGCCGAGACCCTTTGATTTATTTAACTATACATACTTCCTGTGAATATATCTACATATATATATATATATATATGTATATATATATAAATATATACAAATATAAATATAATATATGTATATATAAATATATATATACATATATATCTAAATACATATATATATAAATATTACAAAATATAAAAAAAATATATATAAATATATATGTCTAACAATATATATATATATAAATATATATACAAATATATATCCATGTATGTATAAATATATAGATAATAATATAATATATATATTCCTACAACAAATCTGTCAGAAAAAGTTAAGGACGCAGTCACGTAGTTAAGAACAATCCTTTACTCTGTAGAAGAGCTCCACACACACACACACACACACGCTCACACACTCACTCACACACACAAACAAACACACACACTGTACATCAACATTAATGTGATTTACAAGGAGAGTTGCAGTCGCAGTCAGACACCACCGGGGGAGCAAAGGAGATGAACACGTCTCATAAGGTGCTTCGTGACACGCGACAGGAATGTTGTGAAGAAGAAACGACACACACGACACACACACGACACACACACGACACACACACGACACACACGTTCACACACATTCACAGCGGGATATAAAACAATCTACACAAAAATAGAGCATATATTTACAGAACGGAAACTATGTACAACATCCAGGACGTACAGATGAGCGATATATATATATATATAAAGTGTAAATATATCTTTGTGCTAGGCGCGGGGGCGGAGTCACAGGGCGGCGAGCAGCAGCAGCTGCTCCTTGAAGTGCTGCGCGTGGTGCGACAGCTCGGTGACCCGGTCCACCATCTCCTGGACGGCGGCCGTGTTGGGGTAGTTGAGGGCGGCGGTCTTGGTGGCGGCCACCACCGTCTTCAGCAGGTCGCACAGCACGTTGCTGGAGTTCATCACGCGGTTGGCCACCTCGGGCGCCGCGGCCTGGCGGGACAGCGTGTCCCCGATGAACACCAGCTTGTGGGCGCTGAGGATGACGAACTTGCCGTGCGCCACGAAGATGCGCGGCGGCTGCCCGGCGCCCACGCAGCCGAAGAAGGCGTCCACGGCGCCCAGCAGCGTGGAGAAGTGCTGGCCGCACTGCTCCGAGTAGAAGCCCAGCAGCTGGCGGTCGCGGGCGCACACGCGGGAGGAGGAGGAGGAGGGGGGGGCCTGGGGGGCGGCGAGGGCCGGCGAGTCGGAGGCGGCGCCGCCGCGGGGCGCCGGGGTCGAGCCGCCGCGCTGGTGGGAGATCCACTGGGTCACGTCGTTCTCCACCGGGCGGATCACCTCCTGCTCCAGCTGCTTGAACCGGTTGAGCTGAGGGGAGAGAGAGAGAGGCCTTAGAGACTAGGGGGCGAGAGAGAGAGAGGAGAGGGAGAGAGAGGGAGAGGGAGAGAGAGGCCTTAGAGACTGGGGGGCGAGAGAGAGAGAGGGAGAGGGAGAGGCCTTAGAGACTAGGGGAGGAGAGAGAGAGGCTTAGAGACTGGGGAGAGAGGGAGGGAGAGAGGCCTTAGAGACTGGGGCGAGAGAGAGAGAGGGAGGGAGAGAGGCCTTAGAGACTAGGGGGCGAGAGAGAGAGCGGGAGAGGGAGAGAGAGGGAGAGGTAGAGAGAGGCCTTAGAGACTGGGGGGCGAGAGAGAGAGAGGGAGAGGGAGAGAGAGGCCTTAGAGACTAGGGGGCGAGAGAGAGAGCGGGAGAGGGAGAGAGGCCTTAGAGACTGGGGCGAGAGAGAGAGAGGAGAGGAGAGGGCCTTAGAGACTGGGCGAGAGGAGAGAGAGGCCTTAGAGACTGGGGGAGAGAGAGAGAGAGAGAGGCCTTAGAGACTAGGGGGCGAGAGAGAGAGAGGGAGAGGGAGAGAGAGGCCTTAGAGACTAGGGGGCGAGAGAGAGAGAGGGAGAGGGAGAGAGAGGCCTTAGAGACTGGGGGGCGAGAGAGAGAGAGAGAGGCCTTAGAGACTGGGGGGAGAGAGAGAGAGGGGAGAGGGAGAGGGCCTTAGAGACTGAGGGAGAGAGAGGGGGAGAGAGGGAGAGGGAGAGGCCGAGAGAGACTGAGAGAGAGGGAGAGAGAGGGAGAGAGAGGGAGAGAGAGAGAGGGAGAGAGAGAGAGGGAGAGAGAGAGAGAGGGAGAGAGAGGGAGAGAGAGAGAGGGAGAGAGAGCCTCACCTGCTCTTGGCCCAGCTGCACTTGACTCTGCTTGATGATGTTCTCTTTGTCCAGAAGCTCCTTCTGCTGACGCTCAAAGTCCTCTTTACCCTGGGGAGGAAGAGGAGGAGGAGGTGAGAGGAGGAAGAGGAGGAGGAGGTGAGAGGAGGAAGAGGAGGAGGAGGTGAGAGGAGGAAGACGAAGACGAGGAGGACGACGTGAGAAGAGGAGGAAGACGAGGAGGAGGAGGTGAGAAGAGGAGGAAGACGAGGAGGAGGTGAGAAGAGGAGGAAGACGAGGAGGAGGAGGTGAGAAGAGGAGGAAGACGAGGAGGAGGAGGTGAGAAGAGGAGGAAGACGAGGAGGAGGAGGTGAGAAGAGGCGCTCACAGCTCGGATTTGAACTTGTTCAATAGTTTAAAGTCGGAGGAAATAAAGGAATAAAGTAAAGACAAGAAACCCCTACAGCCCCCCCCCAGTGACCCCCCAGTGACCCCCCAGTGACCCCCAGTGACCCACCCCCAGTGACCCCCCAGTGACCCCCAGTGACCCACCCCAGTGACCCCCAGTGACCCCCCAGTGACCCCCCCAGTGACCCCCACCCAGTGACCCCCCTCAGTGACCCCCAGTGACCCCCCAGTGACCCCCAGTGACCCCCCAGTGACCCCCCCCCCGGTACCTGCAGGTGCACGTAGTCGTAGTCCTCCATCCAGCTCTTCACACACTTCTCGCTGTTGTTCATGTCGTCTTTCTCCGGCGCCGTGGGGAACGTCGTGGTCGGCCCGCCGTAGTTGTCGTTTTCGGGCGAGCCGAGCGGACGCACGCCGCCGCCGCTCTCCTCCGGCGTGCCGCCGCCCACGGGGGAGGAGCCGTCGGCGTGCGTCCGCCGGAACAGCAGCTCGGCGGCGCCCCCTATCGTGTTGGCGAGCTGCTTGGCGTCGTCGGGCAGCGTCCGCGTCACCATGACGAAGCGGTCCAGCTCGTCGCTCTTGCCGTGATGCTGGGCGCCGGGCGCCAGCGCGCTCGCCGCCCAGCCGCCGGCGTCCAGCGCCTGGAACACCTGCAGCAGGATCTGCTGCGAGTCCTCCAGGCGCGCCAGCTGGCGCCGCAGCTTGGCGTGCGGCCCGCAGTCCGACAGCGCCGCGGCGTTGGCCGCCGCCCCGCCAACGCCACGAAGTCCCGAGGCGCCGCGACCGGTCAGCGCCGCGCCGCCGTCGGCGTGGCGCTCCATGAAGGGGGCGGTCCTCCAGCGGGGGGACGCCGCAGCGGCGTGCAGGGCGCCCACCGCCGCCTCCACGGCGTGCTGCAGGCGGTGCAGCCGCTGCGCCGCGGCGTCCGCGTCCAGGGCCAGGCGGCCCTCGGAGGCGGAGCCTGCGGAGGACGAGGAGGTGGACATGCTGCTGCGCGTGCTGCCCGTGCTGGAGAAGGAGAGGCGGTTCACGCCGTCCGCCACGTCCTGAGCGGCGGCGGCGCGAGAGTCCTGAGCGACGGCGACGGGGACGTCGTAGACGCCGTCTCTGTCGGCGGCGCCCTGCGCGCGGGCAGGCGCGCTGGACGTCGACACGTCGCTGGTGACCCGCCCCAAGAGGAGGCGGGGGCACGTCGTAGATGCCCTCGTTGGCGTTGCCGTGGTGGGCGGGCGTCTCCGCCGGCGGGAGGAAGTCGTAGTGCGAGGGGGGGCCGGCGGCGGCGGGTTTGGCGAGGGCGGGCGGCGGCACGTCGTAGACGCCCTCCTGCTGGAGCTTGAGGGGCTGAGGGAAGTCGTAGTTCCCCTCCTGGGGGGCCGTCCTGCAGGGCAGCACCGAGTACACCTGGGGGGGGGGGGCAGGAGACGTTACCACGGCGACGGATATCAACTCTATCAAGATCACAACGATTTATATGAATAATCGCTGAGGTCACCTGGGGAGTAATCAGATTACTGTTAGCCTGATGACATCACCGATTCTATTGAACTAGAGAAGAGCTGAAAGGACGACTCACTAGACCAGACATGACACACACACAGACATACGTGTGTGTGTGTGTTTGTGTGTGTATTTGTGTGCATACTGTATATGTATGTGTGTGTGTGTGGGTGTATGTATGTGTATGTATGTGTGTACGTGTGTGTGTATGTGTGTGTGTACGTGTGTGTGTATGTATGTGTGTACGTGTGTGTGTATGTGTGTACGTGTGTGTGTATGTGTGTGTACGTATGTGTGTGTATGTGTGTGTGTATGTGTGTGTGTATGTGTGTATGTGTATGTGTGTGTGTATGTGTGTGTGTGTGTGTGTGTGTGTGTGTATGTGTGTGTGTGTATGTGTGTGTGTGTGTGTGTATGTGTGTGTGTGTGTGTGTGTGTGTGTGTGTATGTATGTATGTGTGTATGTGTGTGTGTGTGTGTATGTGTGTGTGTATGTGTGTGTGTGTGTGTGTATGTATGTATGTATGTATGTATGTGTGTGTGTGTGTGTGTATGTATCTATGTGTGTATGTGTGTGTGTGTGTGTGTATGTGTGTGTGTGTGTGTATGTATCTATGTGTGTACGTGTGTGTGTGTGTCTGTGTATGTATGTATGTATGTGTGTGTGTGTGTGTGTATGTATCTATGTGTGTATGTGTGTGTGTGTGTGTGTATGTATGTATGTGTGTATGTGTGTGTGTATGTATCTATGTGTGTATGTGTGTGTGTGTGTGTGTGTATGTATGTATGTGTGTATGTGTGTGTGTGTGTGTATGTATCTATGTGTGTATGTGTGTGTGTGTGTGTGTGTGTATGTATCTATGTGTGTATGTGTGTGTGTGTGTGTGTATGTATGTATGTGTGTATGTGTGTGTGTGTGTGTGTGTGTATGTATCTATGTGTGTATGTGTGTGTGTGTGTGTGTATGTATGTATGTGTGTATGTGTGTATGTGTGTATGTGTGTGTGTGTGTGTGTATGTATCTATGTGTGTATGTGTGTGTGTGTGTGTGTGTATGTCTCTCTCTCTCTCTCTCTCTCTTCCTCTGTTCCTCGTGGTTTCAGTTACTCTGGATTCTATGACTTTCAACACTTGTTTTTAGCCACACTGATAAAATGACGTGGTGTGTTCCTCCAGCTCGACCTCCGGCCGGCGGTCCGGAGGTCGTCTGTAACCCGAGAGCCTCTGGATCCAGAGCAGAACCACTCGCAGACCGGTTCTGTGGTTCTGTGGTTCTGCGTGTGGTTCTGCTGCTGGCCGCAGGACCGTCCCGAATATGAAACTCGACGTGTTTTTCCGTTTATCGCGGACGGTTAGAGAGAAGAAGCCGGCGGGCCGGTCCACTCACCCCTTGGGAGGAGGGGGGCACGTCGTACACGCCCTGCGTCCGGAGGTCCATCTGAGGCGGAGGCACGTCGTACACGCCCTGGTTCCTGCCGCCGGGGAACATCTGGCCGGGAGGAACGTCGTACACCTGAAACGGGAGCGCAAATAAATAAATAAACAACGCAGCGTCAGCATGAAGTCTCTCTCCTTGGAGGTTAGTGGAGGTCGCCTCGAGATCTCGGAATAAACATGAACAATTTAGAACATGTTGAGTATTGAGGGCGTACGCCGGCTTATGTTTTGAGCGTCTTTCTTTAAAAAACGTGAATTATTTCAAACTCGGCTTAAATGAACATGTGATTATCACACATTTCCAAAACTTTTACGATTACATTTTTTTCCATGACTTTTCCAGGCGTGGAAATGACCATTTTAAAATTCTATGACTTTCCCAGGTTTTCCATGAGCGTACGGACCCCGTATGAATAAATGAAGATTTATTTTTGCATAACGCCGGTTGGATCAGAGCAAACTTCTATACGGAAACTCTTTTGAACTCTTTTGAACCCAAAACCCAAAAGAAAGATTATTTTCTTGACATAGTGATATTCATGTGAAGCTGTGGACCTGGACACAGCATCTCACACTGAGACGCCTCCTGACTGGTGGGGCCGTTACCGGGCAGACTGGGCGGACTGGGACCACTCACCCCCTGGGCCCGGCTGGGCGGGACGTCGTAGAGGTCCTGCTGGTTGTGCTGGCCGGGGCTGAAGGTGTAGGACTGTCCCACTCTGGTCGGGGTCACCACCTGTCCAATGGGGGGGGGGGCAGTATTAAAACCCAACACGACGGCTGACACACAGTCTGAATCCCAGAGCGCACACAGCGTCCTCCAGGGGCGAGCGGAGATACACAAGAGGAGCTTTTTATTTTTATTTTCCTTCCTAAATATTCCCAGACGTAAAGAACCCCGACATCTAGAGCCGGAGTTCACCGTGACGAGAGAGACGCGACTTCACCCGAGTCTACTGGAACCAAATACCACAACGCTGCACAAATACAAACTAAATACTTTCTTTCTTTTTTTGGGAGCCCCGAGGAGCCATCGCTCACCTGGGAGTGAGGACAACATCGGAGAAAACACACCTGGAAAACAGGTTACACCGAGGGGCAGACTCACTGCTGGGAGGAGACGCACACACACACACACACACACACATGTACACACACACACACACACACACACACACACACACACACACACACACACATGTACACACACATACACACACACACACACACACACACACACACATGTACACACACATACACACACACACACACACACACACACACACACATGTACACACACATACACACACACACACACATACACACACACACATGTACACACACATACACACACACACACGTACACAAACATATTCACACAAACACACACCTATACACACACACACATACACACACAAACACGCATACACACATACACACAAACACACACACACACAAACATATACCCACACACATGTATACACACACAGACACACACATGTATACACACACACAAACACACTTACACACACATATACCCACACATATACACACACACACTCTGCCCGTGACATCTTTGCCCCTGTTGTTCTCTGAGCTCATTTTCTCTCCTCTTTTCCCGTCAGTGCTAATCAGTCCCTCCACACCTCCTAATCCCGGTGTTTCCATCCCCCCCCCCCCCCCCCTGCACTGCGTCAGACAGACAGGAATGTGAGGAATGTCCCTCCGCGGGGCCCCGCTGCTCCTCTGCTGCCCCGCGCTCCACTACGGCACACCGGGTCAGTAATGGGCTCCAGGATAGGAACCATAGGCACGGCTTTCCTGGGGGGGGGGGGGGGGGAGGGTAACGGGCTCAAATCCCCAGCATTCACCCGTGACTCGCGAGTAAATATCCAAATACGATATCTCCGGGACATTTATCTGAGCGCGAGCAGCGGGAGCCGGAGCCTCGGCCAACTCTCGACCGGGATTAATGTTCCTGGGGAAGCAGCAGCGGGGATGTAGAGAGAGAGAGAGAGAGAGAGAGAGAGAGAGAGAGAGAGAGAGAGAGAGAGAGAGAGAGAGAGGGGGGGGGGGTTGTAAAAGAGATTTATAAGAAAGGAAGAAAAAAAAACTGTGGTGGAAAGCGAGAGGAGCGGAAAATGAGAGCACGTCGCCTAGTATGGAGAGGAATGCCATTCATCTGGCTGGAGCGGAGTCCATATGGTTCTCATGAGGCGGCCCGGCCCGGTGATGCGAGGCGTCCGCTGTTGGCATTCCTGTCCGTGCGTACATCATCCCAACTGGACCGCCGGGTCAGAGCCGGAACGCTCAGGCGGAAATAAAGCGGCGAGGGAATGAAGAGCGCCGCTGCCTCTGGGCGCCAAACACTTCAGGATGTTTACAGAAGACACAGGGGACATCTGGACGTGTGTAAATATATATATATATATATATATATATATATATATATATATATAAATTTATATATTTATATATATTTATATAAATAAAAAATAAATAAAAAGAAATATATATATATAAATGTATATATATATATAATTATATATATATATAAATAAAAAAAATATATATAAAAGAAATATATATATATATTTATATCAATATATATATTGATATAAATATATATATAAAATAAATATATATATATATATATATATATATATATATATATATATTTATATCAATATATATATTGATATAAATATATATATAAAATAAATATATATATATATATATATATATATTTATATCAATATATATATTGATATAAATATATATATATTTATATCAATATATATATTGATATAAATAACGGACTTGGTCACATGCAGATGGCGGCGAGGTACGTGTCGAGGCTCTGAGTGGCGCTCATCTCAACATTTGGCGCCTCCGATCGGCTCTCAGGAGTCATTCGGGCTCGCCGAGCGAGGGCAGAGGAATCGGGTTTAGGAGCCTCGGCCGCGTCACGGTTCTCTCCACCGTGCCGTGTTGACTTTAGCTCCCGGCCGGCTCGGGTTTTGGCACGTAGGACTTTTTCGTCTTTACCTCGGAGTCACGTGACCTCGGGTCAACAACTCGCCCGTGTGTTTGCTCGGTGACGCACGGCGCCCCCGACGGGCTTCAAAGAGACTTCTCCTTCAGCGCCACCACGCTGAAGGACCTCCGGCCGCCTTTCTCCTTTTCACCGCCGTGTTTTGGGCCGACTCAATGATCCTGCCGACTCTTCTCTCTTACTCTAAAAAACAAAAACACGTGGGACTTTTGTTGCATCCTCCGGTCCGAAAGAACGAGTGTGTGAAGAAGACGTTGGTGTCCCGGTGCACGAAGGTCACAGCTGTGACACTTCAGAGGAGCTTTCAAATATTTAAATGAATCGAAAGATTTCAAAATATCATCTTGTTTTCAACCACTTTGCCACGACTGTGTGTGTGTGAGTCCAGGCCCTTTGAGTGTGTGTGTGTGTGTGTGTTTAACAGGAAATCCTCAGGTCACACCTGTTCATAGATAACACACACACACACACACACACACACACACACACCCTCGACGCTAATGACCCGCTGACACAAACCAACAGCGCGGCGTTTCACACGAGGTCGTCTTCATAAAAGACAGCGACAGCAGCCGTTACACACCTCCTCCTTCACACCTCCTCATCTCCTCTCCTCGTCTCCTCATCTCCTCATCTGACAAACAGTCGACCTCCGGTGGGTTTCCACACCTCTCTAGCTCCGTCAGCGCGAGCGCACCTTTTTTCTTTTTTCTTTTAGCGAGCGCCACCCCGAGGGCCCCGGGCTGAGCACGCCATCACACACACACACACACACACACACACACACACACACACACACACGAGGCAGGGTGTGTGTGTATGACTGCATCTCCTAAATGACGGGGTGTGTTGCCGCTCTGCAGTAACCTGTCCTCGTCTGCGTTGCCGAATTACAGCCTGGCGTTGCCCCCCAGGAGGAGCTTCGGGACGAGAGAGATGGAAACTGAAGAGAGAGAGAGAGAGGACGCCGCGGAGGATCACCATCCTCCGCTCTGATCAAAGAGGCTTCCTAATCCGGAGGCGTGGCTATCGGGGCGACAATAAGACCATAATAGACTATTAGGCAGTAATAAGACTATTAGGCAATAATAAGACTATTAGACAGTAATAAGACTATTAGACAATAATAAGACTATTAGGCAGTAATAAGACTATTAGGCAATAATAAGACTATTAGACAGTAATAAGACTATTAGGCTTTAGTCTACAGAAGTGTTTTCTAAGATTTTTTTTAACATAAATCATATTCAATGTTATTCTTATTTCTTTGTGGTTATTTATTATGTCTTTGTTTTAAAAACAACTATTAACAATGATAACTTATTCCTTTGTTCTTTTACCGTTCTAATGATTTGTGTTGATGTTGATGTTGTTGTGTTCCGACCTCACGCAGGAAGACACAACAACAACACAAACAAACACTTTTAAATGACCAGACTCAGGGCCACAGGGACATTGTGAGGGTCAGTCCTGACCTTTGACCCCGTGTGACTCCATCGCTGACGGAGCGTCATCCAGCCAACCGTCCATTACGGCTCAACTATTGTTGAGTGCTGGAGCACAACAACAACAGCTTGTTGTGTGTTTCTCTTCCAGTTGGTGGGATGAAGAAAGCAGAAGAGGCCATCAGAATATCAAATCACCGTTCCTACTTCCTCACACCCTCAGCTCGACGCTGAAGGAGAGCGCGCCCTCACCAGATTACTCTCCACTACGACTGATTTATGACCCCGCCCCCTCCATTCATCACCGCGGCGACAATGGCGAGCGGACGTCTGAAGGAGCCGGCTCGCTCCGGGAAGGAATAACTCACTTATCTGGGGATTGTCGCGCCTGATTAGGCCGAGAAAATATGTCCCGGGAAAACAAACACGGCGTTCATCCCACATAACCCGGTTAGGAAGGTGGACGGCACGCCGCCGCCAGGTAAACGGCCACCGGGGCCACTTCCTGCAGGTGTGGCGCGGGTTGATCCGTCCTTTTGTTGCACCTTTACGGCCCGACCGGCAGATAGATCTGTGGGCACGGCCCGGCGACGGGAACGCCGTAAAGGAGCGGACCTCACCGAGTCAGGAAGGGGGGGGGGGGGGGGGGGCGTCTGGTAGGAGGCGATAAGAAGCTCGCCGGAGATCTTTTGAACTCTGAACCCCGAACTCGTCTTTGAGCGCCGGCACAAACCCAAAAGGCCGAGAAGAAAAAAACCAAGAGCGGAGAAAAAGGATCTGGAGAGCGCTCCGATAAAAGGCTCCTCCGAGGGAGGAGGCCTCTTTGTGTTCGGCCCAGAGCGTCAAAGGGGGGGGGGGGTCAGTCAGGGGCAAGGCCGCAGCATCAAATAGGACGAGGAGGACCGGAGGGCCAAACAACCCTCAGTGGGGCCTTTATGTAGCAGAGCCCCACGCCACATGAAGAGGGGGGGGGGGCTTTAGGGTACCATAAGAGGGGGTCATCGGAGCAGGAAGTCCACGTCGGTCTCCGTAATCATTTTGGGAAGCGAGCGAGTGTCACCTGACAACAACAGGGTGTTCTGTTCTATCCCCCCCGAGGCTCCACCAGGGGGGGGGGGGTCGTCACCGAGCGGCGGTAAACAGTTTGGTGTTTTGCAGGGCAAAGGTCACGGCTCGGGTTTCGTGTCAACAGGCGTGATCTCCACATATCTGTTGCAGGGTTTCAAAGTGGAGACCCTAAAGTCCCAGTAGGGCCCCAGTAGAGCTCCAGTAGGGCCCCAGTAGAGCTCCAGTAGGGCCCCAGTAGGGCCCCAGTAGGGCCCCAGTAGGGCTCCAGTAGGGCTCCAGTAGGGCCCCAGTAGGGCTCTAGAGTCGGGCTCCAGGCTTCATCCGGCCTTTTGGCCTTCAGCGCCTGTTGTTCCCGTTGCCATGGCGATGAGACCACACTGTAAACTCTTCTGGGACATGCCGTGCTTCGCGTCCAGATGTTTTACATTTGTTCCCCACCACCCAAAAAAAGCAGCATTTATTCTTGTTAATGAGCTATAATTAACCGAGGGGCGTGTTGAGGTCGAGCCGCTGAGCCTCTGGAGGCCGGAGGAGCCGCGGTCCGGGATGGAAGAGCAGAGTTCTGCTTCAGGAGACGCGTCCTGAAGCGAATCCCTCACCTCCAATAAGTAAACAGTTGTTTATTGACAGTAAACAGAGGTAAACAGGTTCATCATCAAGTCTCCATAAATGAGCCTCTGACTTCTCCCCAAAGAGATTAATGACTGCCTCGAGTGTCCGTGAATAGATTCAACCACACACACGTCCCTCCAGGCCCAACGGGGACACGCTCACATTGTCCACGCAAAGAAAAGAGAAGTGGACTTTAAACTTTGAACCCCGGACGCCCGAAATAAACCTGGAGCTGAGCCTCAGTACAGCAACGGGGGGGGGGGGGGGGGACCGCTTTGATATCCACAGATTAAAGGGAAAGTTAAACGTCGGAGATTTAATTTAATCTCTCCACTAAGGTGATTACCTCCCGACGCACTCCGTCATTTCATTTCTCAACGTTATGGCGGAGAGCCGTCTCTAGAGACGCTCCGCCGTGAGGCCCCGCCCCCGGGGCTCGTTAGCGGCGACCAGGAGGTGTCGGCGGGCGGCGGGTCCCTTCCTCCCGTGGCTCCGAGCGCCTATCAGTAAAGTCCTCTAAGCCTTCGGGCGCCTGCCGCCTATTTACCTCCTGGAGACGCATGCCGGGGCCTCGCTGCTGTGATGGCTGCAGCTGATTGGATGGGAAAGAAAGAAAAAGAAGAAGAAGGAAGAAAAAAAGCAGCCCTGGGGATTCCAGCAGCTCATCCAGCATGTAATTACTCTCCGGCTCCTGGAGGGATGATCTGGTCTGAGGTGTGGAACCAGTCAAGCGCTTGAATAAACAGGAAGAAGCTCCCCTCCTGTGTCGGCACACACACACACACACACACACACCTGCCGGAGACTCACACACACTTCAAACCGAGGCGACGCACCTCCAGCTGAGCCCCGGCCTCTAATGACACGTAATGAGAGGAGATTATGAAACGTGGTCACAGTCACACGAAGAGAGAAGAGAGGAGTATGAAGCCGTAACTCGCTTCACTTCGCTGGCTCCAGCTACCAGGAGAATACTTGGTACTTCAACAAAGAAAAGAGGCACTTATTCTTTTTGAGATAAAAACAATGTCTAAAAATTTACTTTTTTGTACTTTTTGAAATAAAAAACAACTGTACCAAGCATTAAATACGATAGTATCATCGTTTCATGACTGTGTTGTTTCTTGTTGTGTGTGTGTTGTGGTTTTTTCAGTCATTATTTAATAAAAACTATAATAAATCATCAACTCAGCTAATATTACATATGATATATATTACTTTACGTGTCATTTAGCAGACGCTTTTATCCAAAGCGACTTACAATAAGAGCATTTCAACCTAGAGTACAAACTAAGAACAACAAGAATACAGAAAGTAACGTTTCCTCAACATAGTCAAACTACAAAAGTACCATAATAAGATATTTAAGAGCCACTGAAGTACTAATCTGTGTTTGAATCCAGATCCATATATTTTAATAATATCTGTCCGGTTATGACGGTACTGTGAAGAAATGAAACTTCCCCCAGCAGCTCAGACACATCCGATACTTCAGTTTCCTCCCATAAATGAACATAAAGACGACGCTCATGAAGCGGGGTAACCGTGGAGATGAAACCCTGTTGTGATTTTTTCAGAAACAATTACTTATTTATCTTCTTTTTCTTAATAATTGCGACTCTTGGTCTTCCCGACGCTCTGGATTTATTTGAGACGTCACGGGAGTTAAACAAATAGCGTAATAACAATCAAAGTGTGGCGCTAACGGGGGGAACGCCGTGTTTCTCCACAATAGACCACAACAAATGTGATTGTGAGTCCCGGCGTCGGCGTGACGGATGGAGCGACGCTTCTACTTATCCCAATGATTCTCCATCCAGAGGGGAAAGCAAACGTTCACCATGGAAACGCAGCCGGGGGGGAGACGAGCCCCGTGCCAGGTGCGCCGGGTCGGCCAGCCGCTCTGCGCCGAGCGTTCAGAAAGCTCCTCTCAGGCAGCTGGCTCCACCAAAACCCCCCAGAAAGCGCTCTGTGCTGTTTGCTTTTGCACACGTTCCCATCTCCGCTGCCCATCTGCGGCTCAGACTGGCGGCTCGCCGCGTGCCAACGTACACACAGAGAAAACACTACCCTGCTCTGTGGCGAGCGCCGGGCCCGGCACGCCCGTCTCCCATCGCAGACCCACGCTCTCTCTCTCTCTCTCTCCGGCCTCAGACGGGCGGGAGATGAGGGAGACGCCATGTCTGGTCACGTGACCCCACGCCTTTAAAATCCTCTCCCCAAAACGTAATTTTTTGGGGGCTTTGGAGCGTCGCTTTGACCAAACGAGCTCCTGGAAGATGCTTTTCTCTTTACGTGTTCTAGACTAGAGAGCCAGTAGTCCACAGAGGGTCCTTCAGCTGGTTCCCCCAGATCTGAAATCAATAAATAACTAGAACGGGCACTCGGTAGAGCGCATACCTTCGCATAACACAAGATTGGGCATTGGATTATGAACATGTTGGCATTAGTTGCATGACAATTGGATAGAAGGTATGGTAAAAAGAAGATTTTTCGTGACCTTGACCTTTGACCTTTGATCCGATGGATCCCAAAATCTAATCAAATGGTCCCCGGATAATAACCAATCATCCCACCAAATTTCATGCGATTCGGTTTAATACTTTTAGAGTTGTGCGAGTAACACGCATACAAATAAATGAATAAATATATGAATAAATAAATAAATAAATAAATATATAAATAAATAAATGAATAAATAAATGAACAAATATATAAATAAATAAATATATATATAAATAAATAAATAAATACAGCGATCAAAACATTACCTTCCACATTTTCAATGTGAAGGTAATGAACACAACCATTGGACAGAGTCCCTGATATTGAAGACATCCTCTAATGACCCTCGCCTCCCTCCCGCCTCACCTTGTTGGGGGCGTTATCCGCCATCAGAGCGCTCCGCGGCGGCACCTGGTAGACGTCTTGTCCCGGCGGCGTCTGGTAGACGCTCTGTGGACTCGGCTGCTGGGGACTCTGGAGGGACGGCGGCACCTGGTACACGCCCTGAGGCCCCCCCGAGCCGGCCTTCTGCTGGTACGCCGAGCTCTGCGGCGGCGACTGGGCGGCGGCGGCGGCGGCGGCGGCCGGCGACTGGGCCTCGAACATGGGCCCGATCAGCAGCTTGAGGCGGTTGCCGGGGGCGATGCCCTGGCGGCCGTGCAGCGAGCACAGCCACCAGCCCTCCAGGCCGCCCGTGTTCTGCTCGATGACCGTGAGGATGTCCCCTTTGCGGAAGGCCAGCTCCTCGGGGGACTCCGGCATGTTGTCGTACAGCGCCTTGGCCATCAGGTTCTGCAGAGAGGACAGAGCAGCACACGGTCAGGGGGGAGGGGGAGGAGCTTAATAAGGCGCTTGGTCATCTTCTTTAAATATAAAGCCGCTTAGCTTAGCTTAGCTTAGCGACAGTAAACGGGGGGGAACGGCTAGCTTCGGGGTTCTTACATGTGGATCGATGGATTTCCAGGACTTTTCCAAGACTTTAAACCAAATTTCCATGACCAAACTGAAATCTCTATAATCTATAATCTACTATACGCAAAATTTAGAAAATGTTGCATATAGTACGCCGGCTTATATTTAAAATGAACATGTGATTATAACACATTTATAACACATTTTCATGACTTTTCCAAAACTTTTATGATTTAAGTTTTTTTCCATGAATTTTCCAGGCCTGGAAACGACCATTCTAAAATTCCATGACTTTTCCAGGTTTCCCATGACCGTACGGACCCTGCAGCTTTCTTCTGTCCAGCCTTCCGGCGCTGGCTCGCTAGCCTCGATGCTAAGCTAACCAGCTGCAGTCTGTAGAACGCTAAACTATTCCTTTGAAGACGCGAGCGCCTCCGACCGACCGCGGCGCTCGTATCTGCGGCCGACTTGAAAACGCTTTGGCGAGTGACTCGCCGGTGAACTTTGGGCCCACCGCTCCGCGCCAGATGCCGCTTCCGACCGATCTGAACTTAATGGGATTTTCTCAGCTCGCTCTCTGGGCTCCGGGGCACAGTTATCTCAAAAGGGGCCGGCGGGGGCGGAGGGATAATGACTTGGAACCACAGATTGTGGAGATAGGAATACCCCCAGAGTGCGCCGCTTCTGTGCCTGAGAGGGGCGTTTGAAGACTAATTGCCTCAGTGAAGACATACGTCTTCTCCCTTTGGCCGGCGTTCACCCATGGAGGGAGTTCAGTGAGTAGGAACGCTCCACTTCAGCTGCTCCGTGCGCACACAGTGACAAACGCTCCGCTGCTCAATATGGAGGCTCCATAAGTACAATTAGGGGATTAACAGCCTTGCTCAAGGGCAATTTAACGTTGGGTACCGGGGGAGAGGAGGGCGCTCGGTTTTTCCCAGCACGAACAAGTCAAGCCAGTCGGATGGATTGAGAGGACGATAAACCGACAGGCAACACCTCTTTTATTGACGGGCATCGCTTCAATTAATCTAATGATGAAAGGGAAGCTTCAACCGGAGCAAAGAGTGAACTGGGTTCTGACACATGTGGACCGATGGGTTTCCAGGACTTTAAACCAAATGTCCAAGACCAAACTGAAATCTCGGTATAAACATGAACATTTTAGAACATGTTGCGTATTGAGGGCGTACGCCGGCTTATAATCAGAGCGTCTTTCTTTAAAAAACATGTTAATTATTTCAAACTTGCCGTAAATGAACATGTGATTGTAAAACATTTCAATGAGTTTTTCAAAACTTTTACGATTTAAGTTTTTTCCATGACAGGCCTGGAAATGACCTTTTTAAAACGCCATGACTTTTCCAGGTTTTCCATGAGCGTACGAACGCTGAGTGAAGTTTAAAGTAAAGTTTAAACAAACGAGGATCCTAAACTTGATGAGAAGCTTTTCTCAACCCTTCAGTATAATTGAGTTTCACTGATCTTTGTACTTCTTGTTTTCCTCGGCCTCTGTCATTAACGCCTCCCCCGCAGCTCGGTGTGGGAATGAGGAAGCGCTCTTTGAAGCCTCCTTGAACCCTCGGTGGCCTTCCTCTTTCCTACCCGCTCTGATTCACGCCGTTCCCACGTGAAACTCTCTCAGCCAGTGCCGCCGTTATCTCTTTCTGCCGGGCCTCCCTGGCTATTGTCTCTCAGGGCCATTAGCCGGTCGCACAGCCCCCGCCCCCCCGCCTGCAGCTGGCACGTTTTTCCGCTGTGACCCCACCCCGAGTTCGGCGCCGCCCGATGGGAGCGGACCTGGATGTAATAATGTGATCAGGTATGCCAGAGGCTGACTGCTGCAATGTCTCCAACAAGGAGTTTGAGTCGGGCGTCTGTGAGGTTTCACTCCCCAAAATATTTTAGGCGGTGTTAGCAAAACAACCCGGTGACGGAGGTGAAACACTTTTCAAGAACAGAAAAGAAAAACGAGATCAAAGCGGTGAAACGAGCGATGAGTAATTGATGGATTTCCTGAAACACTGATGTAGAAATAGTCGTGCTGAAATGTCCAAATAATAATCAAAACATGACTAAACTAGAACGGGCTCTCGGTAGAGCGCATACCTTCATATATCACAAGATTGGGCGTTGAATTATGAACATGTTGGCATTAGTTGCCAATTGCCAAACGGTACAAATTTACCATGCTATAGTAAAAAGAAGATGTTGACCTTTTCATGAGCTTGATCTTTGACCCGATCGATCCCAAAATATAATCAAATGGTCCCCGGATAATAACCAATCATCCCACCAAATTTCATGAAATTTGGTTTAATACTTTTTGAGTTATGCGAGTAACACGCATACAAATAAATACATAAATACATAAATAAATAAATACACGGCGATCATAACATAACCTTCCGCATTTTCAATGTGAAGGTAAAAAACATAAAAAAAACACTTTAAAGAAAATCTAATTAAAAAGCCTCCTTTGGTCTCAGCTGCCAGACCCTGAACGCCTCACGTGAGCGCGCCATGCACTGGACAGAGAAACAGAATAAGACACCTGCCTGAAGAGAGGGAGCTCCCCCCCCCCCCCCCCCCCCGAGAGCGCCAAGTTACCAGAGACTCTTTCTTTCATTTCCGTCTACACATTAGTTTCGCTCTGCTCTCAGGTGTTTATTTCCTGTTGCTCAGCTTCGTGGTCACGTTCGTGTTTCCGTCAAAGTTCCCCCTTCGTGTTCAGATACGGTCACGATGAAAGACTGAAGTCATTGCTCATATCTACTTGTGCATAAATCATAAAGCACGGATCACCGTCGAGATGTCAATGACACGCCTCTTAGGATTGCCGAGAAGAGGAATCCCAAGAGCGAGGAGAGTCGGGAGGCGTCCGCCCGACCTTCACGCTCGCCGGCTGACGGCTGAAGGTCGTGGAAGCCAGCAGGTGGCGATCCCCCCCGATCCCCCGGCGGCTCGGCGGCTCCGCTCCGCCGCCTGAGCAGCAGGTGGAACCGGCGATTAAAGCGGGCGTCAGATCTCCGGCGTAAACATCGGTGAGTCATAACACGGTGACTCCGCCGCCCGCCATTCATCCTCCTACCGACACATGTGTTCGCCATTTGTCAGCGGGCAGACGGGGGTGGGGGGGGCTTCTGCTCCACCCGCAGGGAGAGCTTCCAGGAAGTTATCCGCTTTAAGTCGGCGTGGCGAGAGGTGTCCCGCCGATTCCAAACGTCAATACGAGGCGGTTCCGGCAGCGACCTTGAAATGTTAATGAGGTGACCCTCGTTGGTCAAAATGAGGTTTTATCTCCACGTGTCGGGTCTTTAACGGCTTTGCTCCTCGCTATAATTCAGACCTCGTAGCCCACGGAACCAAAAAATAACAAATTGGATTATTTAAATACTAGATAAATTATATTTCTTATTAAAGTAGACTTTCATTAAAGGTCGCGATTCAGTGCTGCAATAATTTGTCTGTTCACGACAAAGAAACACACAATGGCAACTATTTCAAGCTACGGCGCTGTTGCCGGGTAAAACATAGTGGGAATTTGTCGCTTTCCTGTGTCACGCCTGATTTTGTTTCATCTTGAGCTGCAACAAACAAACATGTTCATCTTCAACTAATCGCCAGAATAATATATATATATTTTTTTATACAATGAGTCGTTCCATCTATGAAAAAAAATTAAATGAAATTAATATCATCCCAGAGGAAGAAGTACTTCTTCTAAACTTTTTAAAAAGAAATTATTTAAATATTTTTCTTGCCGAGCTAATACATTTAAACAACTAATAGTTTGGACCCGAGAGATGTCAGACGGCGACGAGGATGATGATGACGATGATGACGAGGATGATGATGACGATGATGACGAGGATGATGATGACGATGATGACGAGGATGATGATGACGATGATGACGAGGATGATGATGACGATGATGACGAGGATGATGATGACGATGATGACGAGGATGATGATGACGTTGATGACGATGCGCCGGATGAGGAGCTTTCAAAAGATAAAAAGGAGGTGTACAACTCCCGTACACGTCATTGTATTTATTATTTCGGAGTCTCCCGGGTCACATGCTGCCCTCTGCAACATCTGGTTTGGGAGACGCTCTCACGGCATCGTGGGCTTTTCCGTCATTAGAGCCCGGCGCTCGATGCACCGCCTGAAGACCCGGCTGCCTGAGCTCCTCCACCCTCCACTCGCACACGTCTACACCAACGAGATTTCCTTCCCTTCCACCGGCATCTTCCATGAACACAAGCAGCACTTGGTGTAGGCTTCTGTCTCTGGGTGGTGTAGGCTTCTGCCTCTGGGTGGTGTAGGCTTCTGCCTCTGGGTGGTGTAGGCTTCTGTCTCTGGGTGGTGTAGGCTTCTGCCTCTGGGTGGTGTAGGCTTCTGCCTCTGGGTGGTGTAGGCTTCTATCTCTGGGTGGTGTAGGCTTCTACCTCTGGGTGGTGTAGGCTTCAGCCTCTGAGTGGTGTAGGCTTCAGCCTCTGGGTGGTGTAGGCTTCTACCTCTGGGTGGTGTAGGCTTCTGTCTCTGGGTGGTGTAGGCTTCTGCCTCTGGGTGGTGTAGGCTTCTACCTCTGGGTGGTGTAGGCTTCTGTCTCTGGGTGGTGTAGGCTTCTGCCTCTGGGTGGTGTAGGCTTCTACCTCTGAGTGGTGTAGGCTTCAGCCTCTGGGTGGTGTAGGCTTCTACACGTCAGTCTAATAATAATAATAATGACGGTGGTTTTATATAAGCACACAAATACAAGAATCCACCCGGCTGCCGCAGCCAAAAGCGCGACCAGCACCACCAGCACCACCAGCACCACCTACCAGAGCCGAGCGTCCCCACATCCAGAGACCGGGACGTTCTCCACCCAAACAAACACAACCCGTTCCCGAAAAAGAAAAGAAGCGGTACGCATACCGACCGTGACGCACATGTCCCCGGGTCGGTTTTTCGCCGAAACCGGGACGAACCGGCCCGCTCAGTCGGCCTCATTTCACATGGTTAAATATAGAAAATAATTATAGTAATGACGGTAATGAGGACCTGATGACTTTTTACGAGCCGTTCCTCAGAGTGCGGGTGAGAGCCGGTTCAAACAAATGGGCCGTGTGAAGGGCCCCGCGTAGGAAGGGGCTCAGGGGACGCGGTTCAGAGCTCAGGGCACATGGTAATTTCTCCATTTGGAAAGATTTCAGGAAGGTTGACCCTCTGATTACAGCGCGGGCCGGCGGGCCGTGGATTAACGTGATTACACGGCCGGCTCGGGGAAACTTCTCAGAAAGAGCCCAGCGGAAAATGTCGCAACTTAACCCTCCTGGTACCTTTACATTTACTAACATATTTTACCCTCGGGTCAATTTGACCCCAGCTAATAAAACCTCCAGAAAATTATTAGAATGAATTTTGTTTCCCAAGTTTAAGTGTGAGGTACTTTATGTTGGTTTGTTGACTACCTAAATAGCCCTTTAAATATATAAAAAAGTTGATATTTCTTATATGTTTGACAGTGAAAAACAGCCTGGGGTCAAATTGACTCCGAAGAACATCGAAGTTAAACTTTGAATGGGGTCAGATTGACCCTAAAGGTAACGGGAGGGTTAAAGGAGCTTGTTTTTTTTTTCAGTCGCGATCCGACTCGAATGATTGATGCGTTTTATGCCGGTGGCTGTAAATCAATAGTTTGACGCAGTTAGCCGGATAGAGTTTGGACTAAAAATAAACCAGATCGATAGCCTATTCCAATTCATGCGGCCGGCATCACGGATTGATTAGGACAGAAGTCATTTGCACATTTGTTTTGTTTCTTTTCCAAAAAGCTTAAAAGCAGAACGTTGCCCAGCCCTCCAGGCTGATAGAATACTTCTATTCAGTCTTCATAGAAGACTATTGTACCCCCGTTTGAATATGACACCCACCCCTTCCCATCGCCTCCCGTTTGTGATTCAACAGCCTGAAACATCTCCAACTAGAATGGGTACTCAGTAGAGCGCATACCTTCTCATATCACAAGATTGGGCATTGAATTATGAACATTTTGGCATTAGTTGCATGCCAATCGGATAGAAATGGACCGCACTATGGTAAAAATAAGATTTTTACCTTTTTATGACCTTGACCTTTGACCCGATTGATCCCAAAATATAATCAAATGGTCCCCGGATAATTACCAATCATCCCACCAAATTTCATCCAATTCGGTTTAATACTTTTTGACTTATGCAAATAACACGCACGCACGCATACAAATACACAGCGATCAAAACATTACCTTCCGCATTTTCAATGCGAAGGTAACCAGCGACATGGCGACTTGTCTCCGCGACAGGAAGTGTGACGTGATGCACTGCGTTGAACCGCCGACGCCCACACACACGTCTTTGTTTGAGGGCGGAGGCGAGTGTTTAGTCAGTGGAGGTGCGTGACTGACACGTGATATCATATTGGGGGAGTTTCCCTGGAAGCAAAACAGAATGGAGCGTGTCACGCCTTGTAGGGCAGCTCGTGTGAAAGGCCCGGTGGAGACGACTCGCTAACCAATGACGTGTAACACTGTCGCTCTGGAGCTAGCGGCTAACACGCAGCTCTAGCGCTAATCAGTCCCGATAACTGTCCGAGGTCGTTTTTATTTGTCCTCATCTGTACACCTAAGTCATCCCTGACATTATGTTCTCAGAATTGTGCTTAATTTAATTCAATTCAAAGTAGTCGCTGAAAACTTGAAAAACAAACCCTCGAGCTAGAGCCTCTCTGCTACAACTTCACAGTTTGAGTTGTATTTGTACCACAAACCCGACTCACGACTATCTCAGAACTATTCCCCCTTTTAGTGAATAATACACAACTCACACAGTATTTTGGACTCTGCATTGGTACCGTCAATGTAGACGAGCTATATGCAACATGTTTGCTAATAAACTTCAACGTGATATATAATATATATACATATATATTGTATATATATATATGTATATAATATAATATATAAATATATATATACATATATATATATTATATATATATATTATATACATATATGTATATTATATATACATATATAATATATATACATATATACATATATATTATATA
Organism: Liparis tanakae; assembly: GCA_036178185.1. Classification (NCBI taxonomy): domain Eukaryota; kingdom Metazoa; phylum Chordata; class Actinopteri; order Perciformes; family Liparidae; genus Liparis; species Liparis tanakae. The sequence continues at coordinate 17,289,022 of CM070106.1, forward strand.
CATACTATGTATATATTATATATATATACACATATATATATATATATATATATATATATATATATATATATGTATATATATGGATTGTATGAGCTTGTTTTGTTGCTGTCAGTTATTCCTCAAGGATGAGGAATTAAACATATTGGGTTGTTAGCATGTTGTTATCGTGTTGGAGTATTTCTACTGTATTTCTAAAAAAATCCATTCAGTTGATAGAAATTGAAGAAAGAACTATGTTTGATGTTTTTTTGCAAGTTCCAGCTTATCAAAAGTCGAGCACTTGGAATTTCGCAATCCGAGATCCATCGATCTTAAGTTACCCAACGTCTGCCAATCTGACGGTGAAGTGCGGCAACCTCAGCCCGTTGCCGCCGCGATAACCGCCACGCAACGCGAACTTTGTGAAGAAGCCACAGGATCCGATTTGAGAAGATGTGGTTTAAAAATGACTCTTCACCTCCTCTCTCCGTCCAGTCACGATATCCGTTTTCTGTTTCTGAACGCTCGACGTGGCGCCCGCCTCCTCCGCCTGCAGCGCTTCCTGCCTCCTGCAGGACACTAAAGCGAGGCTGCCAGAGCCCTCGTCTCTCCTCACGCCGGACTCAACCTACAATTAGACGAGAAAGCCCCGCTGGAGACGTTCCCTCCGGAGAGCGTATCCAGTTCTCCGCGCTGGAGGAACACACTGAGCGACTCGGACCGCTCGGATTCTGCCGACTCATTCCGGGGGAAACGGTCCTTCATTTTAAAGAGCCGTGTCCGTCGTGCTGTCGACGTGTCTCCATGAGCAAAGCTGTGACTCTCTGGAGGAACTCTGGGCTCGTGTTTAGTTGGGAACGCCGACCTCTGACCTAGACAAAGACACTTTACTGCATCTACAGCAACACACACACACACACACACAACAGTGCGGTTGGTATTCATGGGGCCTCAGACAAGAGGCACTCCGGCGTTTGCAGAGGGGCGGATTATTTCCAAGCTCGGCATTGATGCCCAACGAGGGTACGCGAATGCATCGCGGTAACCCCCGGAGACGAGGGCTAATCCCTCCGGGGGGGCGGGGGGGGCATTCGCCGAGATGCAAAATATGTCTGCTGGTATCTCCGCAGGGCCACATTGAATGTTTTTTACATACAGGAATAGCCAATGGGATGGAGATTCACTCCGGCGTCTCCTCGATTTCACGCCGCGCCAAAGATGTCCCAGACACAAAGAGGCCGACCGCCGGGCGGCC
>CM070106.1:17295255-17422755 GCA_036178185.1 Liparis tanakae
ATAGATAGATAGATAGATAGATAGATAGATAGATAGATAGATAGACAGGCAGACAGACATATAGAAACAACATGATTGGGCTATATGATACATTTCGCAACAGTAAGGCTAAATTCCTGTAAAATAGTTATACTTTCATCGCTGGTAGGTAATTAAAAAAACAAATTTGTTTTGTGTAATAGTTTAAAAACGTGAATACTGTGGGGAAAATCATGCTCTCCTTTAATTTAATTAAAAAGGCCAAATTAGCTTCTGGGTGTTTGTACTGAACATGTATCGCTGCAATACGTTGGTACTGAAACATTAGAAGTGGGTTAATTGCTATAAGTTATGCAGCTGTAATGCACAGAGCCAAACGTGTGTCTCTGTCTAATGCTGAGGAAACATGTTCCACCTTCAGAAGGTTTTATTTAATTACTTTACTTTTGGCATATTTATAGACACAAGTTGTGTTGTTACTTATAATTTACATAATAATAATAATAATGCTAATGCACGATTTACCTTGAATGCCAAACATTCATTGGCTACAGTATAACAACTGATTGCATATAAGGAAGTTCTTAGCTCTGTTTGTTTTGGCTGTATTTATGAGAAAGCCTGTGTGAAGGAAGTGTGTAAAACAGCTCCACCAACACAATCTGACCTCAATCTCTTTGCACAACACAAAACACCATTTCCTGAAAGATTCCTGGTACGATACAACACTTCACTCATCCTTTCCTGAAGACAGTACAGTATTTAACATGTTATTTCATAGTATTTAACATGTTATTTTTTATAGTATTTAACATGGTTTTTTTATAGTATTTAACATGTTATTCCACAGTATTTAACATGTTATTTCATAGTATTTAACATGTTATTTCATAGTATTTTACATGTTATTTCACAGTATTGTACATGTTATTTCACAGTATTTTACATTTTATTTTATTGTATTCAACATGTTATTTAAGAGTATTTAACATGTTATTTAAGAGTAATTAACATATTATTTAAGAATATTTTACATGTTATTTCACAGTATTTTACATGTTATTTCATAGTATTTAACATGTTATTTCATAGTATTTAATATGTTATTGCACAGTCATTTACAGGTTATCTTAAGCACTCCCCTGACAGAGAAGACAGCCCAATGCCGGTAGAGATGTCACATCATTTAGCTGAGAGTCTAATGGAGGTGACAAGTACACGCCGAGCTGCTCTCGTGTGGAACTGGCGGGCCAGCCTTCGTCCCTCCTCCTCCTCGGGGCACTCGGCTCCTCTCGGCGCAGCATTAGTTATCCTACTGGAGATCTCCGTGTCATGAAACACAGGAAATCACTGGAAAAGGAGTCGCTGCTGACGTCCGGCTCACTACGGTCCCCGGCGTGGGCCCGTCTGCTGGGGGTGGAGATCTCCTGTAATTAGCCCCGGCCTCTCGGGTGTTTTCTGAACGCTGTAATTTGCGTCGGTTCGTTTCTTTGCACAATCACAGGGGCCCAATCGGCCCTCATTGTCCCCCTACCAACAGTCACATCCTCAGATGAATGCTTCTCGTAGGGGCACTCAAAACACTCGTTTGTGTAACACACACTGTGCCCAGCTGGAGCCCATTCTTTGGGTACTGATGGGGGGGGGGTTACTGTTTTGCGTATGGCATGTGAATATGAGCACCTGTTTCCTATGACAAACAACTAATTTCCCCATCTCTTCATATTACTGAGCTCTGGGAGAAAACAGCCTGAATTCCCCCCCCCCCCTACACACATACACACACACACACACACACACACACACATTGGTTGTTTATCCCCGATCCAAAACATTTGGCAGGATTGAATGAGTCCATCAGTCTTCGGTCTCTGGTGGCGTGTCATTCTGTCTGCTTTCAACTTGAGCCTGACGCGCATTGTCGGCCCGTCGCTGGTAGAAATGAGAGATTCAGAAAAAAAAAACTGCCAGCTTGAGTTACAGCCCCCCCCCCCCCCACACACACACACACACACAAACACGTATCCTCAATTACAGGCCGGCGGGAGCGATTCGTACCGGCATCTGAGCGGCGAGCGCCAGGGTTGCCGTGGCAACAGTGACCCACGGGTTGCTCTCACACCTACCGTATTCCGACGGGAGCAGACGCACGACGGGGACGGGGGTCTCTCGGTGGCACCGCGGTGCATTTTCAGACCACAAATAGCCGGCGGCGGCCCAATGGGAAAAATGAGCCGCCTACCTTTCATCTCCGGCCAGGTGTCTGCGATGTTTGGATTACATGAGCCCCCCCGCCCCCCCCCCCCCCCCCCCCTGACCCCGGGACCCCGGGGGTCAGAGCAGCCATACATCTTCCATAAGTGGAGATCATAAGGCTGCGTGGCCCCCGAGGCCGGGGGATCCCCGATGGACGTCACCGCGAGGCGACAACAGCTCCTCTGTTGCCGCCGCCACCGCCGCCCCTCAAACTCTCGCCCACCAGATTTATGGGACCACCCTAAACTCCACGGCCTGTGCTAATAGAGACGAGCCCCCCCCCCATCCTCAGTGTCTCCTCTTTGTGGCCTGTGACCTCGGCAGCCCTGTGGCCCGGCAGTGGCACAGAGGAATGCACCAAAACACTCCAGAGACGAGGAAGAGGAACCCGATGTGAGTGTGACGGGCGGTCGGGGTCGAGACGTCTTTCTTCAGACGGTTCCTCTCCTCCTTGCAGAACGTCGGGGCTTCATGTTTTTGTTCTTTTGCCGCCGACATGCAACGGAGTCTGAAGAGTTAGAGTTAGAAACTCAGCAGCAGCATTTCCACAGAAGGAAGCCGCCTGCAGCTCGTTCTCTGGGTTCTCCGGAGGAACGGTTCCACGCTGCTACATCATTACGCTCCCTGACATGGCTCTACACAAAATAAAGGTTCTTAAATGGTTCTTTAATAGGCTTTGTGGTTCTATGAAGAACCAGTATTGTCGTTTGAGGTTCCATTATAGGTTCTTTGTGAAACCAGCCATGGTGCCCTAAAGAACAATTCTTTAAGGTTCTTTGAGACACCTTTATAGGTTCTTTGACAAACTATTTAAGGAAATGGTTCTTTAAAGAACCCTGGTTTCAAAGGTTCTTTGTGGGACCAGACATGGTGCCTTAAAGAATAATTTGTTAAGGTTCTTTGAGACACCTTTATAGGTTCTTCGAAGAACTCTTTAAGGGCATGCTACTTTAAAGAACCCTGGTTTTATTGGTTCTTTGTGGAACCAGACATGGTTCTTCGATGGCATCACGCTGAAGAACCGTTCCAGGCGTCTCCTCCATCTCCTCCGTCTCTCGGTGAGGAATCGATGGTCCTGGACAGTCGAAGGTTCTCTGTACAAAAGGTTTCCCTCTTTAATGTAGAATCCATCAATCACATCGACCCGAGCAGAGAATGAACCGGGGCTACAAGTGGTGCTGTAATCCGAGCATCTCGTGCTTTGTTGACACAGACCCCCCCCCCCCCCTCACACACACACACACACACACACACACCTCCTCACCCCCCTACCCCCCCCCCTCTTCACAGCTTCTACAGCTTATAAACGCATCACGAACCGACGGCACAGAAGTGACATTTTGAATCCAGCACCTTCTAATCAAAGACATGGTTACACAAAGTCTCTACTACACCACGACTACTACACCACGACTACTTCACCACGGCTACTACACCACAACTACTACACCACGACTACTACACCACACCTACTACACCACGACTACTACACCACGACTACTACACCACGACTACTACACCACTACTACACCACAACTACTACACCACGACTACTACACCACGACTACTACACCACCTACTACTACACTACTTCACGACTACTACACCACAACTACTACACCACGACTACTTCAACCACTACTACACAACTATACTACACCACCTACTACACCACACGACTACTACACACGACTACTACACCACACTACTACACACACACTACTACACCACGACTACTACACCAACTACTACACACTACTACTACTAATACACTACACCACACCTACTACACCACGACTACTACACCCACTACTACACCACACTACTACACCACGACTACTACACCACAACTACTACACCACGACTACTACACCACGACTACTACACCACGACTACTACACCACGACTACTACACCACACCTACTACACCACGACTACTACACCACGACTACTACACCACAACTACTACACCACGACTACTACACCACCACTACTACACCACACCCACTACTACACCTACCACTACACCACTACACTACTACACACCACGACTACTACACCACAACTACTACACCACGACTACTACACCACAACTACTACACCACAACTACTACACCACAACTACTACACCACTACTACTACCACCACTACTACACCACTACTACACCACCACTACTACACCATGACTACTACACCACGACTACTACACCACAACTACTACACCACGGCTACTACACCACAACTACTACACCACGACTACTACACCACGACTACTACACCACGGCTACTTCACCACGGCTACTACACCACGACTACTACACCACCACTACTACACCACCACTACTACACCATGACTACTACACCACGACTACTACACCACGACTACTACACCACGACTAGTACACCACGACTACTCCACCTCGACTACTACACCACGTCTAGTACACCCCGACTAGTACACCCCGACTACTACACCACAACAACTACACCACCACTACTACACCACGACTTCTACACCACGACTTCTACACCACGACTACTACACCACGACTACTACACCACGGTTATCTCTGCTTGTGGCCGATGGATCTGAATCAGGAGTTTTTTTCCAATTCCTTGAGCGTCAAAAAATACAGAGGCAGAAATCTTTTAAAAAAATTGCAGAAATCTTTAAAAAAAATATGTTGAAGCCTGGACAAATGCAACCCAGACTTTCTTAATTTAAAACTATATTACATTAAAGTCATTTAGCAGACGCTTGTACCCAAAGCGACGTACAATAGGTGAATTCAACCAACAACAACAATCAAGAAAGTCACATTTCTTCAAGAAAGCCAAACTACACCATTCAGACCTTGTGGGTGAACCAACCCTTTAATTTGGAATTAAAAAAAACAGGAACCAAACAAAAAACTCCACCTGCACCATCAACAAGTTGTGGACACATTCTCATCTGTGTCCCAGTGTGTGAGATGAAAAGACCACATGTGGTTTCCAGTGACGCAACTGGGACCAGTGTGATCCTCCCAGCTCTGTTTACTCTCCCTCCTCTCATAAAAGCACCTCTGACTAAACACCGCTGCCCTCTGCTTGGACTCGCGGCGGCTATTTATTCTTCTTGTCCTTTTCTTCGGCAAAGAGGGATCTCGAGGTGCGGCCGTGAGGGCATGAAAACAAACACATCAAACTCAAAACCCTCAGTGTCACTGACTGAGTCTCACACTACGTCACTTCTTTGTTCAAAGCTCCAGGAGGATCGTTCAAACAAAAGAAACTAGAGCGGGCACTCGGTAGAGCGAATACCTTCTCATATCACAAGATCGAGCATTGAATTATGAACATTTTGGCATTAGTTGCCAATTTGATATAAATTGACCACGCTATAGTAAAAATAAGATTTGACCTTTTCATGAAATTGACCTTGATATTTGACCCGATCGATCCCTAAATCTATTCAAATGGTCCCCGGATAATAACCAATCATCATACCAAATTGCATGCAATTCGGTTTAATACTTTTTGACTTATGCGAATAACACATACACACACATACAAATACACGGCGATCAAAACATGACCTTCCGCATTTTCAATGCGCCGGTAATAATCCTGATGTCATGAATCTATGATGCGTTTTAACATCACCCATCATTATAGTTAAACCAGCGGACTGAAGACAGTCGGAAAAAGAGGAGTTTTTTCTGTGGAAGAGTCCTCTTGATGCCTCTGAACCGAGACCTGGACTACATTACACGGATATTAAGTCAATCAGGGTCTGGAGGCCTCTGGTTTGTGTCTCCCGAGTTCATCGGATGAGACGGTGGGACATGTCGTCTCCTCTAACCCACCAGGACGAGTGGACCCTCCCTCCCTCGCAGTCACGATGATGACAGACATAATGAAAACAGGCGTTCATTCATTTAGTAGTGTGCCTTTAACGGATCGTAACATATCGGGTCTGGAGTTGATCTGCAGGATCGAAATAGAACCAAACATTTCTGTGGAAGTTTCTCTGAGCCACAACGAATGAAATGAAAAGACCAGACAAGAGAAGTGTGTGTTAGCCCAGCAAGTAGATAGTAGACAGACACACACACACACACATGCACAAACACAAACACACTCAAACACACAAACACAATTCTGTAGTTGTTTCTCCTCCTTGTCTTTATGCTAAGCTAGGCTAATCGTTTCCCAGCTACAGACTTCGATGTCAATTAATCTTAAGGCGAGCGAATGAGCGGACATCCCAAAAGGTTTCGACTCTCCCCTTTTTAACGACAACACAAACACACTATTGTGCGTAAGTGGCCACAAATCTTGGGGGAAACAATCCCGTTTACACGATCTGCCGATCTCCACCTCCCAACGGCTCTCCCGGCTCGCACCGCGCAGCGCTTAATGTCCTCAGCCCGACATCACAGTAGATTAACTCCCCTCCGCATCGTTAGCCGAGTCGAGCGCACACGGGAGGACGCGGTCTCCGTAGCCGTTAGCGACCGGCTCCCCGGCTCCGCTCTGACGCCGAGGCGTTCGCTAACGTCTCGATCTCCACCGTCGAGCCTCGGTGACCTGAATAGCTCGTTGTGCGCGGGTAAAAGCGGTTCCTTTGTTTGGCCTTCAGCTCGCCAGGCGATATAAGTGATCCTGGTCTCGATGAAAAACAAGGCCGTAAAAGTCAGAATTAGACTTAGATTGCTTCGCGCTCCGTGAGCGTGAATTACTCTCAACCGGATGCCGAGGCCATCTTTTATTAAATCCACTGCTCAATGTTCACGGTTGTATTTATTTTCTTCAAACCCTCTCTGGCTTGTTCATTCCGTACACACCTCCCTCCCCCCCCCCTCCTGTGAGTAATTTGCCTGTGGATTGGTCTTGTATTCTGCTGCAGAGCCAGCTGTTCATCATCCTGTCAGCGGCTACCGCAGGATAATGCTTCAGTGTCGAGAGCCGTTTTAAAATTCACACGACTTACGGGTCCTCGCTTACAGCGGGAGCTTTATTAGTGGGAACAGGGAGCGGAGGAAAATACAGCTTCTCCCCACTTTAAAACGTGAGGACGCCGAGGTCACGCCTGTGATATTGACACAGTATCGGCGCCGCTCTTGCTCCCAATCATACACTCCACCGAACAATGAGCCGGTACATGTGCCGAAGGAAATCAAGTCAGACGCAGACGCATTCACACGGGTCTGGATGTGAAAACTGTTTGGAAGAAACTCTATCAGAAATACTGATTTTTCTGATTCCAAACTTATTTATCACGTACCTGGTCGTACTCAAGTGAAGACACGTAAGTAACGCCACCCTCCGTCTTATGTTGATCCAGACGTTAGCTCATCACATCAAAAGTCCATTTAACCAAAACGTTGACTTATTCGTCACATAACTTATTCGTTACGTGACTTAGATACTTCCGTGATTATTTTATCGCAAACGTAGAATTATTCGTCACGTGTAACGTCACTTTCTAGGTTATTTTCGTCGTAACATGGATTTATTTGTCACGCACTTTCTATCCTTAAGTAACGCTACTAATAATGTTACTTCTGCAGGTATTTTAACACAAATGTGTTAGTTATTTTTCACGTAGCTTCGATACTCCCGTGGTTATTTTATCCAGACGTTGAATTATTCGTCAAGTAACTCCGTATTTAAGTAAAATCCCTTTCCAGGTTATTTTAGTCCTAACGTGGACTTATTTATCACATCACTTTCTATATTTAAGTAACGCTACTAATAATGGTAATTCTGCAGGTATTTTAACCCAAACTTTGACATATTCCTCATGTAACTTCGATACTTCCGTGGTTGTTTTTATCACACACGTTGAATTATTCGTCATGTAACTTTGATAACTGAGAAACATCCCTTCCGTGATTGTTTTATCCAGACGTTGGATTATTCGCCACGTAACTCCCATATTTAAGTAAAATCACGTTCTAGGTTATTTTAGTCCTAACGTGGACTTATTTGTCACGTACTTTCTATACTTAAGTAACGCTACTTCTGCAGGTATTTTGACCCAAACTTTGAGTTATTTTTCACGTAGTTTATATACTTACATAATTTAACTTTCCTTGTTATTTGAACCCACGGTCTTTTCCTAAACCAAGTAGTGTTGTTCGCTTATTGGAAGCTTGTGTTGCTGGACATTCGTAGAACCCCCCCCCCCTCCCCCCCCCACATATTCTCACAATATAATTTCCATATAAAGTGTTCAACAACATCGAGTTGTAAACACTTCCACGGCGGCGACACCCTTGAACATGACGGGTGTGAACGGCGGCGTGTTCCACGGTCTGAGCGGCGGCGGGGCGAACGAGGGCGGCGATGCCTGATAACGTGTTGACGCTCACATCTCTGCTTCTCCGCCTGGTTGGAAGCTGGATGAGAGGTTCCGGTTGGCAAGGTGACAGACTGAGTGTATTGAACACCCCCCTCCCCTCCATCTGATTGGAGGGATATGTGTGTGTGTGTGTGTGTGTGTGTGTGTGTGTGTGTGTGTGTGTGTGTGTGTGTGTTTACTGTACGTGGTGTGTTACGGGGACGTGTGAGCACACGCAGCTCTAATCAGGCCACTAGTCCCTGGGCACTTTCAAGCTGCGGCATTGCGGGAGTGAAACGAGACACTTTAAGCCGAGCATGAGACGATGGAGCTGGTTATGTTTGTGTGTGTCTTTGTCTGTGCACGTGGCTGCACAACCGTTATTCTCATCATGTATGTACATACATTTTTTTATCAATAAATGAGCTGCTTCGTTCATCTTCTCCAGTATGACCCCAGGGGTGGTCGAGAAGAAAAGGGGAGGAGCATCGAACCAGATGAAGAATGAGTTGGTTAGTTAATTAAAATAAAGCATTTCTGCCTGCAGCTAAATAGAGGACCATTTAATGTTCCTTTAAGCTAATGTTTTGTCCAACCAACACAGTAGAAACAAACACACATATTCATTTAGAACATTTTAATTCAGACAAAGTTAGATCGAAATATTGTTGGACCGTTTTGCTTTAAATGAGCAACATCCCTTTAATCTATCGTCAAAATTGCCGATTAATTCCGAGTTGATGGACGAGTCGCCTAATAATGTCATGGCTTATTCAAAGTGATGTTTTCAGAGGATTCGGCTCCGTTCTTTCCAGACAGAACAAACCCACTGTGACGCATTATATCAACACGTATTCTGTGTTTATAATCCCGTGTGCAGACAAGTCCGTCTAATCGGATCACATTACATTTCAGATCACGTTCTCTCTTCCCCTCTATCCTTTTTTATTCCCCCCCCCCGCCCTCTTTATACTCCAAATATGTGCCAGGCATTTCTCCTGCCCGTGTGGCGGCTTCTGCACATTTGGAGGCTACTTAGCGGACGGAGCTGTCCGTGGGGCTTTGAGACGAGGCCCGGTGGAGGAAAACATCGTGGTTGTTGGGCTTTGCTCTGCTGCTTTTCATGGAGAGGATCCATCCATCCTTTTTGATGCGGGCAGGGCCGATGCGGGTGGGAATTCTGGGAAGAGAGGGATCTAGATGGGGCGACAACCCCCCCTCTCTCCATCCCCCCCGCCCCCTTGCAGTCGGCCTCCGGCTTTTCTGAAATACGGTGCTCCAGAGTGCACTCTTGTTTAAATATGCACAAAAACAAACACCGTTTTAAGGGAGATTCCTGACCTTTAACTCCACCTCCGGTCCAGTTACTCATTTTTTGTTGTTGTTGCAGGACAACCGGCTCCCTGCCAACCGACCTACTTTTTAGCTTCTCCCTGCACTGTGTACATCCGCCTACATTTGGCCAGCACTAGTCCTCTGTTTTCACACATGTGTGGACATGTTTTCTCAACTAAATGCTACACCAAAAAAACACAAAAGCACAATCTCACCAGAAGGGGGTCGAGCAGAAGCTGCGAACACGCAGGAAGGAAAGCGAGAGGCACAATGAGCCATCCGGTGCATCGGGAACGAAGGTTTCCTGCATACCCTGCTGACTGAGACGAATGGGTGCAGGACCGGGCCGTTCCTAATGAAATCGTAACAGGGTGCAGTCTGGGCCGGCGGGTTGCTCAAAGCCGAGTCTGCAGCGCTACAAATGTAATTGCGGCGGCCGCGGGGTCCGACTGCTCTCCGGTTGCTCTCCGGTCGCTGCTGCCCGGGATCTGCGGGCTGAGAAAGTGAAGCGAGCGCTTGGCTCACATCTGGATTTGGTGGTCGGCCCGTGGCTGGATGAGGCATGATGGGACCTCTCTGGTATCGACGGCGCTGTGTTTGTTCAATGGGAAATGGAAACAAACCCGATTACATCGACGAGCACAGACGTACTGCTGGCACCACCCGGGAGCGGCTATCGGTGACACGACAACAGTGGAAAAAGCGTGAACCCATGTTTATTTATTTAAGCCGCGGGATTTCTGCTAATATTTATTTGATACATTTAGCTACTTGGCAGATTGAGATTAATAATACAACATATAATCAGCACATAATAAACCATTAAAAAGTCAAATGAGTTTCTCTGAAAGACTGCTGGTGCTGGGAAACCACTTTCCACACAAAACAAAATGAAAGTGCTTTGTAGTAACTTTCACATGCTTTGTATTTGATGCTGATACTTGTGCACTTTTACTAAAGTAATGCTTTATGCTCACATCTCTTTAGGGCAGCGAGGCACTTTGAGCTAAGTGCTAAAGCCAGCATGCTAACGTAAGGTGACCATGTTTCCGAATGCCCCGATCGTGACCCTTATTGAACCACGTCTTCATGCACGTGTGTGTGTGTGTGTGTGTGTGTGTGTGTGTGTGTTTGTGTGTGTGCGCTCATGCGCCGCTGGCGCTATCGTATCGTGCTGGCCGTCTAAATATGATCTAATACCAACATTTCTACCAATAGTTGACGGACATTTCCCAAACGTCACGGCTGACGTTTGAATACATTTCAGAGAAATTATAGTTTCTTCAAATCTGATAGTTGAGACATCGAGTCGGACCAAAACGGCGACCTTTTATTATTATTGTCTTCATTTAAAATGGACCATGTACAGTTAAACTATGAATATATCCATTTAATGCACCGTAGCAGATTGTAGCTACACAGCTTATGAGCATCTGTAGTCCTTTAACAGACCATAACAAACATAAAACAATAACAAAGATAAAACAATAACAAACATAAAACAATAACATACATAAAACAATAACAAAGATAAAACAACAACAAACATAACACAATCACAAACATAAAACAATAACACACATAAAGCAATAACAAATATAACACAATAACACACATAACACACATAAAACAACACCAAACATAAAACAACAAAAAACATAAAACAATAACACGCATAGAGCAAAAACATACATAAAACTTTGACAAACATAAGACAATAACAAAACTTAAAACAATAACAATGTTAAAACAATGACTAACAGTACAACATATGACACTACACCAGTATATGTGGTAAGAAGAACACACAATACACACAATGCAAAGCTACAGTACAGCATATTAAAAATAAGTAATACATACTAGAAAAGTAAGTAATAAAAACCATTAAAAGTAAGTAATATGAACCCCGACCGATCAACTTGAGCATTACGAAAACGGCATCATCGCTGGAACGGCTGAAAATAGAAAGTCGCAGTAAAGTTCAACCCGAGTTTAATCAAAGCACTGGAATAAAGCCACATCTGCTCAGCCTGGTTGGCCGATGGCCTTTAAACCTGCAGCCTTTAAACCTGCAGCTTTATATTCATTTTATTTGTAGGATTCCCTCGTTCTTTTAGCGTTAAATTAGAGAAGGGTATTCATGTTAGCTTCCCTCTCATGTGTGTGTCTGCTTTGGTCGGACGTCCACATTGTGTGTGTTTGTTGTGATGTCCAGTCAGTCCTTGGGTTTGTACTGCCTTTGTCATGCCCTTTTTATTCTCCCTGTGTGATCTATTATCATTTTGTTGTTCTCCTCTGTTTTGTTTTTGTAGCAGCTCTGACCGAAACCAGAATGCCTCCAGAAAACTTAAATCCAGACCATGTTTGTCTGCGTTAGCATAACAAGTTAGCGAAACAATAACTGACATCGTTTTTTTTGTTGGAAAGCGTGCGGAGGCGAGAGCAGGGGGATGGATATGCTGCACGTGAAGGACAATATTTCACACGCGGCCTCTCTCTGACCCCTCTGTCTGTTTACGTGCTGCGGAAACATCCGTCTACGAGACACTAGCGCGTTAGCTAGCACGCAAAACAGATGTTTACAACAAGGCGGCGATTGATAGCACACGATGAATCCATCCGATGTTCCACGAGCAAAAAAAAACCTCAGCGTCTGAGCAGGAGTGCCTCACATGGCAGGAAGTCACCCGACGGGTTCTGACTCAAGCAGCCGGAGCCGCGGTCGGGATGCTCCAGGTTCGTCTCTCCGTTAGCCGGAGTGCTCTCGTCTCGATGTCTCGCCCCCCACACCATCCCTGTTCAGTCAGAGTCAATCTGAATAAAAAGCCACAGATCCAGAAGTTTTAAACAGGCCTTTGGATATAATTTATTGTTTTGCGTAGTACCAGAATCCACCAGAACTGGTTCCAGGTTTTTTGGGACTTTACTAAAAACATCAGAGCGCCCCCGTCACGGGGGAACTGAATGCAATTAAAAAGACAAGGTTCTTCAGACGCCAAATTATATGTAATAACTTATGGAAATATGTGTAACAGATCCAAATAAAGCGGTTAAAACGTACTGCTGGTGAAATTACTCTTTTTGGGTGACAATACATTCATTAAAACTTGTAAACTATTACCGCCGTAAGAGTTTGAGCCTCATACGGGTCTATAAACTTTATTAAATGTAGAAATGTGCATCCGTCCGTGGCAAGGTCCGTAGCCGTACCGTCAAGTTTGCATTCAAATGTAAAACAAGTGTACGATTAATTTTTAATTTTCAAAATCAAAGTCTGATTTATCTTTTAAGAGAGGAAGTGGTTTAGCTCTAGAAATTCATAAAATAATACAATATCAAAAGGCGTACATCAAAACCAATGCGACAAATACAAAACAATACACCTTCCAGGTGGTTATTACCTTCACATTGAAACTGTGGAATGTAATGTTTTGATCGCCGTGTATTTATTTAGTTATTTATTTGTATGCGTGTTGCTCGCATAACTCAAAAAGTATTAAACCGGATCGCATGAAATTTGGTGGGATAATTGGTTATTATCCAGGGACCATTTGATTAGATTTTGGGATTGATCGGGTCAAAGGTCAAGGTCATGAAAAGGTCAACATCTTCTTTTTACCATAGCGCGGTTAATTTATATCCAATTGGCAACTAATGCCAAAATATTCATAATTCAATGTCCAATCTTCCGATATGCGAAGGTATGCGCTCTACCAAGTGCCCGTTGTAGTTTACAATATGTATCTAAAGCGTCAAAAGTAACAGTTTTTCGCTTTCTGTCGGGACAGCAAAGTCATTAACATGTTACGAAAAAGTGCATAAACCAAGTAACATGTAAACCAAGTAATGCAATTCTGGATAGAGTATAATTCCAAACCGGTTTTCAGGTTGAAGGCCTGTTGGTTTTATGCTACGTCATCACACATTAGCATTGTAGGTGCTTTGAAAGGCATCAGACGGTGAGGGGGCGGGACAATCGCCAGCGGCCAATCAGAAGGAAAGCAATCAACAAAAGGCGGTTTCCATCGGCTCATCGGCGTGCGTCTCAAGAAATATTAAAACAATGCACATTCAGCCAAGTTGAGCTGAGGCCCAAGAAAAACAGTTTTATTCAGCGGGTAAATAATCTTTTTTGTGGGTGCTTCGATAGTTTCACGGATGCATTTCATCATCGCTTCATATTCAGAGTTTAAAGCCTGAAAAACATTGGAAGGATTTTACATTTTCTCTCAACCCCCCCTGGAAAGAAAAGGCTTTTAAAACAAGTTACCACAGTCACATTTTTGTTCCTGATGATTTCTTTCCCTCATGAAATGCCAGACGATCGCGTTACAGAGCGAAGGCCCAGCAGGTCTCTGCGCCCTCGGCGCGGAGCGGCAGCGTCTCCACGTTCCCGCCTCAGATCGACGCTGCGACGGCGCTCCGAGCGACAGACGCGAAAGAATGTGGAAACCTTTCAGCGAGCTTTTTATTTGCAGTCCTTTGGCTCGCCGTAGTTTCAAAAGCCTTCGCTGCGTAAATCATTTCATATTCCAAAGCCGTAACGTCGCGATCCTCGTCGTGCACCAGGATTAACGCCGTGTGGAACATTTTAAATCCGTTGCCATTTGGGCTGCGGCTTTTAGCCAAAGCTCATTCCAGATAGATTTTATTGAAGGAGCGAACGCGTCTGCTGATTTCACGGCGCACATTTCCCTATTTAGCTGAGAGTATGGATTCTCCACCCGGCGCTCCACGACCCGCGGCCAGAGCCGGTCCCAGACGGCCCGGGAGGAGGCCGACCCCAACGCCCGCTGCAGGGGATCCAGCTACAAATCCTGACCTCATATAACACCCCCCCCCCCCCCCCCCCCACACACACACACACACACACACACAGCAGGCTTTACCGAGCCCATCATCGCCCCCGCTCTCCAGGACCACATCTTCTTCGTCTCGTTATCCACACGCCGGCGGCGGGGCGCTCTGGGTTCTGATATTCCTCCAAACCCCTGGAGGACCGAGAGACGTTCAGACTGTGATCTATTTTTACCGTATGTGCTTTAAAAAAAAAGTTTCTTTGTTTGAGACGAGCTTCCTGATGATAATCTCCGTCTGCAGCTCTCTTTTTCAGTCGAGCTTGACGCGCTGCAGCTCCGTTCACTTCAGGGAACAAAAGGATCTCACCGCGCGAGATTCTTTTGCCGCGCGGTCATTGTGGCTGAGAATTTATTGCGCTAACATTATTATCACAGTGTTTGTTTCATGCACGCTTTGTCGAGTTAATTAAACTCACCATAAGGGAATAAGGGATGTAGTGAGACGCTCCGTGAACACAGTTGTACCAAAGTGGCATTTAGGAGGCGCAGAATGACGGCGGATATGATCATTCACGTATTATTATTATTAATGAGATCGGTATTTAATGTTCACGGTTATCGCCCGATGCTCAGGTATCACGAATATAAGGAAATCAAAAGTAAAAACAGTTTAAAGAGTGATTTTGGGCCAAAAGCCTTCCTTTCGACCCGTCCGGGGACCACGACCCGTTGTACTCTCTCTCTCTCTCTCTATTCAATTCAATTCAATTCAATTGGCTTTATTGGCATGGATGTTGCAATAACAGTATTGCCAAAGCATCAAGATAAATTAAAAAAATACAATTCATACGATATTCTCTCTCTCCCTCTCTCTCTCTCTCTCTCCCTCTCTCTCTCCCTCTCTCCCTCTCTCTCGCCAACCCTCGGCCTCGTCTCCAGGCCCGTTAACGGTAAATCACCGTCCCGCCGTGGCTGGATTCCTCCGTGGTCCCCGTCATGAATGGAGCTGATGTTGTGGCGAGCGCCATGAATATGCTTTAAGCTCGCAGACCGCGGGGATTTTTTTTATTATTTGTTATTGTGTCTGCTCTACAAAGCCATGTGGTGTCTCAGCAAAACAAGCAGGCCTTTATTTCCCGCCCCCCCACCCGTCTCCTCTTCCCTTCTCTGTATTCCCCCCCGACGGCCCGGCCGAGGTGCGGTGCGGTGACGGTGCCACGCCCTGCGCCCTGCGCCCGGCCCGGGCCAACAACAGACCTGCGTTCAGGGATTAGAGCGTTCGGGGATTAGAGCGTACAGGAGGCGGTGGACTCCTACGGGCCGAGCCTTTCACTCTCTGGTTTGTTTGCCCTTCCACGGCAACCCGAGCCCTTTTATTACCCCGATGCACAGGAACGTCTGAACCAACGTTCAGTGGATCTCAAAGACATTCTGCAGAGGGGACAAAGGGCTGAAATATAAACATAACCTGAATGTCTTCTGGCTCTCAGATGAAAAACACGAGAGCGCCGGCGGCGGTTTGTCGTAGTCGCCGCCGTGAGCTCAGAGACGATCTGGACCGCTGAGGTTCTCCGAGCCGCGGGGAACATTTTTCTTTCTTTTTTTACGAGGATTTTTTAATGAAATGATGTAATCAGACTGCTCCAGGAGCTCGGTTTTATTATCACAGGTGTGTGTTGGCGTGTGTGTGTGTGCGTGTGTGAGAGAACTTACGATGATAAAGGGAGAGAACATGTTTGACGCATTGGTCTTTTTAACTCGTTGAATAGCTTAGTTTTAGTTTCTTTAATCAGCGGTTCACAGTATTTGAAGGATTTTGAGACCGTAAGCTTTAATTAAACTCGTCACATATCCTTTATTCTGATACGTTCACTCGCTGCTCTTAAGATGGGCGCGCCTTATTAACTGTACTAACCTTGTACTTTGCGTTAGCTCCTCTTTCTGGACCATTTTAAAAATGTGCATGTTGACAATCGCATTAAAAGTAGTTGGAGCCGGTAAATGTGAAGCTGATTATAATGATTTATATACTGCTGGGTCGCTTAAACTATGATAATACATCAAAGAGCAATACGGGTGAGGGTGAATACAGGTTATTTACAGTATCAGGAAAATAATGTGGTGTGAAATAAACTCCAAATACAAGTATTAACGTACAACATGTGCTGATATGTCCCCTCTATATGTTTTGTATTATTAATCTAACTCTGCAGTAGCTGAAGCTGTAGGTGTAGTCGTGTTGCTGTTGAGTAAAAAGTACAACGTGCAGTATTTAAGAGAATGAACAGGAAATCCATCAGATTGAACTTCCCTCTAGTGCAGACGCTCTCCACTGCAGAGCTCAGACAGATGAAAGGAAGGATATACCGGATCCGGAGACGGGCGTCCCGCGGAGCAGAGAAGTGGGTCACGGCAGCTGTTTCCTCCCCAGACCGCTGGAGTCCCATCGGCACGGCAACCTGGACTCTCAGGCTGGAGGAGGAGGAGGAGAGGCCTTTGAACCCCGTTCTTTCTGTCCTGTCATGGAAATCAATGAAATATTGCGATGTTTAACAGGAGGAGGGATGGGGGGGGGAGAGGCTCCAATACCCTCCCCTGCCCCCCCGCCGCTCTCACCTCCGCCTCTGCAGAAGAACAGATGCAGCTTTGTTTCTTGGCATCACGTCCTCCAGGCGCTTCGCTTATCGACTGTTTGTGGCTGTCGAGTTTACGGCCACGCAGACGGCGTTTCTCAGAGCAACATACTCCTTATCTCTCTTTTGTTGTTGTCGTTGTTGTCGTTGTTGCTTGAAATTAACTTCTCGTTCCAGGCAAAACAAAGACACACACGCGTTTTCCCCACGCGTCGCGGCCGTGTCTCTCTGCAGGTGGCGGCTGATCGACAGCCAGCGGAGACAATGCAGAACAATGAGACGAGACGACAAAGAGGGAAGGAGAGGAAACACAGATGAGTATCGCGTCGGAGGAATTAGCGAGGATGACATTTTTTTTTTCTCCCCAAATAACTGAACGTCTGCAAATATTATTGTCTCTCTGAGCTGATCTTTCGATAGTCTGGTTCATAACCACCCAGAGCCCGACGTACGTCTTCACATGACTGACCGACTGTCCACAACCCACAATTATAATATAAATATTGCACAATTTATTGCCTAGAAATGGCTTTTTATGGGTTTTGCTGATCGTAAGTAGTCAAAATCATGTGCAAAACATGCACAACTCTACACAACCACTTAATTTCTACAAAGTCGAGTATATAAAAGAGTATATACACTGTATGCATAATATAAATACAGCTTTGTTATACTTCAACTTTATGGCTCTGGTTTTTTTCTGCTATAATATTTAAAACAGAGAAAATGAGGAATTTGCTGCTAGGGAAATGTCTGCATATAGGTGTTGATATCAGCTCCACTGGAAAGAGGGAAAGACTATGAAGCTGCAAAAGGCTCTCCAGTGGATATTTAGGAAAAGCCTGGAATTATTGGGAAAATATGGCTTAAGATACCTGTGGATGGATTGCTTCTCGCTCATCTGACACGTGGCCCCTAGACATAATACATGTGTGTGTGTGAGAACCCAGAGGGATCGCACCATTGTTTACACACGGGGAAATCCCTCCCGCCTCGGGGAGCCGGCTGAGGTCACCGGCTCGGCTTTCCTGGCTCTCCGTCTTTATCCCAGACAACACGAAGAGCCCCCGGGGAACAGCCAGGGTCAACACACACGTTTTCAACGTCAACAAACCGGCTTCAACCGGACACAACGAGCTGGTTTTTGAGACCCAAAACGATTCTTCCGACCCGGATGAATCTGTTTATGCGGAGCGTTGAATCTGTCCCTGTAGTCCAGATTATACCGATGAGTCCCAGGTTTGATATTCCCTTATTTCCAGGTTACACATGCCCGGACCGTCGGCCTCCACCAACCTGTGCATGGTATTTAGGAAATATCCCGAAGCTGGTTTCAGTGTGAACTAAACAGTCGTTTTCACTTTTGGATCCGGACCATCAGATGACCTTTTGAGATAAGGTCATCCCTGAATGTCAAGTAAATCAGTTGGCAGTAGGAGAGGAGCAAACAGACACTCATTGTCATTAGTTAGGCATGTTGCACTTTACATTATATTGTCAAAATGTTTTTTTATTTGAAGAAGCTTCAGCAGCTTCCAGCCGGCCATCATTTGAATCAACTGTAGCTAGCCGGTTAATAGCTAGCTGGCAAATAGCTAGCCTGCAAATAGCTAGCTGGCAAATAGCTATCTGGCAAATAGCTAGCCTGCTAATAGCTAGCCTTCTAATAGCTAGCCGGCTAATAGCTGGCCGGCTAAAAGCTAACTGGCAAATAGCTTGTCTGGTAATAGCTTGCCAGAAAATAGCTAGCTGGCTAATAGCTTGCCGGCAAATAGCTAGCCTGATAATAGCTAGCCTGCTAATAGATAGCCGGCTAATAATGCTAACGTAGGAAACCATGGCGTGCTCATGTTGGTGCTCATGTTGCGTCATCGAGTGAAGAGAACTGTTTTTAGGATGCGGGCCGACTTCAGTGTGTTTCTATATCACCTGCTTTTGGTCACATCTTCAAGTTGTACATATAAATGAACACAAAAAAGCAAAAGATTCGCTAAAGAAATCTTGAAATATCATTACAACTTTTTACAGGTTTGTGTATCAATAGAAGTTCCTTAGTGATCGATTTCATGAATATATTGAAACACGAATTGCCGAAGAGAGTGTCCTTATAAAACGCTGCACACGGCGTCTCTCGATGAACAACCTCCTGACAATGGCACAAACACTCATTTGTATTGTTTTAGATGTTCTCAATATTCTTTCGTCAATAAATACCTCTGGATGGAAACCTGAGCTACGTGTTTGGCTAATGTTAGCACAGCTGCTAGCGTTAGCACAGCTGCTAACATTAGTCCGATAGCTCCCAGGAGGGGCCGATACACCACGGTGGGTTTGCTCGTCTTCCCGAAGTAACCGGCAACCCAACAAAGTGTTGCTGTTGAGGTTCTCCTCGGCCTCACAGGTGGCGCTCAGCGTTAGCCGTGAGCTAGCTCGTGCTCACGACTGCGGCTAACTACTAATGCTCTTGTGTTTTTGGGTCTCGGACAAAAAACTAAATAAAGCAAAAACACCACGAGCTCTTTGAGCGATGGCGTCAGTGAACAAGCGATGCTGCCGATAGACGCCGTGTAGTTTCCCGTCTCCCGTCTGAGCTTTAACTAGCGGGGATCACGGGGAGGAATGTGCTTCATTGACTGCTCGGTTTTACTGCGCGACAAAGCCAAACAAAAAGCCAGTTGTTTTTTGCTTTCGCCTCCTTTTGTCTGCTCAAGAGAAGCCCAAAGAAAGCCCGCCGCAGGTTGAATTAACAAGCTGGTTTCCCATGTGCGGCTCACCCCCGGCAGCCAACAGGACGCAGAGAGGGAACCACGAATCCTCCTGTTGCTCCTCGGGTTCATCATGGAATACAGTTTGTAGCATCCGAGGTAGATTAGCAACCCACGGCAGGGCTGTGGTGGTGTGTGTGTGTGTGTGTGTGTGTGTGTGTGTGTATGTGTGTGTGTGTGTGTGTGTGTGTGTGTGTGTGTGTGGGGGGGGGGCATGATTGTTTTCATAGGAGGTGAGATATGGCTGCAGAGTCGCATGCCGGTGTTAAATATTCATCTCCAGGAAACCACTTCCCTCAACAACGCTTCAGTTCTGGTGTGTGAATGTATGCATGAGCACACACACACACACACACACACACACACACACACACACACACACACACACACACATATACATATACATACATACACACAGACACACACACACACACACACACACACACACACACACACACACACACACACACACATATACATATACATACATACACACAGACACACGCACACACACACACACACGCACACACACACACACACACACATATATACAAACACACACACACAAACACACACACAAACACACTCTCACACACTCTCACACACGCACGCTGTGCGTCTGCATCTCCACCGGATAATAAAACACCCCGTTGTGCTGAAGCAGAAGATTCCTTCTTTATTTGAAAAGCCAGATTGTTGGTGCGACGCCAGAGGGGCGTTCAGAGGCGTTCAGGGGCGTTCAGGGGCGTTCAGGGGGCGTTCAGGGGGCGCAGGGCGGATGTTGTAAAGCCATTACACCGTGTCAGCATTGATGGAGGGGGGAAATAAAAAGGTGGTCACATTATTTGCAGCACAGTTCTAAACAGTTTGAACAAGCACACAGATAAAGACACGGGAGCTTTGGTTAAAACGTCTTAGATCAGCTGAAGAGGAACAACGTGACGCTCGCTTCACACGGCGCCGCAGCCTCGGACGCTCATGAGTCAGAGCTCAGAGCCTTCGTCACGGTAACAACGCCACATCGTACGAAGACAAGCGTATCAGAAGAAGTCCGGCATTGGACATTCAACTAGAGTAAAAGTACATGATATTAGTACCGGGTTCGTATCGTATGCGCAGGAGGTGAGAATGGACGCCGTTATCCGCTGCGTGAGCGCCATCGAGGATAAACCACACGAACAAAGCACAGAGGCGCTCCGACGACAGCGGGCGGAGGCAGGAGGCGGAGGCCGAAGTTTCCAGAGTGCCGGCGTTGAGCCTGATGGTAAAAACACCTGTCGAGCCGTGACGGACGGAGCTGAGCTGAAGACCAGCTGTGAGCCGGCCGCTCGTCCATCAGCTCGGACCGCGGCGCTCAAAGGGTGGAAAACGAGCCGCCCTGACGAGCGTGACGGACGGACCGTGAGACGTCTCCACGGTCAAACAATAATTCTAATTTTTCACAGAGCAAACAATAGAAAATAGACCACGACAGTCAAGAGAGGATGGTGTTTAGTGTTTTGAAGAAAGTGTGGTTAACAATTGAAATCTGTGTCTAAAGCAGATAGTTGTGCTTGTAGTTTAGCAAAATTGGTTTAGGGAGCTGGCACATGAGTTACAGGTTGTGGTTATTGTGTTAGAAGTTCAGTCAGACCTTTCATTAGAGAAAGAAAAAGGAGTTTCCTTTGATTATATGTTTCTGTTGCTAACGGGACCTTGCTAACGGGACCTTGCTAACGGGACCTTGCTAACGGGACTTTGCTAACGGGACCCCACCATGTTGTCCTCTCAACAGAACTTTCATTAGAGAAAGAAAAGGAGTTTCCTTCGATTATATTTTTCTGTTGCTAACGGGACATTGCTAAGGGGACCTTGCTAACGGGACCTTGCTAACGGGACCTTCTAAGGGGACCTTGCTAAGGGGACCTTGCTAACGGGACCTTGCTAAGGGGACCTTGCTAACGGGATCTTGCTAACGGGACCTTGCTAACGGGACTTTGCTAACGGGACCTTGCTAACGGGACTTTGCTAACGGGACCTTGCTAAGGGGACCTTGCTAATGGGACCTTGCTAACGGGACCCCGCCATGTTGTGCTCTCAACAGAACTTTCATTAGACTAAGAAAATTAATTTCCTTCGAATATATTTTTCTGTTGCTAACGGGACATTGCTAACGGGACATTGCTAACGGGACCTTGCTAACGGGACCTTGCTAACAGGACCCCGCCACGTTGTCCTCTTAACAGACCTTTTTATTGAAGAATAAAAAGGAGTTTCCTTCGACTATATTTTATTTGTAATATCAAATATCGTGTGGTATCTGATACGGGGATGAAGACACCTGGCTGCTCTTTTCTGTCGGATCTCTGCTCTTAATGATCAGGATCACGCCTCACGCTGTCAGAGCGTGAGCCGCGTGACGTGAAGACAGTGCAGCAAAGGTCACGGATTACACGACCGGAGGTGGAGATGTGACGAGCCTGAACCCGGCGTGGCCTTCTCGCTCGCTGTAAAGCCGGAGAGTCGGACGTGGGAGCCGAAAGACGATCTCCCTGCGTGCTCCGATCCCTCCGGCCTGGATCGAGGAGAAAGGAGTGTCCGGTTTCCAATGTTTCACGGAGGACAGAGCGCACTGTGGGAACGAGCCTCCCCCCGACGGAGAGGGTAACCGGAGCGTCGGCCACTTAAAGCACCAGAGGGATCAGGTGTCCCCTACCTTGTTAAAGGGAGTCCTCGGGGGCCGAGGAGGGGACGCGATGAATGAGCGTGACGTATGTCAGCGTATTGCTCAGAGACGTCGACCAGCGAGGCCCAACGAGGGAGACAAGGGGGTCGTCGAGATGAACGGCTCGGCGGTGATGACGCGGTATGGGGGGAGTGGGGGTGGGGGGGGGCACCTGGGCCCCTGGGCCCCACCTGTCACTGAAAGAGATTCAAGACGACAACGAAAGGCAAACGACCACATAAAGACACAGATCCGCCCCAAAGAGACACAATTGGTCCCCTGAAAGATGAATAAATTGTCCACAAAGAGACACAAAAAGACGAATGAAAGATGAAGAGAAGGTCCACAAAGAGAGAGAAAACCACGACGCAGGGACACAAAAAGACCTCAGAGATGGAAAATGACTTCAAAGAAATACAAAAGGAGTCTAAAGAGGTACACAAAGTCCTCAGAAAGATGCAAAATGACCACAAAGAGATGCAAAACAAGTATAAAGATGTACAAAAAGTCCTCAGAAAGATTTAAAATGACCACACAGAGATGCAAAAGAAGTCTAAAGAGACACAAAAAGAGATGCAAAATAACGACAAATAGGTCAATAAATTAGGACAAAGATGGAAAAAAGGAATTAATAGAAAAAGATGCCAAATGGCCACAAAGATGCAATGCAACCACAGACAGATGCTGTGTCTATGTATAACACACACACATATATATAAATATATATATATATATATATATATATTTATATATATATTGCTCAGGGGGCTTTTGTCTCATGCTGGTCAGGAGAAACTAAAATGATGGCTTCTCTTTCAACACCTCTCTATTGTCCATAAACTAAAGCAGCTCAACCCGGAGCAGCCGTCTGCGCCCTCGCATGACTGAGTGTGTGGCGTCTGCGTGGCGCAGCGCGGGCGTATGATTTAGGTTTACACGCCTGACCTGTGACCTTTGCACTCATCCCGTAGCTCTCGCTCAGCTCACACTCGTCCTCCGGTGCGTCCCAGAGGATTCATCCGCTGACTGACAGCACAACGCGTTCTCAGAGCCGCCGCCGCCGCCGCCGAGCCCACAGCCAACGTTCTCCTGAAGGGCGGGGCCCGTTTGAAAGAAGAGAAACGGGCCGTTTGTTCTTCTGGGCCTCGGGGGGGCCCGGTCGATACTGGTGAGCATGCAGCTCGATGCCGGACCACTAACCCTCTGCCCCGACGCCACTGGGACGTGAAATGTAGCACAGGCCTGTTGATGATGAGCCGAGCTCAGAGTGTGTTTACTCGTGAGCTTTGTTTGTTTTTCCAGCTTTTTTTACCCAAATGAGGTTGAAACCTTTGCTTTCCATGCGTCACTCCGAGAGGTGAGGCCCGAGTAGCGGGAGGAGATTAATAGGCAGAAAGCAAATATTACACCACGAGTATCCCAGTCGAAGCTGAAAGACATTGCGACATGGATGATTTGTGCAATTTCACGGGATGTGTTGTTATTATTTCCACGACTTCAGAAATTAGTCTAATATTTGGTTTCTAATCCCAGAGCCGAGGCGAGCCCGGAGGCGACTAGCCGAGCTGAGCGTGGAGACCGGAGACGGCTCTCCGTCAGGAGGAAGCCAACCCGCATCCATATTTAAATTATCCAAAAAAACACATTTCTTTTATGACGTTCACACGTATGGAGGACTTAAAATGACTTAAGTATAAATAAATAAATGCATGAATAAATACAAGAATAAATAAATAAATGCTTAAATAAATGTATGAATAAATAAATAAATACAGGAATAAATAAATGAATACAAGAATAAATGTATAAATACAGAAATAAATACAGACATCATAACATAAATGTATTTCTACATTTCTGTATTTCTTCATTTATTTATATCTCTATTTATGTGTCCACACGTATTTCTTCATTTATTTATGTGTGACATTTATATGTCCGTATATTGAATGATTCACATTTATTTAAGCATTTATTTATTTATTCCCGTATTTATTCATGCATTTATTTATTTATACTTAAGTAATTTTGAGCCCTCCATACACACGGAGCGTCCTCAGTAAGCCGGAGTCTTAGAGCACGGAGAACGGAGGAGTTTGTAAACTCCGGGTTCCGTCCTCTGTTTTAACTCATCGTGTGGATGTGGCCTGAGGGTCACTAATCAACATGTTACATTGTGTTTGTTTGATCTGTAAATCCACAGAGACAGTGGTGGATACATAGAGGCGGGCTCCACTAGTTCTCTGAGTATTTTCCCTCTTGCGATCTTTGTTGATGTTTTTTCCTGGTTGGAAAAACCCAATGTGTTGTTTGAATGAACAACAAGCTTCTTCCTGTGAAACACGGCAACAGAAAAACTAAATGTGATCCTAAATGTGATCACGAGACACCGAGCAGCTCCGGCTGAACACGGACGAGGCTCATCGCGTCACACACACACACACACACACACACACGCGCACACACACACACACACACACACACGTCGGCTCTATTAGCGGTCAGACGTCTGGGCAGCGTAAATCTGCACCATAGTTATGCCTACAGATAATTTTAGTCTATGTATGACCTTTAATTTTAAACTTGTGGTGAAAGCTGCACATTTAGAGCTGCATAGAAACACCTGCTGCAGGCGCGTTTATGGACGACTAAGGAAACTAACATTCTCCCTCACTTTCTTCCCGAAGGACCCCTGAGCTGCCCCGTGTGCCTTTACTCATCAGCAGTGACCCCTTCACACGAGTCAAACCCCCATGGCAGATACACACATTACACACATTACACACATTACACACATGCAGGTGAATAAAGTAAACAATTAACAGTCAATAAAATAGGAAAAACATATTAGAGAATATTGGTCGGGGGAAGCAGTTCCTGTTATTGTGTCCATTGTTAAAGAGGGCGCCACACATGTGATCTTATCATGGAACACACACACACACACACACACACACACACACACACACACACTCACTCACTCACTGTTAAACTAAACCTCCTCATTTCTTCTGTTATTTTCAAACTTTAAATCACTAAAATGAATCCTCTGCGTTTTAATGATTTATCGGTGATTTATCGGTGATTTATCGGTGATTTATCGGTGATTGCAGCGACGCCGACGTCTGTTCGGCCTCGACGGCGTTCACGAGTCAAGTCGCCCGCCGGGTCGACTCGGGACGATGACGAGCCGACGAGCTTCTCCTCCGCGGGTAAACAATTAACCTCGGAGTCGAGCGCGGGAAGAAAAAACAAACAAAGGAGGAAACACGGAGGACGTGGAGACGAAGGATGAATCCTCCCTCCTCGTCTTCCTCTTCCATTAGAGACATAAACCGAGCCAGATCACCGGCGTGCAGCCGGGTGGTAATTATTTCGACGATTTGCATTTAAAATTCAATTCCCTCTCATGGAAGACGGCGAGATAATAACATGCAAATGAGTTCATCAGAGGAAGAAGAGGAAGAGGACGAGAGGAAGAAGATGAGCAGCAGATAGCAGGGATGTTCTTCTTGCCACTGCAGATCATTTGGGAGTTTATTTCACTACGGCGGATGTAGACAAAGGAAATATATTTACACACGTGTATATATTTATGTGTCTATATATATGTACGTACCTGCATGTTTACTCACATAATATGAAGGTAAATAATAAAGTGAATGCATAATTCAGCAACGCGTCTCCGCTCGGTGAGATAAGGTCTCAGGGTTCTGCCTGCATGACGGTTATTACTGTTGCATACATAATAATCATATTTAATGGCGGGTCTGGACCGTGTTTACCAATCAGCAGACGGTACATCTGTGTTCTCGCTGCACACACACACAGCCACCGGCTGAGATCTGTTACAGATACTTTCTGTCTTTACTGCTGCGTATTTAAAACTACAACATTTAAATGAATGGATTTAAATGGAGGCAATCAGTGAATTTACTTACAGCCGGGCTCAAATAAATTCATTATGTACTACAAATATACGCATAATTACTATGAAGAGAAAAAAAAAATGCAGAGAGACACAAAAAGACTTTAAAAAGACACAAAATTACTTTAAAAAGACACAAAATGACAACAAAGAGACCCAAGTTTACTATAAAGAGACACAAAATGACTACAAATGGATGCAAAATAGCCAAAAAGAGACTACAAAGACACAAAAACAACTGTTTTAAGGTACACAAAACAGCTGCAAAGAGACAAAAACAACTGCAAAGACACACATAACAACTGAAAAGTACACAAAACAACTGAAAGGTACACAAAACAACTGCAAAGGTACACAAAACAACTGCAAAGAGACACAAAACAACTGCAAAGGTACACAAAACAACTGCAAAGGTACACATAACAACTACAAAGGTACACAAAACAACTGCAAAGAGACACATAACAACTGCAAAGGTACACAAAACAACTGCAAAGAGACACAAAACAACTACAAAGGTACACAAAACAACTGCAAAGAGACACAAAACAACTACAAAGGTACACAAAACAACTGCAAAGAGACAAAAAACTGCAGAGAGACACAAAACAACTGCAAAGAGACACAAAACGACTAAACAGACACAAAAAAACAGAGCGATTGAAAATGTACATGAATATTAAAAGGATCAAAGAGGACAGGAGGAACTTTAAAGGGAAAAAACTTAAATAAAAGCCCAGAATTAAAGTTGGATGAAGACGATGCCTCACAAAGTGAAACCTCTGGTGAAGATGGAGACGAGCTGGACCTCGACTCATCAACCCGACGACCCCGTTGCGTTTGCTACCCACAGCTTGATTCAACATGATGGACGTCCATCATATCTATCGTGTTGCTGACTGCATGAGGACCAGGTGTGCCTAATAAACTGACCACCAGGGGGTGTTCCCCTGATATGACTATTTACAAAGATGATTTAACTAAACACAAATGTGGATCCTTCAAACTGCTCATGTAGTCATCCGCTTCAAAGCGCCCAGCAGTGCACGTGTCTCACACACACACACACACACACACACACACACACACACACACACACACACACACACACACACACACACACACCACACGCACCGATGATGTCAGCTGCTTACAGATTAAAGCAGGATCCCTCTTGGCAGTGATTGGCCTTTAATTGAAAACAAAGCGCGGGTCGGAGGGCGCGTGACGTGCGTCCGCTGCCCAGTTTGCCGTAACGCAGTAACTCGAGTCACCTGCTCGCCGAGGACCGAAATAGCCGCGGCAGGCGCACCGGGCCGGATAATCAGGCCTGTTCTTAATAAACAGCGACGGGGGAGGATGTCGCCGCCACTCTGCACGCTTAATAAACGTCCGTTTCCATCTTCTGTGAAACTCTGGGCTTTGAAGAAGAACCACGACGCTTCCTGGAACAGTGTGTGCCCTGCAGATCCAACACACACACACACACACACACACACACACACACACAGCTCACTGCCTCTCGTCACATCCCCACCAGGCCCTGCCTGAGAGGCCCGGGGCCTCGCTGTGTGTTTATCCAATCAGATTCCCCGGCCAGGACCACAGAGCTGGGCTTCCTCTCCGTGTCCGGCTTGATTTTCCGCGGGGCCTCGCCGGTGCAGCTCTGTGGCTTCGGGGTTCATGAGTGTCGTGGAAGGCTGGCGAGCCACAAGGGGGCGGAGCCCTCTCCCGGCGGAGAGCAGATCGGTGGAGATGGATGATGGGAAACCTGTTATTACGGGCATCTGGGAACATAGTTACTGTGTTAAACATGTCGCTGTTGCCGGGCGAAAAACCCGCAGTTTAAAGCCTCTCTGGGCTCTTTTTTTTTCTTCGGGGAAAATTTTAAGTGAAGGAGAAAAATGCCGAAATGTGTGTTTCCATCGTGGACTGTGCATAAGAAGTGGAAGTAGTCACTGGGAAGGCGCTCGCCGGTCCGTCGACTGCTTTAAGATCTCGAGTTTGACGATTGTAAATAAGCCCGCCCTCAAGCATATGTTCCGCTTTCTGCTGTATTTTACTCTAAAAGGGCCGTAATTTACTAAACGACGTGACACTACAGACTGAGGCCATGAACTCATCTGTATAATGTTTACTGAGGGATGCGTCAAGAGAGAAGTAGAGTCATAAACATCCATTCAAGCTTGTTTGAGCAACCGGAGAAGTCGCCCCCTGCTGGTCAGTAGAGGAAATGCCAGCCTGTAAAACACGCCCACATCGTGCAGGACGAGGACCAGAAGACACGCCTTCCCCTTTAGCTCAACACAAATCAAGAAAACAGGGTGCATTCTGGGGGAAACTCTGCTTCACGTATCCGATGGTGAATTCTTTCTTCTTTCTCGTACTTATAGGGAAACAAATATATTTTGCGGCCCCCCGGGTTTCGCCCCCGGTACCAACACCCGACCACAACAACAACAACAATTGGTCGTGTCCATCTTGGAGAGGGATCCTCCTCTGTTCTCTCCTGCAGGTTTTCTTTTCTTCTATTTCTTGGGAGTTGTTCCTGATCCGATGTGAGGTCAAAGGTCAAAGGTCAGGGATGTCTATGTGTACCGATTGTAAAGCCCTCCGAGGGAAGTTTGTAATTTGTGTTAATGGACTATACAAAATAAACTGAACAACAACAACAACAACAACACAAAGCAGTAAACATGACGGAGACCCCCGCTCCTCCGTATGTTGAAGCTGAACACCGGATTAAACCGGATCCTCCGCCTCAGGTAAGAAGGAGCAGTTCATCCTTTAATCGTCTGGAATCCGGCGTTGGACTCGTCCCGCGTGTCCGTCCTCTCCTGCTTCGTTCCCCCTCCATCGAAGAGTAAACGTTGTGGTTTGAAACCCTCTGCGCCAAAACAGCAGCGCACACATCGAGATGGAGAGAAAACAAAAATAAAACCGGTAATGAGACTAAAATGTGGTTATAACCAAAGCCAGATGTTTGGATTTGAACGAAATCCCGAAGCCGTGTTGCAGGAAGCCGCCACGCGTCTCCGAGACTCGCTCTTGTTTATTACTTTCCACGGTTTGCCAAGTACTCCGAACGATACTCACGGCACACGGAGGTCATCAAGTAAAAATAGCTCTTCATTCTGGGGCCTCCTGGTCTTCTTTCAGCAGGACGGGGACAACGCACACGAGACGCTCCTCAACCTCTTGATGCAGCGTGTTCGGCGTGGAGCGGGGGAGCCGCATTTATTGTTTATCGTTTACCGTTTACCGTTTACCGTTTCCAGCGTGTAACCGTGTCGGCGCGTGTTCTCGGCGGCGCCCTGTAATCACGACGTGACGTCCGATGTTTCGCCAGCGGCCGGCGGCTCGTCCAGCGCCGCGAAGACGAGGAGCACAAAGACCCGAGTGTGAAGAAGACGTGTCCCCGGCTGTCGGAGCAGGTATTGGGCAACGTTACGCAACACTGTGTAGCAGCGGTAGGGGGTGTGTGTGTGTGTGTGGGGGGGGGTCCAGTTAGCACATGCCTCTCAGGACTTGAGCACACTGGTGAATGGGAGTTCAGCAACAAAGGGCTTCTCTGTGGTGCGTTTTCAGACTTTTATCATCTCTAAATGAGCTCTCAGGACTCGTAACGCGTGTCGGGGCGTAACGCGACACCTCGCTCGTAAACAACAGACATCACGACCCGCGGACGGAGAGGAGGGGAGCACGTCGTGGTTCGTAAATTCATCTCGAGCTCGATTTTTTATTTTTATTTCAGATAAATGAGACTTTTGTGTGAGTTTTCTAACATCTTTTTTTTCCCTCCGATGTGATTTCAGATAAGAAGCGTCTTTGTTCTCCTTTCTATTCTCTTAAAACATTTTCATCTTCAATAAGACCGCACCCAGCTGCTGGCCTGTGACCTCCTCGAATCGACTTTAATAATTAACATTTCCTCTTTCGTGCTTGAGCAGATTCTCGTCCCACCTGTGATGAGGTGCCCCCCCCCCCCCCCATGATTAAACTGGCCGAGCATGAGACAAAAACTACAACTGAGGAGTTCTTAAATAATTCACAGGAAGTTTGGCGGCACATCTGTGTTTGATGTGACTCGTCTGTTTCTGTGGAACACGTTTTGTTTATCTTGAGGCGATCCGTCTGAACACACCTGCAGCAGCTCCCAGTAACTCTGGCTGAAGCGTCCCCTGTACTATGGTCCGTTTGACTCTACATGACCATAAAGTACTAAATGATGACATCATGCTGTATAGAAGAAGACTTGAAACTAGAGGCTGAACTAATGTTTACAATGTTTACTGAGGGAATACATCAAGAGAGAAGTAGAGCCACTATATAGACTTCAATACAACCAGAGGAGTCGCCCCCTGCTGGTCAGGAGAGAGAATGCAGCTTTAACAGATGAAGCATAGACTTCTATACAACCAGGAGTTGCCCCCTGCTGGTCAGGAGAGAGAATGCAGCGTTAACACATGAAGCATATACTTCTATACAACCATAGGAGTCGCCCCCTGCTGGTCAGGAGAGAGAATGCAGCTTCAAGACATGAAGCATAGACTTCTATACAACCAGAGAAGTCACCCCCTGGTGTTCAGTAAAGAGAATGCAGCTTCAAGACATGAAGCATAGACTTCTATACAACCAGAGAAGTCACCCCCTGGTGTTCAGTAAAGAGAAAGCAGCTTTAACACATAACGCATAGACTTCTATACAACCAGAGTAGTCGCCTCCTGCTGGTCAGGAGAGAGAATGCAGCTTCAAGACATGAAGCATATACGTCTATAAAACCAAAGGAGTCTCCCCCTGTTGGTTAGTAAAGAGAATGCACATTTTAAGAAACTTCCGCATTAGCCTCATTCGGCAGAACCAGATGGGTTGTACACTACTTTTCCTGATGCATTGTGGGATACTTTGAGTCCACCTTACAGGCTCCAGTAATCCACACCACACACGCAGACAGAACCACAGTGGACTACACAGTAGAGAGGCTCTACAGCCTGAAGCTACAGCTACCACGCCCCTCAAGGAGAGCATTGATTATA
Source organism: Liparis tanakae (assembly GCA_036178185.1). NCBI lineage: Eukaryota > Metazoa > Chordata > Actinopteri > Perciformes > Liparidae > Liparis > Liparis tanakae. Next base: position 17,327,022 of record CM070106.1, read on the forward strand.
TGCAGCACTTATATGTATGTATCCTTTACCTGGACAAGACAAAAGGAGTCGAGTGAAGAGCTGACCACGCTGCTCCCGTTAGCTTAGAGCACGTTTATCTTTGTCTTCGAAAGGCAACTTATGGTTGCTTAGCTACGATTGGTGTGTGGGGGTGTGTTCAGGTAAGGTTTCTGATGTTATATGTGTTTTGGGAAATGATTGGATCAGATTATCGGACACACAAAAAGTTAAAGAGGATCCAAACCTCAGCCGGTGACATCACAGCTCTGGGGAACAACATTAATTTTGTTTAGTCTTGCCACGACCGGCTTTAAGGATGACTCATTCAAGGCAGCTAAGTATAAATATTTGCATGGAGTCATATATTATGCTACTCCTGACTGGATAAGCTACAAACCCACATTATTATACACTTTGAGAGAGAAACACTCGTCCTGTAACGTTTTACAGGAAGGTGATGGAGCTCTCTCTCTCTCTCTCTCTCTCTCTCTCTCTCTCTCTCTCTCTATCTCTGAGGATAGAGGGGCTTATCAGTGAAGATGGCATCTCCCAGACAGACGACTGACTGCCATATAAGCAAGATAAACGAAGGTCTTACGGGGGCTTTGAGGCTTCTTTTTTTACAAGTTAAAGTAGGAATTTAAAAAGATAAAACAGCTTCCTGCTGGATTTTACTCTCTATTAGGAGATCTTGATCATACAGCTAAATAATACTAAGGATTGGTCTCACCAAAACACGTTAAAGGCTTTTTGTTGAATTCATTCATTCATGTCCAGAACCTATGCAACCAAAAGACCCGGATCGGCCCTCATTAAGACCCTGGAAGTCTGTATGTATGAAGTCTGTAAGTCGTCTAGACGGGAGCTCGTGTTTGTGATGAAGCACCTTTAAGTACCTTTTGTATCCACTGAGATTATCCCGTTGATAAGATTCGGACACATTCTCAGCCGGTGATGCGGATGCTGCTGAGGTATTTGTCGCGTCTTCTGTCCTCCTGCATCGAAAACACGAGGGCTCTTATCTGGGTGGAGGTCTCCGCCGGTAGCCCGAGAGCGTTTGGCCACAAACCGAAGAGACGTCTACTCAGCAGCGACCGTAAATACCCGATGAGCATTGACAGTCCCTCGCATTTCATCGCTTATCTGGAGCGGGGAGCGACGGCCCGGTGCCCGGAGTGTAATCCACGCAGCAGTTTTATGGGTCGTTGAGTTCCCCCCCGCTGCCTACAGAGGGATCTGCAAGGCCAGATCCCAGACACTGATAGGCCTGTTGGGACCAGATGGTTTTCGGCTGCTCGACGGACTCAAATCGTGAGCCGGGAACGCTCATGCTCCTGGAAAGTTTGGTGTTAAGAATTGTCTGTATCACCCGCATACTGCTGGCATACATCCCCCGTCCAGACAAGTTATAGTGACCCTGGGATGGATATCGGCCTCCAGGGGAGAGTTAAGCTTGGATAAGTGAAGTTTCAGACCCCGGCTGCTTCCTTGTACGAGTCCGCTGCAGCTCACACTGTGCTGCCTTTGTCGTATTACTGTTTTTTAAACGGTATACATGTCAGTTTTTAAAAGTTCGACACGCATCGAGGAATTCAGGACTTACACTTTACGAACTTACCATTATAGTTAAAATGTTCGGTTCTCTGGTGCGTACACAACTTTGGTCAAGACTGGAATATTTCAACATCTATTGGAAGTTAGTACAAGACGTTTGTACATGTGAACGCTCCCAATCAGAAGACGCCCACTGTCTTTGGCTTCCTGGGGCGACTGTGGCTCAGTGGCAGAGCAAGGCCGTTGTTCCTTAAAAAGGACCGACGGTTCAATCCCCGACTCCGCTAGTCCATGTCAATGTGTCCTTGGGCAAGGCGCCTGGTTTGCCCACGTAGGCTGTTCCTGCAGTCTGTGAAAGAATATTAGATCGTCCTGATGGGCAGCTGCCGTCTCGCATGGTAGCTCCTCCTATCGGGTGACCAGACGTCCTCTTTTCCCCGGACATGTCCTGTTTTTGAGACCAAAAAAAGAATTCCAAAAACGTCCGTGATTTTTCTTCGTCGGATATTTCTGTTTCTCTGGGTTTTTCACAAAGTAGTTGTTACCCCTTACACGTTTTGGAAATGGTATCTGCCTTACGGTCCACTTTCTGGCGTGAGCTCTGACGGTATAGAGAGCAGTCATTGGTCGACCGATCTCAGGGTTGCCAGATACACGATAATTATCCTCCAAATACAACCATTTGGAGCCTTTGGTACGGTTTCCAATCTACAACACGGAGCACCTCGCCGCCTCCACTAGTTGCATTGTTTACAGCACATGACAACTTTTTTATTTGTTATCATTATTGCTTTAATATATGGACACAACACATTAAAGAAGCGCTGGACTAAATGCCACAAAAAAGATTTGTTTTACATTTGCACTTTGCAGTTTTGTTAAAGTTCAATAAAAAGATGTTCATATAGTCATTTGTGTCATTTCATTCTCAACCTATTGTCCTCATAACTATTGGTGTAGCGTTCACTGGCTAATGATACCAAGCTAACACCCAATCCCTTCTAAACATTAGCATATTAGCATTGTTATTTTGAGCTTGTTAGCGTTTAGCTCACTAGCACAGCTGTTGTCTTGTTTGTTTTAGTGAAATGTCTTCCCAACATTGGACTGTCATGAAATTAGATTTCCCCTCACGAGGGAATTGGGATAACTTGAAATGGTCAACACTTTATTTTCTAACCAAATAACTGCAAAATAAATGACTTTCATTCTCTATTTTAGCGCTAAGTAGCTAATAATAGCATGCTACGATGCTAAAATAAGATGTTAACGTAGAGGGCCTTTTCTATTGTGAGCATGCTATTGTTAGCATTTAGCTAACAGCCTCATGCAGCCTCACAGAGCATTCTAGCGTGTCTGTCGACTCTATGTGTTATAAACTGTTTGGTTGAGTTTTCAATTTAAATAAATGTATCTACAAGTCACCTACTTTTTAAAGATATTTATATATATTTATTTTGATTTGCCAAATTAACTAGACAGGACTTTAAAGATACAATACAGAGGGAAAGGAGAAATAAAAGGGTAAAAAAAAAACAGACCAAAAGAATAACTAATAATAACAAATCACTACTCTGACATAAGTACATCTTGGTTCATCTCATTTTAAATGTTGAAAGCTTTTGGGATCCTATCAAAGTTTAATCAGCTGTTTTTAACTTACAGATCAAACTCTGTTTCCTCTTTGCGGTGTTGTTGCTTCTCTGCTAAAAGAGTTGAAAAGTTATTAATGAAGACAAGTAAATTACACTGCTCCAGGGATTAACTCCCTGTTGTGACATTGAGCGAAACAGAAGATCCCGAGCCCCGGGGAGAAGTTCCTCTGCTGAGCGAGCGCCTCCGCCCACGCCGTGCGGCGACTCGTCCTCTCCACGCCGCTCCGGTCGTGAGCCGCGGATGAACCTTTCGCGGCAGCTTGTTGTCTCTCATCGGAGTTGCATCGCCCGAAGCGACGCGGCTCTCGGCCCGCGGTTCCCACAGTCGGACGGCAGCATCGGTTGTCGCTCAACACTTGTTTTGATGTAACCTCTTCAAAGAGCCCAGATCCCTATAATCACTTAATCGCTAGTTTAACTACCGCTGCGATCAACTACCGATACAAGGCGGTTAATCATTTGAGCCCTCGCGTTGTCTTTTCCCAGGACACAAAAGGAGCTGAAAACTAAAATATATACTACCGTTCAAAAGTTTGGGGTCACTTAAAAATGTCCTTATTTTTCAAAGAAAAGCACCTTTTTTTTTATGAAGATCTAAATGTGACCAAAAGGCAAAATATTGAGATCAGGGATACTCGACTGGCTCCGGGGCCCGTTAACCATGTCGAGGATTTGAGGGCATTCAGAGGCTTAGCTGGTGTGAATTATAACAATTATGTATGTATATTAGAAAAATACATACACTACCGTTCAAATGTTTGGGGTCACTTAGAAATGTCCTTATTTTTCAAACTAAAGCTGTTTTTATCAATGAAGATAACATTAAATTAATCATAAATACTCTCTACATAGTTAATGTGTAATGACTATTCTCTGGTGTTAATGAAGTCTCTCCAGAGGTGTGTAGAGGCCCATCTCCATGTTATAGTGGTACATTGTGTTATCGCCTTAGAAGACTAGCGGAGGGGTAGAAAACCCTCGAAAACCCTTTTTATGTGAGCGCAGCTGAAAACAGTTATGCTGGTGAGAGAAGCGATAAAACTGGCCTTCCTTTGAGCCACGAGAAGAACTACATTAACATTTACAAGCAAATCATTATTTATAACCTTGTCAATGTCTTTACTATAATTTATATTAATTTTTTAATTAATTTGATAAATTGAACCCCAACCTTTTGAACGATTGTGTATACAAGGAGGAGGGGGGGGGGGTTGTTGAAGAAGGGTTGGGAGTTTTTCCTTGTGTGATGAAGATGGATGAGAAAGGATCAAGACGTCCTGGGGGCAGGTCTTGAGCGGTGCAGGTGTCGCTCGTCAGTTGTGGTCAAGCCGAGAGATCAAACCGCCGTGCGCCGCCTCGGTAACTCGCTCCACTTCAAACACGCTCCTTGTTTGAACTGCGATTGCGAGACACCTGCCTCGAGTGAGGCATCAAAGGTGAGCGACAACAACCCGGCCCGTGGGTCTCAGGGAACTCCTTGTTCTCACTACAAAAGGGAATCGGACCGCCGCCCCCCGCTGAACTCTGTTTGACGTCTGATTAGAGCACCAGACACGATCGCTGAAGAGTTGGTCATGAGCTGTCGTCACATGGAGCGATGCTACCGCAGGGCCCTGTGTCTCAGGCCTCAGATCCATTACATGGACCCACAATGCAAGGGAAACAAAAGAAATGATCATTTCACATAAAACGCTGAAACTCAATATTCCAACTATTTTTTTATTATCAACGACAGACGTGTTGAAAGATACTTATGAACTGTGTTTGATAACCGACTGAAGTTTAGAGAAAACACAGATATTATCGTGAAGAAGTGCTCGTCAGCGCCTCGACTGCTTCCTTAATCTGAGATGGGAATAACAACACTGAATGGCTCTTTTATAGAAAATCTGTTTTCATGCATTTGATTTACATCTCATTTTAAGTAATGACAGGAAGCTCTAAAGTGACTCCTCTTAGCTGCTGAGCCTCCATGTCGTGTCACTTCAGACGTCAACAACTATTATCATGTGAGGAAGTCGTGGAGTAACGGCTACTTGAGCAGATGAAGTCACTCTGTGAGTGTTGTTGTCTTAGGGGTGGTGTTGACGTAGCTGGGCCATGCATGCATGTGAGTGCATGAGAGTGTGTGTGAGTGCATGTGAGTTAATGTGAGTGCATGTGAGTGTATGCGAGTTAATGTGAGTGCATGTGAGTTAATGTGAGTGCATGTGAGTGTATGCGAGTTAATGTGAGTGCATGTGAGTGCAGGTGAGTGCAGGTGAGTGCATGTGAGTGCATGTGAGTTAATGTGAGTGCACGTGAGTGCATGCAAGTTAATGTGAGTGCATTTGAGTGTGTGTGAGTGCATGTGAGTGCATGTGAGTGCACATGAGTTAATGTGAGTGCATGTGAGTTAATGTGAGTAAATGTGAGTGCATGTGAGTTAATGTGAGTGCATGCGAGTTAATGTGAGTGCACATGAGTTAATGTGAGTGCACATGAGTTAATGTGAGTGCACATGAGTTAATGTGAGTGCACATGAGTTAATGTGAGTGCATGTGAGTTAATGTGAGTTAATGTGAGTGCATGTGAGTTAATGTGAGTGCACATGAGTTAATGTGAGTGCATGTGAGTTAATGTGAGTGCACATGAGTTAATGTGAGTGCACATGAGTTAATGTGAGTGCACATGAGTTAATGTGAGTGCACATGAGTTAATGTGAGTGCAGGTGAGTTAATGTGAGTTAATGTGAGTGCATGTGAGTTAATGTGAGTGCATGTGAGTTAATGTGAGTGCATGTGAGTTAATGTGAGTGCATGTGAGTTAATGTGAGTTAATGTGAGTGCATGTGAGTTAATGTGAGTGCATGTGAGTGCATGTGAGTGCACGTGAGTGGGCCTCCGCTGGGTGGCTCGGCTCTCATGCGGCTCGGCGGCCCCTTTAGCTGCAGGCCGTCGGCTCGGCCTCCTCCATGTTGAGAGTCGCGTGGAGGCGAAAGAGACGCTCCCCGTTCCTCACCTCACGCCGTGAACATGTTATTACTATGATCCAAGAAAATATGAGGAACATGAAGAACTGCCTCCACAATCCTGAGAGACTATTTAAATCACGGACATAACATATTAGAATTCTTAGTGTTCCCCCTTTTCAAGGATAGGTTGACTCTTTAATTATATATTTTTTAAAGTTCGTCTGAAAACGACAGAAGGAATGAATCCATCAATCTTTTTATTTAAATCTCAAGGAGGAAGCGGACGTGTTCGTGTAAGTCAGGAACGAGCTTTACCTCAGGAAACCATCCGAGAAGCAGAAGACTTGTGAAGCGTTGTTTTTCTAATTGTGTGCATATAGATCCATTAAATCCGTTTGCACTCGGCAGTTGTTTGACTCACGGTGACCAGCATTGTGTTCCTCCATCTTCTATTTGCCATTTGTTTTTCTCGTGTTTTTCCAAAATGATTGTTTTCGTCCCTGTGGACGGATTGTGGATCTTTTCTGTCAACGTAACTCGCTCGCCCTCGAATCGCCCCTGGAGAGATTTCCTTTTATGTATTTCTGTGAATGGAAAGAAAGAAGACACCGCTGGAAGGCGACCTCAAGGCAGCAGCAGCAGCAGCGCCCTGAGTCATCAGGGGGGGGGGGGGGGGGCTCTGCTGGTGACTCACCTGAGTCAAGGCCATCCTCCTGGCGAGGGAGCAGAGACCATTACAGACAAACCTGGTGAGAGACAGAATGAGAGGAGGGCCGAAGCCCCCGCAGATGAACAGACGTATCGCCTCTCAGATCCGGTTACAGCGAGAACACAATGGACACAAAGACCTCAATGTACATGCAGGATCAAATACGCCCTTCAGACAATGGGCCCAGGACGCTGCAGGTCCCAACAGAACCTCGGACCCGCTCTGTGGGCGAGCACAATGCCGGCATGGACCCCCCCCCCCAAGAAAGATAAAACTCCCCATTCGAGACAAGCACATGAGTCGAGGCCCCGTCATGGGAAAGGGGGATTTTGACCCGACGGCTGAGCGGTGGGACAGATGGAGCCTCAGCTCGGTGACACATGGAGATAACGACCCGTGACTCAGGACTCACATACCGAGATTGCTCATCAAGCCGAGGAGTGACAAGTCATTCGTTCTCCCTCCAAACACATCCTGACCGCTTTCTTTCTTCCTTTTGTCGGCATCTGAGCATGTTCTTTCTTCTTCTTTGTGGTGGTAGGGAGAAGAAAAAACACTGTTATGGAAAACTACAGGCAAGGTAGGAAAAATGGGAGAAGGAATCCACCTAGTGGCCAACCGGAGGAATCACTACACATCAAAGGAAGCCGATTTCCAACTGTGATTATATTTTAAATCATTTGACATGACTCTCTGATCATGAATTATGTTTTGACCTAATTATCTTGAGGTGGAAAACAGATCGTTCACAGCTTGTGTTTGTGGTTATTAGTTGATAATAAACTTAAAGTGAACGCATCTATTGTTCTCTTTGAGATGAATTCAAAGGGCTCCTTCATCCCTCTGCCACCACCCTTGATGTGTCCGCTCCTTCATCACCCCCACCCACGTAGCTCCGCCTCCCTCATCAAGCTCCATTTCACCTCGCCGACCCTTCACATCCGGGACATTTATTTTTGCCACTTTGGTGGAAATGCAGAATGTATATGTAGGTCAGAAAGGCTGCAGGGGTCACGTCTCAGTTTGGGATGCACATTATTATTTAGAATATTTTTCTAAACGTTCGCTACTATTTCGCATCAAATGGAGTCAACTTTGGGCATTAGATTCTGATATTTATTCCGGTATTTATTTATTTATTCTTTAATTTAAGCATTTATTTATTTATTCTGGTATTTATTTATGTATTTATACTTTAATGTAAGCATTTATTTATTTATTCCTGTATTTTTCATTCATACATTTATTTAAGCATTTATTCCTGTATTTATTCCTGTATTTTGTAATTTATATATTTATTTAAGCATTCATTTATTTATTCCTGTATTTATTCATTTCTTTATTTATTTATTGATACTTAATACATTTTAAGTCCTCCATAATCCAGGACTAAGCAGATGAGAATGGATGGATATTTACATGAAAAAAAGTATAAATATCATTTTGAAATTCAACTTATATGAATAACATACATGTGTGTGTCTCCGTGAGAATCCTCAATATGCTGAAGATCATGTGACATGATTGAAGCCCTAATAACGACCAACCTTGAGGTTTATCATGTTGCCTTTGAAACTCTGTCAATAAATAGTTTGTTCATAGTTCCTAACGGTCATGAGCTCACCTCCAACGAGGAGCTTTGCTCTGTTGTTAAGGCCTGTTACAAATTTATCACACTTCAATCTTTGTTTTTTCTAACAAATGTTTTGAGGAAGCCTCGGCTGCTCGTCCTCTCACACAAGCAGCTGAAGCTTGAGCTTTTTACGGGAACCAAAGAGGTTGACATTTACTTTGCAAACTAACATGTGGTTATCATGACTCATCCCCCCCCCACACACACACACACACACACAGTCAGTGGACCCCAGAGGGAGGTGCCTACAGTGCCTGTAGAGCCACACCTGAACTTTAACCCACATTCATTATCTTCATTAAACTTCTATATGAATATGAATTAAAGCTGATGTGCTTGAGAAAATGATAACAAGGGTTCATTTGCAAAAAGAGATATTTTTATTTATTTATTGTTCCTGTTGGATATTATCAACTACACTGTAGGGCTTGTTTGTGGCTTTTATCCATTTCTTTATGTTCTGTTCTTGTGTTTGCAAATAATTTGTGATTAAGGAGCAAACACTCTCTTAATTATACCTTTTTTCTGCAGCTTACCGATACACTGCGCCGCTAAACGTCATCGCCTCTATACCTCCAGCGAGATGCGAGTGTGCATGAGCTCCCGACCCAGGCAGCAGCCTATTAAATGCACTCTGTAAACCCTTTAAGACGTCAAGGTGTCAGGTGTCAGACGTTTCCTCGCCCCCGTGTACCTCTGAAGTGGGACACTTCTTAAATTACTGTATTCCTCGGAGAAATATGTGTCCCAGAACATTCAGTGTCCACATAACACCCGGCTCCCTCCCTGCCTTCTGCACATCCGAGGAAAAGAACTCGGACAAGTGTAAAGCTTCACACTATTTAAATATAGCTCTCAATCCTACTGGGGGCTGACGGGGCGATTCAGTTCTTACCGTTATAGTTTTGAGGTTTGCACTCTGCCAGATCCACTGCAGTCCACCGCATTTTATGAGATGGGATTTATTCCAACATCGAACTTCAATTTAAACATGTGGGTCATGGTTTGTATTTATTTATTTATTTAATCCAGAACCTGCCACTAAGTGTCACCATTAATTGGTGGCTCTTGCTCAGACCCATCCTATCAGGTATTAATTATTATATCAGGCGTTTTTGGAGGTGAGCAAATCAGCACCACGGAGAGCTCCGCAGCATCTCTCCGTCGTCCTGGGCAACGCCCCGTAGCTCCGCACGTCATTTGATAGGGAACTTTATATATATATATATATATATATATATATATATATATATATATATATATATATATATATATAAAAAAATAAAAATAAACATGCATGTATATATGTATATATATGAATATATATATATATATAATATATATGCATACACATATATATATATACATATATATTTAAATACATGTATGTATATATGTATGTATGTATATACATGCATGTATAGAGGTATGTATATATATATATGAATATATAATGTATACATAGTTGTATGTATGTATGTATATACATATATACTATATTATATATATGATATACTCTCTCTCTCTATATATATATAATGTCTCTTTATCATGTGACGTCGTACGTTATGTTTCTACGTCCAACGTCCCCCCCCCCCCCGCCCCCGTCCCCCCCTTCTACGAGGCGGCTGGCCCTTTAAGGGTCCTGTAGCCGGCCAGCCGACGTAGGACGAGCCGGCCGCGCGCGCCCGTCTGCCCGTCTGCGCTCCCACCGCCATCCGCGTCATGGCCTCCGCGCAGCCGCCGCCGAGGACGAAGCGACCAGCCAGCGGCCCCCAGACGGATGTCAAGCCGAAGCAGAGGCACCGGTAGAGGCGAGCCGCGCCCGGGAGAGCCGCCCCACAGCCCGCATGCCCCCCTGGGCTCCTCCGAGCACAGCCGTTCGTTAAGAGGGGGGCGAACCCGGGCGGCGGCGGAGGAACCATGAGCGCGGAGCGGGACTACTCCGTCAACCTGTCGGTGCAGCAGGTGCTGAGCCTCTGGGTGCACGGCTCCACACTGCAGCACTTCACAGGTATGCGGAGCGCGCGGCGCCGCTATTCTCTGCACGCTTTCATCTATGCCGCCGTCCTCGCGACCGCCGCGTGCACGTGTGTGTAGCGTGTAGTCTATTAAAATAGCGGGTCCATTTATAAAGGCGAACGCACGTACATGTGGGCTGTTGTTGCACCTCTCGTGCTCAGCGGGGATACAGTGGAGAGAAGGGGGGGGGGGGGATGCCACTCCTCTTTCCACGCGCGTGCGGAGTCAGTGGACATCACGACAGTTACCATAATATGCGGCTAATTAATCACCCCCTGTTTGAATGCACCTCGCTGGCTGTGTAGTAAATGAAGTGTCCTCCTCCTCCTCCTCCTCCTCCTCCTCCTCCTCCTCCTCCTCCTCCTCCTCCTCCGCCCTTTGTCTTGCGGTCCGGTTATCATAGGGCAATTAGAGGCCGCGTCCTCAGCTCTATATCGGGGCAATCTGTCTGGGCCCTGGTCTGATGGTCCAGACTCCAGTCCTGACGCATTGTGTATTAATACGCATGTGAATATGTGGTTGGAGCTCCGTGGTGGAGCTGATGGAGCTGGTGGAGCTGGTGGAGCTGGTGGAGCTGATGGAGCTGGTGGAGCTGGTGGAGCTGGAGGGGTCGATAACGGCTGCTTTATTTACGCCTGTCAAACAATGAAAAACACCTGCAAGCTGATTTTCTCATCCTATGTACTTTAATTTCACATGTTTGACCTTTCGGGTTCCTCTACCTCGGACAAAGGTGACCTTTCTCTTTTTGTGGAGCTAATGCTACTAATAATACAAAAGTATAGGAACGAGCAGGAAAAGCCGTGTGGGCATTTTATCTCTTCCTCTGCAGGCGGGCCCAACTTCCCGTTGCGAGAACAACATGATGATGTTCTCCCTGCTCAACGCATGCATGAGAGTAAGAGGAACAACAGGGCCGCATGAACAACAGGGCCGCATGCATACATGAACAACAGGGCCGCATGCATACATGAACAACAGGGCCGCATGAACAACAGGGCCGCATGAACAACAGGGCCGCATGAACAACAGGGCCGCATGCATACATGAACAACAGGGCCGCATGAACAACAGGGCCGCATGCACACATGAACAACAGGGCCGCATGCATACATGAACAACAGGGCCGCATGCATACATGAACAACAGGGCCGCATGAACAACAGGGCCGCATGCACACATGAACAACAGGGCCGCATGCATACATGAACAACAGGGCCGCATGCACACATGAACAACAGGGCCACATGCACACATGAACAACATGGCCACATGCACACATGAACAACAGGGCCGCATGCACACATGAACAACAGGGCCACATGCACACATGAACAACAGGGCCACATGCACACCGCTGCATGCACATATGAACAACAGGGCCACATGCACACATGAACAACAGGGCCACATGCACACATGAACAACAGGGCCACATGCACACATGAACAACAGGGCCACATGCACACATGAACAACAGGGCCGCATGCACACATGAACAACAGGGCCGCATGCACACATGAACAACAGGGCCACATGCACACCGCTGCATGCACATATGAACAACAGGGCCACATGCACACATGAACAACAGGGCCACATGCACACATGAACAACAGGGCCACATGCACACATGAACAACAGGGCCGCATGCACATATGAACAACAGGGCCGCATGCACACATGAACAACAGGGCCGCATGCACATATGAACAACAGGGCCGCATGCATACATGAACAACAGGGCCGCATGCACACATGAACAACAGGGCCACATGCACACATGAACAACAAGGCCACATGCACACATGAACAACAGGGCCACATGCACACATGAACAACAGGGCCACATGCACACATGAACAACAGGGCTGCATGCATACATGAACAACAGGGCCACATGCACATAGGAACAACAGGGCCACATGCACATATTAACAACCGGGCCGCATGCTCATATGAACAACAGGGCCGCATGCTCATATGAACAACAGGGCCACATGCACACCGCTGCATGCACATATGAACAACAGGGCCACATGCACACATGAACAACAGGGCCACATGCACACATGAACAACAGGGCCACATGCACATATGAACAACAGGGCTGCATGCACACATGAACAACAGGGCCACATGCACACATGAACAACAGGGCCACATGCACACATGAACAACAGGGCCACATGCACATATGAACAACAGGGCCGCATGCACACATGAACAACAGGGCCGCATGCACACATGAACAACAGGGCCACATGCACACCGCTGCATGCACATATGAACAACATGGCCACATGCACACATGAACAACAAGGCCACATGCACACATGAACAACAGGGCCACATGCACATATGAACAACAGGGCCGCATGCACACATGAACAACAGGGCCGCATGCACACATGAACAACAGGGCCACATGCACACATGAACAACAGGGCCACATGCACACATGAACAACAGGGCCACATGCACATAGGAACAACAGGGCCACATGCACATATGGACAACAGGGCCGCATGCTAATATGAACAACAGGGCCACATGCACACCGCTGCATGCACATATGAACAACAGGGCCACATGCACACATGAACAACAGGGCCACATGCACATATGGACAACAGGGCCGCATGCTAATATGAACAACAGGGCCACATGCACACCGCTGCATGCACATATGAACAACAGGGCCACATGCACACATGAGCAACAGGGCCACACACACACATGAACAACAGGGAACACACACATATACATGTTCTCTATGAGTCAGAGGTGCTAAGCGGTCACAGGCCAGTTGGTTCACAGTCTTACGACATGCAGCTCACTTCCTGTGTGCCGGCTGCAGTTTCACTTCAGCAAACCCAGAGTAATGACCAAAAGAGGAACATAGTTTGAGTCACGATCTGCAGAACAAACAATACCGTCATCTGCGAGCGTCGTGTTGTTCCAGGCTCGGCTTTAAAGTCGGTTCACTCAGAGTTTTTGGTTCCATGTTTTTAGGCTTTGAATGTGTTAAATAGTTCAATAACATGACGCTGGCCGAGCCCCCTGCTGGCAGCCAACGGTATTCACAGCGCTAACAGCGCTAACAGCGCTAACAGCGCTAACCATGTCTGCCTGTGTTTTCCCGAGGGGGAAATCTTAGGGGGCTTTGATGCAATTCTGCTTCTCTGAATGACAAATAGAGAGCTTTTCAAATACACTTTGTTCCCTAATGGTATTATTTTAACTTATTTTAATGAATAGAAGACTGTAAACAATTGTTTTCTTGAGATTTAGGCAAACTGAGTCCACAGCTTGTTCCGTTGCACCCATATTATTTAATTATTAAAACTTTTAGGGTCTGCAGGAGATGCCCAAGTTACGTAAATACATTTGGTTTACCATCAAACCCAAACAGGAAATTATAATAATATTAATAATAATAAAAAACGTATTATAGAGCACCACCCTAAAACAAAGCTACAAAGGGCTTTTCATAGGGAAAACTAAATTAAGTACAGAAAAGATATTTAAAAAAGTTAAATAAACCAAACACCGTAGTGGATATAGCTAAATTAAAAAAAAAAAAAAAAAAAAAAAAAAATATATATATATATATATATATATATATATATATATATATATATATATATATATATATATATATATATATATATATATATCCCTGGCTTTATTATCATGATGATGATTTTATGTGCAATGCTCCACTGTTGACGTGTGGCTCTAAAGCTGCCTCGTCCTGGAGGAGGAGCAGAAGTTATTGGCTCCTCTGACCGTGACGCTGCACCTCCTCCCTCCTCCCTCCTCCCTCCTCCCTCCTCCCTCCGCCCGGAGGTGCAGCCTCGGAGCCGTGGCCAACTGTCCCCTGGAATTAAATGATGGGCTCGGGCTGCCGGCGCTTGTTAAAGTGTCAACCCATAAATGACCTTGTCAGCTGGAGTGAATAACGAGCCGTGTCCACCAAAACATCTCCTCCTCCTCCTCCTCCCCCTCCTCCTCCTCCTCCTCCTCCTCCTCCTCCTCCTCCTCCTCCTCCTCCTCTTCTCTCTCTCGTTGTCAATTTGGATCTTGATCACGTCGTGCACGGGATTCATCAAGTGAGGCCACAGACACCCTTTGGCGTGTCGTCTAACTGCTGGTTTGAAGGACTGCCACCAAAGACCTCCGGGTTCAGATCCCTTATTTAAAGGGCCAGCGTGTAGCATTACAGGAATTCCCCAGGATGCAAAGGCCCTAGTGTTGTTCGTTAAGCCAGGACGAGCCCCTGGTGTCTACCTAAAGGGGGCGGAGCCACGTTCCACGCTGTCAATCCCTTAACGTGGTCGTATTTGGTGGAAGTGCTAAAGTCAGACCGGCTTAATGTACCGAAATAATGAAAAGTATCAGGGCTCGGTCTCGGTCCCAACATCTACACAGAGCCACCGGCTGCATCTATAAGGGTGTTGTGGTTATTCGGGGAGGAAAGACAATCATTTATTCGTAAAATATTTGGCCTCTTTTTATTTAAACATCAGAGACGTTTAGAGGACGTCTCTCATTGGTGCCGCTAACAGCTCATATGTCGTCACGTGGGACTCCTCCCCCTTTTCTTTTATATTTGTAAATCAAACCAACGTACAGCTTCCTTTTTTAAACGATCTGCGGGGCCGCTGACTCCTCACATCCCTCCATCCCTCCATCCCTCCGTCCCTCCGTCCCTCCGTCCCTCCATCCCTCCATCTTTACATTACATTACATTAAAGTCATTTAGCAGACGCTTTTATCCAAAGCGACTTACAATAAGTGCATTTCAACCTAGAGGACAAACTAAGAACAACAAGAATACAGAAAGTAACATTTCCTCAACATAGTCAAACTACAAAAGTACCACAATAAGAGCTATTTAAGTGCTACTAAAGTGCAAATCTGTGTTTTAATCCAGATATAGTCGAATCTCTCTCACCCGTCCTCACCTCTTGCTGGAGGCCGACGGTTACGGAGAGAGACGGCGGCGACGCAACGGGACAAAGAACCGTTGTGTCACCGCGCCGTCTCGCATGTCTCTCTCTCTCTCTCTCTCTCCCTCTCTCTCTCTCCCTCTCTCTCTCTCTCGATGTAGGCGCTGGGTGGGATGGATGTGCTGAAGAGCTCCCCTCTGGGCTGGAGACATACTGAACTCATAGACTCGAGGACAACAATGTCTCCCGTTGTCGTCCCCCGTCTCCTGAACCGAGCCCCCCCCCCCTCCTCTTGGCCCCGCCACACATTTTTTTTATTCTAGAATAATCTCGCCGGTGGTTCAAAGCCCCGAAGCTCTTTCTGTAAAGTAAGAGAGAAAGATGAGAGGGTCGACCTCTCGGTCACGCTTCCATAAAGACGTCGTGCATTTACGATGAAATCCATTTTTGAGGCAGCACAGCGACGCAACGCTCGATCGCGTGATCACGATTTACCGCCGGAGACGGTTTAATGCGCCGCGACCTCGTGTCCATCGGCGAGGTCGACCGCCTCCCCGATGGGCCGTGACTCGTGCCGGCGGCGGCAGATAAATCCGTCAAACTTCAGCTCTTCCCGTGTAGCGGGAGTCACGTCTATGAATTAGCGTGACGAGGACATTCTGTATCCTTCCTCATCGTGTTCCCCATTCCTCAGTCATGTGACTTCCCTTAAAGGAGCGGCGTTGCTCTTATCGTCCCTGGAGATGGAGTAGAGGAAGAGGGTCAACCTCCAAGCTGAAATACCATGACCTCTAGTTCCTCGTTGAGCCTATATTACCCATAATGCAAAGGCACATCATCTTTTATGACACTCCCCCTTCCAGCAGCAAATGTCGGCATTTTAGCGTGAAGAAAAGTGACTTACAACATATTTGCCGTTGACTCATCTTGACAGCTCGTGAAGTCGGAGTGAACCTTGAAGCACCTTAAGGTTTCTACTGTATATCCAGAGCAGTTATATAAAGCTTCTAAAAACGATTTGCCATGTAAAGATTATAGTAGCGTGGAGTTTGTCGACTCCTTGGCGGTTTCTTGCGCCGTTAGCATTGTTAGCTGCGATGCGGAGGCAACACATTTCGCCTTTTTGAGGAATGAATTCAGCTTCAGCGTTCCTGAAAGTGTGAACGCTTCAGTCGGTCTCACCTGTACCTGTACCTGTATCCCCCCCCCCCCCCCCCCCCCCGTTCAGAGATGTGGTACTGGGTGTTCCTGTGGTGCCTCTTCTCCTCGCTCTTCCTCCACGGGGCGGCGGGGATGCTCATGTTGGTGATGCTGCAGCGCCACAAGAGGGGCCGCCTCATCACCGTGGTGATGGTCAGCGCCGGCTTCCTGGCCTCGCTCTCCGGAGGCGTCATCACCAGTAAGTCACGCTGTCATGACACACGCCTTCTTGTCTTTTTTGTTGCAAAAGCGACCCGCGAGTTGCAGTCATTTCACAAATTCCCGTTAATGCACCTCAAACTGAAACGACGGGGGGGCCTTGAAGGGGCCCTGCAGCTTTTCACAGCTCAGTGTGAAGGTCTGACAACAAGGTGACATCCAAGTGCATCGTGGGAATTGGACCGATCGGACTCTTCATGCCAGATTTCGGTTGATCACACCATAGTGTAATAACAGTGTAATACAAGTGTAATAACAGTGTAATAATCTCATGTGGCCTCATGAACGTGGAGCTTCAAAGTAAATAATAACATTAGGGTTCTGTGAAAGTCCCAAAAGTATCCTGTAGAACGACGAAACCAAACTAAACTAAATGAATTCAGAGTTCCTAAAGAAGGCGTTCCGGTCCCCTTGTTGTTTGTATTTGTTTATCTGAACACGCTCCAGACTTCAGCCCCGCCTCGTCTTTTATTTCCTTCCCTTCGCTGCAGTGTGATCACAGCACGCCGAAGTGGGCCCGGACCCGTCCGAGCACAGCTGGACGAATCACAGTCTCCATCGCCGCGGATGCAAGATGCCGCCCCCCCCCCCCCACACACACACACACACACACACAAACACACTCCACCCCCAAAATAGAAGCGTGCTTTTATTATTAATGTGTAGCGATCAGGGAGAGCAGACTGCTGACGGTGCGCCCGCCGCCCTCCGGCTCCACGGGACATCAACCCTTAAAGGGAAAAATAATAATCAGATAAACACACAGGAGGAGATTTTAGGACAACAACTGCATTTAAATACGACTAAATCCTGATAGGTGTCACCAGGGCCGGTTCTAGCCCTTTGGTTGCCCTAGGCGAGATTGAGTTTTGTGCGCCCCCCCCCCCCACACCCACACACACACATTATTTTTTATTACTTCAAATAATTTATTAAACACTCAAAATTAGGATTAAATTAACTCCATAAACTGTGCAAAACACTCTTAAGCACCTGTAAGGACATTTAAGCAAATTATGACCCTCTATCCTAACTAGAGATGCACCGATCAGGTTTTTTGGGCCGATCACCGATCACTGAAATCAGTGTCAGCCGATCACCGATAATACCGATCACCGATCACTGAAATAGTATCTGCCGATCCCATAATACCGATCACAACGTCGATTGAAGCATTCTATTTATTGTGTAGCATTATTGCCTCAAACATTAAAGAAATTACAGATTTCTTTAAACATTTAGGACTTTTACTTTGAAAACTGTCCTAATTGATACATTACAATTGTTTGATTGCTATTGTAGGGGATTGATTTCAGATATCTATGGAACACATCTGCATTATGCATTTCCTGGAACTCTTGGGGAAATCTATATACAGGACTCTTTTTAACATACAAAAGTCTGACTTATTTTTATAAACTCTTCCTTGGTACAGTAACAATGTTTTAATGTTAGCATAATTCAAGCTAAATCTCAGAAACGATCTATTAATATACAAAATCAGTTCATTGTTTACTTGTATATGTTAGTGTATGATTTGTCGACATCTTATTTTGAAAAACGGATGTTGTTTCACGTGGCTCTTTCCGCTATCTTTGCAAAACCTGATGTTGTGTCACGTGAATCCTTCCGCTAACAGTTAGCATTCGATCAGGAGCGCGCGAGGGTTTTCATAAAGTTAGTTTCTGTGTGTGTGTGTGCGTGTGTTTGTGTGTGTGTGTATGTGTGTTTGTGTGTGTGTGTTTGTGTTTGTGTGTGTTTGTGTGTGTGTGTGTATGTGTGTGTTTGTGTGTGTGTGTGTGTGTTTTTCTGTGTGTTAGTGTGTGTGTGTACGTGTGTGTGTGTGTTTGCTTACGACCCGTCCTCCTCCTCCTCCTCCCTCAGGCGCGGCGGTGGCGGGCGTGTACCGCGTGGCGGGGAAGGACATGGCGCCGCTGGAGGCCCTGCTGTTGGGCGTGGGCCAGACCTGCCTCTCCGTCTTCATCTCCTTCTCACGCGTCCTCGCCACTCTGTGAGGAGGGCGGAGAGACAACTCCACCCGCCGGACGAGCCGGGCGGAGGTCGACCCGGAGACCTGCTGGTTCCCGGGAGGTTCTCCGACATGCTCCGGAGCCTTTCCCCTTCTCCTGGACTCGAAAGGACTTGTTGTTGTTTCCAGAGTTGCATCACTCCTTCGTGCCAACAGCCTTCTCTGGGACGTCCAGACGCCTTTTCTACGGCCACTGACCTTTGGGTCGGGGGGAGGAGGGGGCAGCCCTTCTTTAAAAAGGACAGCAAAAACAAAAAAACAACAGAGCGGACACGACGATCTCCTTCGAACGAAAGCGGCGAGCGGCGAGCGGCGAGCGGCGAGCAGGAAGCCGCGTTGCTTCAGCGCTGAACGTCGGCCTCACCTCGACCCGGAGGTCTCGGCCTCACCTGGAGGTCTCGGGGTCTCCACGCCGATCATTCCTCCTGAAAGGCGTTCAGCCCTTTGTAGATGAGACGACGCGGTGGGGATCGGTGGACGTGGCTGAGAGGGGAAAACCAGCACCGCCGCTCGGCCTGAAATACCTTGATGTGTGTTACCGAGAGTTACGCTCAAACGTTCTGTACGGCAAACACAAAGCTGGAGGGTTAGCGTAGCTTAGCATAGGGACTGGAAACGGAGGGAAAGAGCTAGCCGGCCTCTCGGCTCAATCATCCGCATGTCACACGCCTCGCCCGTTGAGGCTGAAATCATCGTTTGGACGTTTCATCGTGGCTTCATGCCGATCACATGTGACGCCTTTACTCTCTTTGTGCTGACTCGTGTCATTTCTCTCGGGTACCAACGCACCGATTGATCACGTCTCGGTACTCGCTGGTACCCGACATTCACGTCAGCCTCCTCTAATGCAGAATTTTCAAGAAAGACGAAAAGGGGGAGGGGAGGGGGGAGGGGCTTGCTGCTCGAGAGTCCCGTTTCCAGACGGACGGTTGTGCGTCCGACTCCGTGCGATGACGTTGGAGTCCAGCCGCTCCGTTATGGAGAGCCCGCCCTCAAAGGTCGGACGGATTCTGCTGCTCAAGGCGACCGTTTTTTCCGATGCCTTCCTCTCTTTTCTCTCGCCGTCAGTCGTCGTTCCTTAAGTTTGACTTTGCGTATTGCACCGAAATGAACGATGCCTTGTTTTTAGCAGCGCTCCCAGTGACGCTCACAGAGCACCCGACACAAGAAGAAGAAGAGCGTGCTCCAAGCCGTTCATTGTGTTGATGCATTAGTTTGACTTCTGAACAGAGAGATGCTCCGGGTTTTATTTCAGGTGAACGCGAGGAGTCCGGCCGCTCACGCTCTAGCTTTATTCATCGTCTCAATCTCCCTCCACCGATGTCCCGGCCACATGTCTCATCCGTGTCCTTCACCTTGAATAGCGTCTGCACGTCAGCCGGACTTGCAAAGTTCACACGAATTTGGCAAGCAGGGAGAACAGTAATAATGTGTGAGTGACTTGGAATGGGCGCAGCTCCCCGTCAGTACCAGCTCAGCCACCAGAGGGCGACACTGCACAGACATGAATGAAGAGGCGGCCTGGAAGACGTTTGGATTTTTTTCGGAAGGATGAACGTGTTTCGACATGTCTTCTATCCTAATATCCTAATTCCCCAGCAGTAAAGGAAAGTGTCAAATTAGAGGGGAGTCACCTGAACACCCCCCCCCCCTTCCCTTTTTTTAACCACTGAATATTCTGCACATCGTCCACAATTTAAAAAAATGTTTTAGATCAATTTCAGGGACCAAATGAGTGAGGGATCTGCTGTCACGCGTGTGTGTGTGTGTGTGTGTGTGTGTATGTGTGTGTGTGTGTGTACATGCAAGATATACGAGTGTCGTCGATATTTGTTGTGTGAACAAAATATATATATATATATATTTATATTTATATATAAATAAATACTTATATATATAAATATTTATAAATATGTATATACATGTTTATATATATATAAATACATATGTTTATATATATATTTATATATACATATGTATATATGTTTATATATATATAAATACATATGTTTATATAAAAATATATATAAATAAATATATATAAATAAATATGTTTATATATATATATATATATATATAAATACATATATTTAATTTATATATATATAAATACATATGTTTATATATAAATATATATAAATAAATATGTTTATATATATAAATAAATATATTTAATTTATATATATATATATATATATATATATATATATATATATATATATATATATATATTCTTAAGCGGAATCCCCTGAAGCTTCACAAAAAGTGTGTAGAGGTCACAGGACGCCGCGTTCGGAGGAGCAGCTCGCTGAGCGACGTCTTACATAAATAAATGAGTCGTTTTGTTTGTCTGTGTTTATCTTAGTTTTTGAATTGTCTGCCAATGAAACTGCAAGAGAACTGGAGTGACGTTGTTGGATGAGGGCTCCACCCCGAGCTCCACTCGAGGCGAGGGGGGTCGATCCCGACCAGGCCTGTGGGCTAAGTGTCTGAGAGTGCAACATCGGAGGAGACGCCCAGCAACTACCAAATCCACATCTAGTCCACCGTCGTGCAAATGCTACCCCCCCTCCCCCTCCCCCCTCCCCCTTCTCGGACACCAACTGTTACACTTACTCGATGTGCAGTGCAGCGTGCAAATTGGACTCTGCGGACGATCCAACTAGAGACGATGCTGTATAACAAAAACATGTGGCCCTTGTAGATAATGTACAATATGTTCTTTTTTTTTTACATTTTTGTACCAGCCAAAGCCGCTGATATTTATAACTATTGCCTATTTATGTACAAATTGTTCCTCCTGCACATACGCAACGGTCAGTTGGATTAAAAACCTTTTTGCAGTATTAGCCGCTCTGTTCTTCTCTGCCTCCACAGATCTGCTTATCACAGGTTTTGCCATCACTCTTTTATGTTTTTGAGGGATAGATTATTTTACTGAACCACCCTCCTCTTTCCAGTCATGAGTTGGAGGGAAATAATGTGGAAATACTTCAACGGGCCGGGCCGAAGAGTCTTCATGAGGCACATCGAACACGCTCTGGCAGGTTGGTTGTAACCTATTAAGTGCAAAGAACAACACAGAGAACTTCAAGAGTTTGACTTTTCGACTGAAGAGCCCCCCCCCCCATAAAAAGCCCATTTGTCTTTGTTCCTGCAGGCGTTTAATCCGCCTTGACTCCAAATTGGCTGCTCGACTGCGAAAGCAGAGCCCAGTGAGTGAAAGGCGTTATTCATCACTATTTCCCCCGCGCGGTGGGTGTGTGTGTGTGTGTGTGTGTGTGTGTGTGTGTGTGTGTGTGTGTGTGTGTGTGTGTGTGTGTGTGTGTGTGTGTGTGTGGGGGGGGGGGGGGGGTGTCGTCTACACTGCCACCCTGCCACGGCTAAGAGACGGTGTCGTAGAGGACACTGGCTGTTTTCAGTCGGGGGTACGTTTAAAAAAAAATAAAAGCTTCCAGTACGTGACACGACTGGCCGGCCCCTCTGAAAACAGTTGTGATTGTAGCCGAAACTCCACGAGTGAACAAAAGACAGCGTTCCTCTTATCTGAGTTGACATTCGGTTGCTTTCCCGTCCCCTGGCTCCAGAGACGTTGACCTGCCGGCTCACTCATTTCTCAAGGCTAACAAACCCAGAGCCGGCAGAGAGCCAGGTGTCCACCGAGATGTGTTTATAAAGCCGGGGAGCGCTATGAATAGCAGCGATGGAATGTAATCAGCATGCTGGTGGAGTTGAAAGGACAAAGCTCTCGGCTTGTAATCGTATTTCTTTGTTATTTTATTATTTAGTGACACAGAGCAGAGCAACTGTTGCTTCTTAAGAAAGTACATGTAGGCCTAGAGCAGAGACGATGATGCTCCTGATATTTGCCGCCCTTAAAGGGCCTTGAGTCACAGCAACATGTCACCTCTCTGTGCAGTAGTGCTTCATTTCCAAAAATCACAATTCTGGTGATTTCCAACCTAAATACATTGTTAGAACAGATCTATAACAGGTTATTAGTGAAACATTAAACACGATGTTCAGTAACAGTGACGATGAAAATATGATGTTCTTCAATGTCAAAAAAGTAGCCGGAAACCGCAGGGAATCGAACCCCATCCCAGTAAACCAGGAGTACCATTACCAGTGTCTTTTGCTGCGTGTGTGTGTGTGTGAGAGTGTGTGTGTGTGTGTGTTTCTGTATTTGTGTGTCAAACATTTCAAGGACTTGTTTCAGCAGTTTGAATATTTCAGTTTGTCCTGGAAATCCATGGGCCAAAATGTGTAAGACCCCTGATATATATATATATATATATATATATATATATATATATATATATATATATATATATATATAAATTAAAGGGGAGGGAGGGAGGGGGGAGTGGGAGGGAGAGGGAGGAAGGGAGGTTAAGGGAGAGAGAGAGGGAGGGAGGGAAAGGGAGAGGGGGAGAGGGAAGGAGGGGGAGAGGAGGGATGGGGAGAGAAAGGGAGGGAGGTAAAGAGAGGGAGAGGGGGGGATGGGGAGGTAGAGAGAGAGGGAAAGAGAGCGAGAGAGGGAGAGGGAGGGAGGGAGGGAGAGAGATAGGTAGAGAGACTGTCTCTCTTCACACCTTCAGGTCCTGATACATAACCCCCTTCAGAGTTCTTCACCTCCGCTGCGTTCCCTACCTCCTCCTCAGTGTCCTCCAGTCGGCCCGGAGTGGACGTCACTCGCAACCTGCACTGGACTCTCGGAGAGACGGAGCCATCGTAGTTTTTGTTTAACAGTTTTCTAACTTCTCAGAAGTTTGAACTCCATCAGCGTCTTCCTCAGCTACATCCGAGACTTCCGGGTACTTCCTCCGCTCTTGAACGTCGATACATATCTAACGTAAATGTTGCGCAGTCGTTTTACGTGTTTGATAAAGTTCTGCGTGTTGACGAATGGAAAAAATCTCTGAACTCTTTGTGTTTTTTTGTGTTGTTTTTGTCTTTTTGGATTTTCTGAAGTTAATAACTTTGCGAGCCAAAGTCGATTTGCAGAGCAGCCGCCTGTACGACACCTGGCCACACGGAGGCGCCGCCGAGTCGACCCTCAAATGCGACGCTTCCGAGTCGTCTCCGCTGCTGGCGGGAGGAACGTGAGGAACGCCTTTTCATAATAAAGACTCTCAAAGCTCTAAAGGGTCAGTTCACCAAACAAAGAACATCCTCCTTCCCTTTATCGGAGAGACTTCTGCCTCCACCCCAGAACTACTTTACTAATAAATGATTTACTAATAAAGTGTGTCGTTTTTCAATTTTGTTCATGGGTTCTGGTTAGATGACGGGTTTAACGCAAACATGTATTTATATAAGAAAACCGAAATAAATGTAATGTCTTGTCGTGTCGGTGCAATTATATTATGAATGTTTTCTGACTGCTGCCTCCTCGCTACCGTAATCAGAGGAAGACACGCGACTACGGGACGTAGCTTCCCAACGCTTCACACCGCCTATTCCAATTCGGTCCATGTACTTTGCGTACAGTAGAGAACCACTCATGCATAAGGTTACTAGCACCTTGTGGATGAATGCATCATTACATTACATTACATGTCATTTAGCAGACGCTTTTATCCAAAGCGACTTACAAGTGCATTTCAACCTAGAGTACGAACTAAGAACAACAAGAATACAGAAAGTAACATTTCCTCATCATAGTCAAACTACAAAAGTACCACAATAAGAGCCATTCAAGTGCTACTAAAGTGCAAGTCTGTGTTTAATCCAGATATAGTCAGCCGCATCAGCTGATGTGGGTCTTCGCCCCTTCACGCCGCGACTGCATGCCACCGCTTCACGCCGCCTATTCCAATTCGGTCCATGTACTTTGCGTACAGTAGAGAACCACTCATGCATAAGGTTACTAGCACCTTGTGGATGAATGCATGAGTTGATGTGGGTCTTTGCAGCTTTTTGAAGCCGCTTCTTGAAGCCGCTTCATGCCGCCTATTCCAATTCGGTCCATGTACTTTGCGTACAGTAGAGAACCACTCATGCATAAGGTTACTAGCACCTTGTTGATGAATGCATGAGTTGAGGTGGGTCTCCGCAGCTTCTCGAAGCCGCTTCACGCCGACTATTCCAATTCGGTCCATGTACTTTGCGTACAGTAGAGAACCACTCATGCATAAGGTAACTAGCTCCTTGTGGATGAATGCATGAATTGAGGTGGGTCTCCGCAGCTTCTCGAAGCGGCTTCACGCCGCCTATTCCAATTCGTTCCATGTACTTTGCGTACAGTAGAGAACCACTCATGCATAAGGTTACTAGCACCTTGTGGATGAATGCATGAGTTGATGTGGGTATTCGCAGCTTCACGGCGCCTACTCCAATTCGGTCCATGTACTTTGCGTACAGTAGAAACCACTCATGCATAAGGTTACTAGCACCTTGTGGATGAATGCATGAGTTGAGGTGGGTCTCCGCAGCTTCTCGAAGCCGCTTCACGCCGCCTATTCCAATTCGGTCCATGTACTTTGCGTACAGTAGAGAACCACTCATGCATAAGGTTACTAGCACCTTGTGAATGAATGCATGAGTTGAGGTGGGTCTCCGCAGCTTCTCGAAGCCACTTCACACCGCCTATTCCAATTCGGTCCATGTACTTTGCGTACAGTAGAGAACCACTCAAGCATAAGGTTACTAGCACCTTGTGGATGAATGCATGAGCTGATGTGGGTCTTAGCCCCTTCACTCAGCGGCTTCATGCCACCGCCTATTCCAAATCGGTCCATGTACTTTGCGTACAGTAGAGAACCACTCATGCATAAGGTTACTAGCACCTTGTGGATGAATGCATGAGTTGATGTGGGTCTTAGCCCCTTCACTCAGCGGCTTCATGCCACCGCTTCACACCGCCTATTCCAATTCGGTCCATGTACTTTGCGTACAGTAGAGAACCACTCATGCATAAGGTAACTAGCTCCTTGTGGATGAATGCATGAATTGAGGTGGGTCTCCGCAGCTTCTCGAAGCGCTTCACCGCCTATTCCAATTCGTTCCATGTACTTTGCGTGCAGTAGAGAACCACTCATGCATAAGGTTACTAGCACCTTGTGGATGAATGCATGAGTTGATGTGGGTCTTAGCAGTTTCTGAAGCCGCCTATTCATTCGGTCCATGTACTTTTGCAGTAGGGAACCACTCATGCATAAGGTTACTAGCACCTTGTGAATGAATGCATGAGTTCATGTGGGTCATCGCAGCTTCTCGAAGCCACTTCACACCGCCTATTCCAATTCGGTCCATGTACTTTGCGTACAGTAGAGAACCACTCATGCATAAGGTTACTAGCACCTTGTGGATGAATGCATGAGTTGAGGTGGGTCTCCGCAGCTTCTCGAAGCCGCTTCACGCCGCCTATTCCAATTCGGTCCATGTACTTTGCGTACAGTAGAGAACCACTCAAGCATAAGGTTACTAGCACCTTGTGGATGAATGCATGAGCTGATGTGGGTCTTAGCCCTTTCACGCAGCCTATTCCAATTCGGTCCATGTACTTTGCGTACAGTAGAGAACCACTCATGCATAAGGTTACTAGAACCTTGTGGATGAATGCATGAGTTGATGTGGGTCTTAGCCCCTTCACTCAGCGGCTTCATGCCACCGCCTATTCCAAATCGGTCCATGTACTTTGCGTATAGTAGAGAACTACTCATGCATAAGGTTACTAGCACCTTGTGGATGAATGCATGAGTTGATGTGGGTCTTAGCCCCTTCACTCAGCGGCTTCATGCCACCGCTTCACCGCCTATTCAATTCGGTCCATGTACTTTGCAGTAGTAGAGAACCACTCATGCATAAGGTAACTAGCTCCTTGTGGATGAATGCATGAATGAGGTGGGTCTCCGCAGCTTCTCGAGCCGCTTCACGCCGCCTATCCTAATTCGTTCCATGTACTTTGCGTACAGTAGAGAACCACTCATGCATAAGGTTACTAGCACCTTGTGGATGAATGCATGAGTTGATGTGGGTCTTAGCAGTTTCTCGAAGCCGCCTATTCCAATTCGGTCCATGTACTTTGCGTACAGTAGAGAACCACTCATGCATAAGGTTACTAGCACCTTGTGGATGAATGCATGAGTTGATGTGGGTCATCGCAGCTTCTCGAAGCCACTTCACACCGCCTATTCCAATTCGGTCCATGTACTTTGCGTACAGTAGAGAACCACTCATGCATAAGGTTACTAGCACCTTGTGGATGAATGCATGAGTTGAGGTGGGTCTTTGCAGCTTTTTGAAGCCGCTTCTTGAAGCCGCTTCATGCCGCCTATTCCAATTCAGTCCATGTACTTTGCGTACAGTAGAGAACCACTCATGCATAAGGTTACTAGCACCTTGTTGATGAATGCATGAGTTGAGGTGGGTCTCCGCAGCTTCTCGAAGCCGCTTCACGCCGACTATTCCAATTCGGTCCATGTACTTTGCGTACAGTAGAGAACCACTCATGCATAAGGTTACTAGAACCTTGTGGATGAATGCATGAGTTGATGTGGGTCTTAGCCCCTTCACTCAGCGGCTTCATGCCACCGCTTCACACCGCCTATTCCAATTCGGTCCATGTACTTTGCGTACAGTAGAGAACCACTCATGCATAAGGTAACTAGCTCCTTGTGGATGAATGCATGAATTGAGGTGGGTCTCCGCAGCTTCTCGAAGCGGCTTCACGCCGCCTATTCCAATTCGTTCCATGTACTTTGCGTACAGTAGAGAACCACTCATGCATAAGGTTACTAGCACCTTGTGGATGAATGCATGAGTTGATGTGGGTATTCGCAGCTTCACGGCGCCTACTCCAATTCGGTCCATGTACTTTGCGTACAGTAGAAAACCACTCATGCATAAGGTTACTAGCACCTTGTGGATGAATGCATGAGTTGAGGTGGGTCTCCGCAGCTTCTCGAAGCCGCTTCACGCCGCCTATTCCAATTCGGTCCATGTACTTTGCGTACAGTAGAGAACCACTCATGCATAAGGTTACTAGCACCTTGTGGATGAATGCATGAGTTGAGGTGGGTCTCCGCAGCTTCTCGAAGCCACTTCACACCGCCTATTCCAATTCGGTCCATGTACTTTGCGTACAGTAGAGAACCACTCAAGCATAAGGTTACTAGCACCTTGTGGATGAATGCATGAGCTGATGTGGGTCTTAGCCCCTTCACTCAGCGGCTTCATGCCACCGCCTATTCCAAATCGGTCCATGTACTTTGCGTATAGTAGAGAACTACTCATGCATAAGGTTACTAGCACCTTGTGGATGAATGCATGAGTTGATGTGGGTCTTAGCCCCTTCACTCAGCGGCTTCATGCCACCGCTTCACACCGCCTATTCCAATTCGGTCCATGTACTTTGCGTACAGTAGAGAACCACTCATGCATAAGGTAACTAGCTCCTTGTGGATGAATGCATGAATTGAGGTGGGTCTCCGCAGCTTCTCGAAGCGGCTTCACGCCGCCTATTCCAATTCGTTCCATGTACTTTGCGTACAGTAGAGAACCACTCATGCATAAGGTTACTAGCACCTTGTGGATGAATGCATGAGTTGATGTGGGTCTTAGCAGTTTCTCGAAGCCGCCTATTCCAATTCGGTCCATGTACTTTGCGTACAGTAGAGAACCACTCATGCATAAGGTTACTAGCACCTTGTGAATGAATGCATGAGTTGATGTGGGTCATCGCAGCTTCTCGAAGCCACTTCACACCGCCTATTCCAATTCGGTCCATGTACTTTGCGTACAGTAGAGAACCACTCATGCATAAGGTTACTAGCACCTTGTGGATGAATGCATGAGTTGAGGTGGGTCTCCGCAGCTTCTCGAAGCCGCTTCACGCCGCCTATTCCAATTCGGTCCATGTACTTTGCGTACAGTAGAGAACCACTCATGCATAAGGTTACTAGCACCTTGTGGATGAATGCATGAGCTGATGTGGGTCTTAGCCCTTTCACGCCGCCTATTCCAATTCGGTCCATGTACTTTGCGTACAGTAGAGAACCACTCATGCATAAGGTTACTAGAACCTTGTGGATGAATGCATGAGTTGATGTGGGTCTTAGCCCCTTCACTCAGCGGCTTCATGCCACCGCCTATTCCAAATCGGTCCATGTACTTTGCGTATAGTAGAGAACTACTCATGCATAAGGTTACTAGCACCTTGTGGATGAATGCATGAGTTGATGTGGGTCTTAGCCCCTTCACTCAGCGGCTTCATGCCACCGCTTCACACCGCCTATTCCAATTTCGGTCCATGTACTTTGCGTACAGTAGAGAACCACTCATGCATAAGGTTACTAGCACCTTGTGGATGAATGCATGAGTTGATGTGGTCTTAGCAGTTTCTCGAAGCCGCCTATTCCAATTCGGTCCATGTACTTTGCGTACAGTAGAGAACCACTCATGCATAAGGTTACTAGCACCTTGTGGATGAATGCATGAGTTGAGGTGGGTCTCCGCAGCTTCTCGAAGCCACTTCACGCCGCCTATTCCAATTCGGTCCATGTACTTTGCGTACAGTAGAGAACCACTCATGCATAAGGTTACTAGCACCTTGTGGATGAATGCATGAGTTGAGGTGGGTCTCCGCAGCTTCGAAGCCGCTTCACGCCGCCTATTCCAATTCGGTCCATGTACTTTGCGTACAGTAGAGAACCACTCATGCATAAGGTTACTAGCACCTTGTGGATGAATGCATGAGCTGATGTGGGTCTTAGCCCTTTCACGCCGCCTATTCCAATTCGGTCCATGTACTTTGCGTACAGTAGAGAACCACTCATGCATAAGGTTACTAGAACCTTGTGGATGAATGCATGAGTTGATGTGGGTCTTAGCCCCTTCACTCAGCGGCTTCATGCCACCGCCTATTCCAAATCGGTCCATGTACTTTGCGTACAGTAGAGAACCACTCATGCATAAGGTTACTAGCACCTTGTGGATGAATGCATGAGTTGATGTGGGTCTTAGCAGTTTCTCGAAGCCGCCTATTCCAATTCGGTCCATGTACTTTGTACAGTAGAGAACCACTCATGCATAAGGTTACTAGCACCTTGTGGATGAATGCATGAGTTGATGTGGGTCATCGCAGCTTCTCGAAGCCACTTCACACCGCCTATTCCAATTCGGTCCATGTACTTTGCGTACAGTAGAGAACCACTCATGCATAAGGTTACTAGCACCTTGTGGATGAATGCATGAGTTGATGTGGGTCATCGCAGCTTCTCGAAGCCACTTCACACCGCCTATTCCAATTCGGTCCATGTACTTTGCGTACAGTAGAGAACCACTCATGCATAAGGTTACTAGCACCTTGTGGATGAATGCATGAGTTGATGTGGGTCTTAGCAGTTTCTCGAAGCCGCCTATTCCAATTCGGTCCATGTACTTTGCGTACAGTAGAGAACCACTCATGCATAAGGTTACTAGCACCTTGTGGATGAATGCATGAGTTGATGTGGGTCTTTGCAGCTTTTTGAAGCCGCTTCTTGAAGCCGCTTCATGCCGCCTATTCCAATTCGGTCCATGTACTTTGCGTACAGTAGAGAACCACTCATGCATAAGGTTACTAGCACCTTGTGGATGAATGCATGAGTTGAGGTGGGTCTCCGCAGCTTCTCGAAGCCGCTTCACGCCGCCTATTCCAATTCGGTCCATGTACTTTGCGTACAGTAGAAAACCACTCATGCATAAGGTTACTAGCACCTTGTGGATGAATGCATGAGTTGAGGTGGGTCTCCGCAGCTTCTCGAAGCCGCTTCACGCCGACTATTCCAATTCGGTCCATGTACTTTGCGTACAGTAGAGAACCACTCATGCATAAGGTTACTAGCACCTTGTTGATGAATGCATGAGTTGATGTGGGTCTTAGCAGTTTCTCGAAGCCGCCTATTCCAATTCGGTCCATGTACTTTGCGTACAGTAGAGAACCACTCATGCATAAGGTTACTAGCACCTTGTGGATGAATGCATGAGTTGATGTGGGTCTTAGCAGTTTCTCGAAGCCGCCTATTCCAATTCGGTCCATGTACTTTGCGTATAGTAGAGAACTACTCATGCATAAGGTTACTAGCACCTTGTGGATGAATGCATGAGTTGATGTGGGTCTTAGCCCCTTCACTCAGCGGCTTCATGCCACCGCTTCACACCGCCTATTCCAATTCGGTCCATGTACTTTGCGTACAGTAGAGAACCACTCATGCATAAGGTTACTAGCACCTTGTGGATGAATGCATGAGTTGAGGTGGGTCTCCGCAGCTTCTTGAAGCCGCTTCACGCCGCCTATTCCAATTCGGTCCATGTACTTTGCGTACAGTAGAGAACCACTCATGCATAAGGTTACTAGCACCTTGTGGATGAATGCATGAGTTGATGTGGGTCTTAGCAGTTTCTCGAAGCCGCCTATTCCAATTCGGTCCATGTACTTTGCGTACAGTAGAGAACCACTCATGCATAAGGTTACTAGCACCTTGTGGATGAATGCATGAGTTGAGGTGGGTCTCCGCAGCTTCTCGAAGCCGCTTCACGCCGCCTATTCCAATTCGGTCCATGTACTTTGCGTACAGTAGAGAACCACTCATGCATAAGGTTACTAGCACCTTGTGGATGAATGCATGAGTTGATGTGGGTATTCGCAGCTTCTCGAAGCCGCCTATTCCAATTCGGTCCATGTACTTTGCGTACAGTAGAGAACCACTCATGCATAAGGTTACTAGCACCTTGTGGATGAATGCATGAGCTGATGTGGGTCTTAGCCCTTTCACGCCGCCTATTCCAATTCGGTCCATGTACTTTGCGTACAGTAGAGAACCACTCATGCATAAGGTAACTAGCTCCTTGTGGATGAATGCATGAATTGAGGTGGGTCTCCGCAGCTTCTCGAAGCGGCTTCACGCCGCCTATTCCAATTCGTTCCATGTACTTTGCGTACAGTAGAGAACCACTCATGCATAAGGTTACTAGCACCTTGTGGATGAATGCATGAGTTGATGTGGGTCTTAGCAGTTTCTCGAAGCCGCCTATTCCAATTCGGTCCATGTACTTTGCGTACATTAGAGAACCACTCATGCATAAGGTTACTAGCATCTTGTGGATGAATGCATGAGTTGATGTGGGTCATCGCAGTTTCTCGAAGCCGCCTATTCCAATTCGGTCCATGTACTTTGCGTACAGTAGAGAACCACTCATGCATAAGGTTACTAGCACCTTGTGGATGAATGCATGAGTTGATGTGGGTCATCGCAGCTTCACGAAGCCACTTCACACCGCCTATTCCAATTTGGTCCATGTACTTTGCGTACAGTAGAGAACCACTCAAGCATAAGGTTACTAGCACCTTGTGGATGAATGCATGAGCTGATGTGGGTCTTAGCCCTTTCACGCCGCCTATTCCAATTCGGTCCATGTACTTTGCGTACAGTAGAGAACCACTCATGCATAAGGTTACTACAACCTTGTGGATGAATGC
The DNA here is from genome assembly GCA_036178185.1 of Liparis tanakae. Taxonomy (NCBI): domain Eukaryota; kingdom Metazoa; phylum Chordata; class Actinopteri; order Perciformes; family Liparidae; genus Liparis; species Liparis tanakae. The sequence goes on from CM070106.1 coordinate 17,359,416, forward strand.
ATGAGTTGATGTGGGTCTTAGCCCCTTCACTCAGCGGCTTCATGCCACCGCTTCACACCGCCTATTCCAATTCGGTCCATGTACTTTGCGTACAGTAGAGAACCACTCATGCATAAGGTTACTAGCTCCTTGTGGATGAATGCATGAATTGAGGTGGGTCTCCGCAGCTTCAAGCCGCTTCACGCCGCCTATTCCAATTCGGTCCATGTACTTTGCGTACAGTAGAAAACCACTCATGCATAAGGTTACTAGCACCTTGTGGATGAATGCATGAGTTGAGGTGGGTCTCCGTAGCTTCTCGAAGCCGCTTCACGCCGACTATTCCAATTCGGTCCATGTACTTTGCGTACAGTAGAGAACCACTCATGCATAAGGTTACTAGCACCTTGTGGATGAATGCATGAGTTGATGTGGGTCTTTGCAGCTTTTTGAAGCCGCTTCTTGAAGCCGCTTCATGCCGCCTATTCCAATTCGGTCCATGTACTTTGCGTACAGTAGAGAACCACTCATGCATAAGGTTACTAGCACCTTGTGGATGAATGCATGAGTTGAGGTGGGTCTCCGCAGCTTCTCGAAGCCGCTTCACGCCGCCTATTCCAATTCGGTCCATGTACTTTGCGTACAGTAGAGAACCACTCATGCATAAGGTTACTAGCACCTTGTGGATGAATGCATGAGTTGATGTGGGTCTTAGCAGTTTCTCGAAGCCGCCTATTCCAATTCGGTCCATGTACTTTGCGTACAGTAGAGAACCACTCATGCATAAAGTTACTAGCACCTTGTGGATGAATGCATGAGTTGATGTGGGTCATCGCAGCTTCTCGAAGCCACTTCACACCGCCTATTCCAATTTGGTCCATGTACTTTGCGTACAGTAGAGAACCACTCAAGCATAAGGTTACTAGCACCTTGTGGATGAATGCATGAGCTGATGTGGGTCTTAGCCCTTTCACGCAGCCTATTCCAATTCGGTCCATGTACTTTGCGTACAGTAGAGAACCACTCATGCATAAGGTTACTAGAACCTTGTGGATGAATGCATGAGTTGATGTGGGTCTTAGCCCCTTCACTCAGCGGCTTCATGCCACCGCCTATTCCAAATCGGTCCATGTACTTTGCGTATAGTAGAGAACTACTCATGCATAAGGTTACTAGCACCTTGTGGATGAATGCATGAGTTGATGTGGGTCTTAGCCCCTTCACTCAGCGGCTTCATGCCACCGCTTCACACCGCCTATTCCAATTCGGTCCATGTGCTTTGCGTACAGTAGAGAACCACTCATGCATAAGGTAACTAGCTCCTTGTGGATGAATGCATGAATTGAGGTGGGTCTCCGCAGCTTCTCGAAGCGGCTTCACGCCGCCTATTCCAATTCGTTCCATGTACTTTGCGTACAGTAGAGAACCACTCATGCATAAGGTTACTAGCACCTTGTGGATGAATGCATGAGTTGATGTGGGTATTCGCAGCTTCACGGCGCCTACTCCAATTCGGTCCATGTACTTTGCGTACAGTAGAAAACCACTCATGCATAAGGTTACTAGCACCTTGTGGATGAATGCATGAGTTGAGGTGGGTCTCCGCAGCTTCTCGAAGCCGCTTCACGCCGCCTATTCCAATTCGGTCCATGTACTTTGCGTACAGTAGAGAACCACTCATGCATAAGGTTACTAGCACCTTGTGGATGAATGCATGAGTTGATGTGGGTCTTAGCAGTTTCTCGAAGCCGCCTATTCCAATTCGGTCCATGTACTTTGCGTACATTAGAGAACCACTCATGCATAAGGTTACTAGCATCTTGTGGATGAATGCATGAGTTGATGTGGGTCATCGCAGTTTCTCGAAGCCGCCTATTCCAATTCGGTCCATGTACTTTGCGTACAGTAGAGAACCACTCATGCATAAGGTTACTAGCACCTTGTGGATGAATGCATGAGTTGATGTGGGTCATCGCAGCTTCTCGAAGCCACTTCACACCGCCTATTCCAATTTGGTCCATGTACTTTGCGTACAGTAGAGAACCACTCAAGCATAAGGTTACTAGCACCTTGTGGATGAATGCATGAGCTGATGTGGGTCTTAGCCCTTTCACGCCGCCTATTCCAATTCGGTCCATGTACTTTGCGTACAGTAGAGAACCACTCATGCATAAGGTTACTACAACCTTGTGGATGAATGCATGAGTTGATGTGGGTCTTAGCCCCTTCACTCAGCGGCTTCATGCCACCGCTTCACACCGCCTATTCCAATTCGGTCCATGTACTTTGCGTACAGTAGAGAACCACTCATGCATAAGGTTACTAGCTCCTTGTGGATGAATGCATGAATTGAGGTGGGTCTCCGCAGCTTCTCGAAGCCGCTTCACGCCGCCTATTCCAATTCGGTCCATGTACTTTGCGTACAGTAGAAAACCACTCATGCATAAGGTTACTAGCACCTTGTGGATGAATGCATGAGTTGAGGTGGGTCTCCGTAGCTTCTCGAAGCCGCTTCACGCCGACTATTCCATTTCGGTCCATGTACTTTGCGTACAGTAGAGAACCACTCATGCATAAGGTTACTAGCACCTTGTGGATGAATGCATGAGTTGATGTGGGTCTTTGCAGCTTTTTGAAGCCGCTTCTTGAAGCCGCTTCATGCCGCCTATTCCAATTCGGTCCATGTACTTTGCGTACAGTAGAGAACCACTCATGCATAAGGTTACTAGCACCTTGTGGATGAATGCATGAGTTGAGGTGGGTCTCCGCAGCTTCTCGAAGCCGCTTCACGCCGCCTATTCCAATTCGGTCCATGTACTTTGCGTACAGTAGAAAACCACTCATGCATAAGGTTACTAGCACCTTGTGGATGAATGCATGAGTTGAGGTGGGTCTCCGCAGCTTCTCGAAGCCGCTTCACGCCGACTATTCCAATTCGGTCCATGTACTTTGCGTACAGTAGAGAACCACTCATGCATAAGGTTACTAGCACCTTGTTGATGAATGCATGAGTTGATGTGGGTCTTAGCAGTTTCTCGAAGCCGCCTATTCCAATTCGGTCCATGTACTTTGCGTACAGTAGAGAACCACTCATGCATAAGGTTACTAGCACCTTGTGGATGAATGCATGAGTTGAGGTGGGTCTCCGCAGCTTCTCGAAGCCTCTTCACGCCGCCTATTCCAATTCGGTCCATGTACTTTGCGTACAGTAGAGAACCACTCATGCATAAGGTTACTAGCACCTTGTGGATGAATGCATGAGTTGATGTGGGTCTTAGCAGTTTCTCGAAGCCGCCTATTCCAATTCGGTCCATGTACTTTGCGTACAGTAGAGAACCACTCATGCATAAAGTTACTAGCACCTTGTGGATGAATGCATGAGTTGATGTGGGTCATCGCAGCTTCTCGAAGCCACTTCACACCGCCTATTCCAATTTGGTCCATGTACTTTGCGTACAGTAGAGAACCACTCAAGCATAAGGTTACTAGCACCTTGTGGATGAATGCATGAGCTGATCTGGGTCTTAGCCCTTTCACGCAGCCTATTCCATTCGGTCCATGTACTTTGCGTACAGTAGAGAACCACTCATGCATAAGGTTACTAGAACCTTGTGGATGAATGCATGAGTTGATGTGGGTCTTAGCCCCTTCACTCAGCGGCTTCATGCCACCGCCTATTCCAAATCGGTCCATGTACTTTGCGTATAGTAGAGAACTACTCATGCATAAGGTTACTAGCACCTTGTGGATGAATGCATGAGTTGATGTGGGTCTTAGCCCCTTCACTCAGCGGCTTCATGCCACCGCTTCACACCGCCTATTCCAATTCGGTCCATGTGCTTTGCGTACAGTAGAGAACCACTCATGCATAAGGTAACTAGCTCCTTGTGGATGAATGCATGAATTGAGGTGGGTCTCCGCAGCTTCTCGAAGCGGCTTCACGCCGCCTATTCCAATTCGTTCCATGTACTTTGCGTACAGTAGAGAACCACTCATGCATAAGGTTACTAGCACCTTGTGGATGAATGCATGAGTTGATGTGGGTATTCGCAGCTTCACGGCGCCTACTCAATTCGGTCCATGTACTTTATGTACAGTAGAAAACCACTCATGCATAAGGTTACTAGCACCTTGTGGATGAATGCATGAGTTGAGGTGGGTCTCCGCAGCTTCTCGAAGCCGCTTCACGCCGCCCTATTCCAATTCAGTCCATGTACTTTGCGTACAGTAGAGAACCACTCATGCATAAGGTTACTAGCACCTTGTGGATGAATGCATGAGTTGATGTGGGTCTTAGCAGTTTCTCGAAGCCGCCTATTCCAATTCGGTCCATGTACTTTGCGTACAGTAGAGAACCACTCATGCATAAGGTTACTAGCACCTTGTGGATGAATGCATGAGTTGATGTGGGTCATCGCAGCTTCTCGAAGCCACTTCACACCGCCTATTCCAATTCGGTCCATGTACTTTGCGTACAGTAGAGAACCACTCATGCATAAGGTTACTAGCACCTTGTGGATGAATGCATGAGCTGATGTGGGTCTTAGCCCTTTCACGCCGCCTATTCCAATTCGGTCCATGTACTTTGCGTACAGTAGAGAACCACTCATGCATAAGGTTACTAGAACCTTGTGGATGAATGCATGAGTTGATGTGGGTCTTAGCCCCTTCACTCAGCGGCTTCATGCCACCGCCTATTCCAAATCGGTCCATGTACTTTGCGTATAGTAGAGAACTACTCATGCATAAGGTTACTAGCACCTTGTGGATGAATGCATGAGTTGATGTGGGTCTTTGCAGCTTTTTGAAGCCGCTTCTTGAAGCCGCTTCATGCCGCCTATTCCAATTCGGTCCATGTACTTTGCGTACAGTAGAGAACCACTCATGCATAAGGTAACTAGCTCCTTGTGTATGAATGCATGAATTGAGGTGGGTCTCCGCAGCTTCTCGAAGCCGCTTCACGCCGACTATTCCAATTCGGTCCATGTACTTTGCGTACAGTAGAGAACCACTCATGCATAAGGTTACTAGCACCTTGTGGATGAATGCATGAGTTGATGTGGGTCTTTGCAGCTTTTTGAAGCCGCTTCTTGAAGCCGCTTCATGCCGCCTATTCCAATTCGGTCCATGTACTTTGCGTACAGTAGAGAACCACTCATGCATAAGGTTACTAGCACCTTGTGGATGAATGCATGAGCTGATGTGGGTCTTAGCCCTTTCACGCCGCCTATTCCAATTCGGTCCATGTACTTTGCGTACAGTAGAGAACCACTCATGCATAAGGTTACTAGAACCTTGTGGATGAATGCATGAGTTGATGTGGGTCTTAGCCCCTTCACTCAGCGGCTTCATGCCACCGCTTCACACCTCCTATTCCAATTCGGTCCATGTACTTTGCGTACAGTAGAGAACCACTCATGCATAAGGTTACTAGCACCTTGTGGATGAATGCATGAGTTGAGGTGGGTCTCCGCAGCTTCTCGAAGCCGCTTCACGCCGCCTATTCCAATTCGGTCCATGTACTTTGCGTACAGTAGAGAACCACTCATGCATAAGGTTACTAGCACCTTGTGGATGAATGCATGAGTTGATGTGGGTCTTTGCAGCTTTTTGAAGCCGCTTCTTGAAGCCGCTTCATGCCGCCTATTCCAATTCGGTCCATGTACTTTGCGTACAGTAGAGAACCACTCATGCATAAGGTTACTAGCACCTTGTGGATGAATGCATGAGTTGAGGTGGGTCTCCGCAGCTTCTCGAAGCCGCTTCACGCCGCCTATTCCATTCGGTCCATGTACTTTGCGTACAGTAGAGAACCACTCATGCATAAGGTTACTAGCACCTTGTGGATGAATGCATGAGTTGATGTGGGTCTTAGCAGTTTCGGCCGCCTATTCCAATTCGGTCCATGTACTTTGCGTACAGTAGAGAACCACTCATGCATAAAGTTAATAGCACCTTGTGGATGAATGCATGAGTTGATGTGGGTCATCGCAGCTTCTCGAAGCCACTTCACACCGCCTATTCCAATTTGGTCCATGTACTTTGCGTACAGTAGAGAACCACTCAAGCATAAGGTTACTAGCACCTTGTGGATGAATGCATGAGCTGATGTGGGTCTTAGCCCTTTCACGCAGCCTATTCCAATTCGTTCCATGTACTTTGCGTACAGTAGAGAACCACTCATGCATAAGGTTACTAGAACCTTGTGGATGAATGCATGAGTTGATGTGGGTCTTAGCCCCTTCACTCAGCGGCTTCATGCCACCGCCTATTCCAAATCGGTCCATGTACTTTGCGTATAGTAGAGAACTACTCATGCATAAGGTTACTAGCACCTTGTGGATGAATGCATGAGTTGATGTGGGTCTTAGCCCCTTCACTCAGCGGCTTCATGCCACCGCTTCACACCGCCTATTCCAATTCGGTCCATGTACTTTGCGTACAGTAGAGAACCACTCATGCATAAGGTAACTAGCTCCTTGTGGATGAATGCATGAATTGAGGTGGGCGCAGCTTCTCGAAGCGGCTTCACGCCGCCTATTCCAATTCGTTCCATGTACTTTGCGTACAGTAGAGAACCACTCATGCATAAGTTTACTAGCACCTTGTGGATGAATGCATGAGTTGATGTGGGTATTCCCAGCTTCACGGCGCCTACTCCAATTCGGTCCATGTACTTTGCGTACAGTAGAAAACCACTCATGCATAAGGTTACTAGCACCTTGTGGATGAATGCATGAGTTGAGGTGGGTCTCCGCAGCTTCTCGAAGCCGCTTCACGCCGCCTATTCCAATTCGGTCCATGTACTTTGCGTACAGTAGAGAACCACTCATGCATAAGGTTACTAGAACCTTGTGGATGAATGCATGAGTTGATGTGGGTCTTAGCCCCTTCACTCAGCGGCTTCATGCCACCGCTTCACACGGCCTATTCCAATTCGGTCCATGTACTTTGCGTACAGTAGAGAACCACTCATGCATAAGGTTACTAGCACCTTGTGAATGAATGCATGAGTTGATGTGGATCATCGCAGCTTCTCGAAGCGGCTTCACGCCGCCTATTCCAATTCGGTCCATGTACTTTGCGTACAGTAGAAAACCACTCATGCATAAGGTTACTAGCACCTTGTGGATGAATGCATGAGTTGAGGTGGGTCTCCGCAGCTTCTCGAAGCCTCTTCACGCCGCGTATTCCAATTCGGTCCATGTACTTTGCGTACAGTAGAGAACCACTCATGCATAAGGTTACTAGCACCTTGTGGATGAATGCATGAGTTGATGTGGGTCTTAGCAGTTTCTCGAAGCCGCCTATTCCAATTCGGTCCATGTACTTTGCGTACAGTAGAGAACCACTCATGCATAAGGTTACTAGCATCTTGTGGATGAATGCATGAGTTGATGTGGGTCATCGCAGTTTCTCGAAGCCGCCTATTCCAATTCGGTCCATGTACTTTGCGTACAGTAGAGAACCACTCAAGCATAAGGTTACTAGCACCTTGTGGATGAATGCATGAGCTGATGTGGGTCTTAGCCCTTTCACGTCGCCTATTCCAATTCGGTCCATGTACTTTGCGTACAGTAGAGAACCACTCATGCATAAGGTTACTACAACCCTGTGGATGAATGCATGAGTTGATGTGGGTCTTAGCCCCTTCACTCAGCGGCTTCATGCCACCGCTTCACACCGCCTATTCCAATTCGGTCCATGTACTTTGCGTACAGTAGAGAACCACTCATGCATAAGGTTACTAGCTCCTTGTGGATGAATGCATGAATTGAGGTGGGTCTCCGCAGCTTCTCGAAGCCGCTTCACGCCGCCTATTCCAATTCGTTCCATGTACTTTGCGTACAGTAGAAAACCACTCATGCATAAGGTTACTAGCACCTTGTGGATGAATGCATGAGTTGAGGTGGGTCTCCGCAGCTTCTCGAAGCCGCCTATTCCAATTCGGTCCATGTACTTTGCGTACAGTAGAAAACCACTCATGCATAAGGTTACTAGCACCTTGTGGATGAATGCATGAGTTGATGTGGGTATTCGCAGCTTCACGGCGCCTACTCCAATTCGGTCCATGTACTTTGCGTACAGTAGAGAACCACTCATGCATAAGGTTACTAGCACCTTGTGGATGAATGCATGAGTTGATGTGGGTCTTTGCAGCTTTTTGAAGCCGCTTCTTGAAGCCGCTTCATGCCGCCTATTCCAATTCGGTCCATGTACTTTGCGTACAGTAGAGAACCACTCATGCATAAGGTTACTAGCACCTTGTGGATGAATGCATGAGTTGATGTGGGTCTTAGCAGTTTCTCGAAGCCGCCTATTCCAATTCGGTCCATGTACTTTGCGTACAGTAGAGCAGTGGTTCTCAAATGGGGGTCCGCGTACCCCTGGTGGTACGTGAAGGCACTCCAGGGTGTACGTGACAATACAAAAAAAATCTATTCAAAATTAGTATCCATTAAAAAAAAAATCCTTTACAAATGGTTATTTCATAAATATTCAATAAAACACAAGTGTGCTCGGCGGCACTAATCGCGCTGGTTAGGGGGTACTTGGCTGAAAAAAGTATTTCACAGGGGGAACATCACTGAAAAAAGGTTGAGAACCACTGCAGTAGAGAACCACTCATGCATAAAGTTACTAGCACCTTGTGGATGAATGCATGATTTGATGTGGGTCTTTGCAGCTTCACAAAGCCACTTCTCGAAGCCACTTCACACCGTCTATTCCAATTCGGTCCATGTACTTTGCGTACAGTAGAGAACCACTCATGCATAAGGTTACTAGCACCTTGTGGATGAATGCATGAGTTGATGTGGGTCATCGCAGCTTCTCGAAGCCACTTCACACCGCCTATTCCAATTCGGTCCATGTACTTTGCGTACAGTAGAGAACCACTCAAGCATAAGGTTACTAGCACCTTGTGGATGAATGCATGAGCTGATGTGGGTCTTAGCCCTTTCACGCCGCCTATTCCAATTCGGTCCATGTACTTTGCGTACAGTAGAGAACTACTCATGCATAAGGTTACTAGCACCTTGTGGATGAATGCATGAGTTGATGTGGGTCTTAGCCCCTTCACTCAGCGGCTTCATGCCACCGCTTCACACCGCCTATTCCAATTCGGTCCATGTACTTTGCGTACAGTAGAGAACCACTCATGCATAAGGTTACTAGCACCTTGTGGATGAATGCATGAGTTGATGTGGGTCTTCGCAGCTTCTCGAAGCCGCTTATTCCAATTCGGTCCATGTACTTTGCGTACAGTAGAGCAGTGGTTCTCAAATGGGGGTCCGCGTACCCCTGGTGGTACGTGAAGGCACTCCAGGGGGTACGTGACATTACAAAAATCTATTTAAAATTAGTATCCATTAAAAAAAAAATCCTTTACAAATGGTTATTTAATAAATATTCAATAAAACAATAGAACCACTCATGCATAAAGTTACTAGCACCTTGTGGATAAATGCATGATTTGATGTGGGTCTTTGCAGCTTCACGAAGCCACTTCTCGAAGCCACTTCACGCCGCCTATTCCAATTCGGTCCATGTACTTTGCGTACAGTAGAGAACCACTCATGCATAAGGTTACTAGCACCTTGTGGATGAATGCATGAGTTGAGGTGGGTCTCCGCAGTTTCTCGAAGCCGCCTATTCCAATTCGGTCCATGTACTTTGCGTACAGTAGAGAACCACTCATGCATAAGGTTACTAGCACCTTGTGGATGAATGCATGAGTTGATGTGGGTCTTCGCAGCTTCTCGAAGCCACTTCTCGAAGCCACTTCACACCGCCTATTCCAATTCGGTCCATGTACTTTGCGTACAGTAGAGAACCACTCATGTATAAGGTTACTAGCACCTTGTGGATGAATGCATGAGTTGATGTGGGTCTCCGCAGCTTCTCGAAGCCGCCTATTCCAATTCGGTCCATGTACTTTGCGTACAGTAGAGAACCACTCATGCATAAGGTTACTAGCACCTTGTGGATGAATGCATGAGTTGAGGTGGGTCTCCGCAGCTTCTCGAAGCCGCTTATTCCAATTCGGTCCATGTACTTTGCGTACAGTAGAGAACCACTCATGCATAAGGTTACTAGCACCTTGTGGATGAATGCATGAGTTGAGGTGGGTCTCCGCAGCTCTCGGGCCGCTTCACGTCGCCTATTCCAATTCGGTCCATGTACTTTGCGTACAGTAGAAAACCACTCATGCATAAGGTTACTAGCACCTTGTGGATGAATGCATGAGTTGATGTGGGTCTTAGCAGTTTCTCGAAGCCGGCTATTCCAATTCGGTCCATGTACTTTGCGTACAGTAGAGAACCACTCATGCATAAGGTTACTAGCACCTTGTGGATGAATGCATGAGTTGATGTGGGTCATCGCAGCTTCTCGAAGCCACTTCACACCGCCTATTCCAATTTGGTCCATGTACTTTGCGTACAGTAGAGAACCACTCAAGCATAAGGTTACTAGCACCTTGTGGATGAATGCATGAGCTGATGTGGGTCTTAGACCTTTCACGCCGCCTATTCCAATTCGGTCCATGTACTTTGCGTACAGTAGAGAACCACTCATGCATAAGGTTACTAGAACCTTGTGGATGAATGCATGAGTTGATGTGGGTCTTAGCCCCTTCACTCAGCGGCTTCATGCCACCGCCTATTCCAAATCGGTCCATGTACTTTGCGTACAGTAGAGAACTACTCATGCATAAGGTTACTAGCACCTTGTGGATGAATGCATGAGTTGATGTGGGTCTTTGCAGCTTTTTGAAGCCGCTTCTTGAAGCCGCTTCATGCCGCCTATTCCAATTCGGTCCATGTACTTTGCGTACAGTAGAAAACCACTCATGCATAAGGTTACTAGCACCTTGTGGATGAATGCATGAGTTGATGTGGGTATTCGCAGCTTCACAGCGCCTACTCCAATTCGGTCCATGTACTTTGCGTACAGTAGAGAACCACTCATGCATAAGGTTACTAGCATCTTGTGGATGAATGCATGAGTTGATGTGGGTCTTTGCAGCTTTTTGAAGCCGCTTCTTGAAGCCGCTTCATGCCGCCTATTCCAATTCGGTCCATGTACTTTGCGTACAGTAGAAAACCACTCATGCATAAGGTTACCAGCACCTTGTGGATGAATGCATGAGTTGAGGTGGGTCTCCGCAGCTTCTCGAAGCCGCCTATTCCAATTCGGTCCATGTACTTTGCGTACAGTAGAAAACTACTCATGCATAAGGTTACTAGCACCTTGTGGATGAATGCATGAGTTGAGGTGGGTCTCCGCAGCTTCTCGAAGCCGCCTATTCCAATTCGGTCCATGTACTTTGCGTACAGTAGAAAACTACTCATGCATAAGGTTACTAGCACCTTGTGGATGAATGCATGAGTTGAGGTGGGTCTCCGCAGCTTATCGAAGCCGATTCACGCCGCCTATTCCAATTCGGTCCATGTACTTTGCGTACAGTAGAGAACCACTCATGCATAAGGTTACTAGCACCTTGTGGATGAATGCATGAGTTGATGTGGGTCTTAGCAGTTTCTCGAAGCCGCCTATTCCAATTCGGTCCATGTACTTTGCGTACAGTAGAGAACCACTCATGCATAAGGTTACTAGCACCTTGTGGATGAATGCATGAGTTGATGTGGGTCATCGCAGCTTCTCGAAGCCACTTCACACCGCCTATTCCAATTTGGTCCATGTACTTTGCGTACAGTAGAGAACCACTCAAGCATAAGGTTACTAGCACCTTGTGGATGAATGCATGAGCTGATGTGGGTCTTAGCCCTTTCACGCCGCCTATTCCAATTCGGTCCATGTACTTTGCGTACAATAGAGAACCACTCATGCATAAGGTTACTAGAACCTTGTGGATGAATGCATGAGTTGATGTGGGTCTTAGCCCCTTCACTCAGCGGCTTCATGCCACCGCCTATTCCAAATCGGTCCATGTACTTTGCGTATAGTAGAGAACTACTCATGCATAAGGTTACTAGCACCTTGTGGATGAATGCATGAGTTGATGTGGGTCTTAGCCCCTTCACTCAGCAGCTTCATGCCACCGCTTCACACCGCCTATTCCAATTCGGTCCATGTACTTTGCGTACAGTAGAGAACCACTCATGCATAAGGTTACTAGCTCCTTGTGGATGAATGCATGAATTGAGGTGGGTCTCCGCAGCTTCTCGAAGCCGCTTCACGCCGCCTATTCCAATTCGTTCCATGTACTTTGCGTACAGTAGAGAACCACTCACGCATAAGGTTACTAGCACCTTGTGGATGAATGCATGAGTTGATGTGGGTATTCGCAGCTTCACGGCGCCTACTCCAATTCGGTCCATGTACTTTGCGTACAGTAGAGAACCACTCATGCATAAGGTTACTAGCACCTTGTGGATGAATGCATGAGTTGATGTGGGTATTCGCAGCTTCACGGCGCCTACTCCAATTCGGTCCATGTACTTTGCGTACAGTAGAGAACCACTCATGCATAAGGTTACTAGCACCTTGTGGATGAATGCATGAGTTGATGTGGGTCTTTGCAGCTTTTTGAAGCCGCTTCTTGAAGCCGCTTCATGCCGCCTATTCCAATTCGGTCCATGTACTTTGCGTACAGTAGAAAACCACTCATACATAAGGTTACTAGCACCTTGTGGATGAATGCATGAGTTGAGGTGGGTCTCCGCAGCTTCTCGAAGCCGCCTATTCCAATTCGGTCCATGTACTTTGCGTACAGTAGAAAACCACTCATGCATAAGGTTACTAGCACCTTGTGGATGAATGCATGAGTTGAGGTGGGTCTCCGCAGCTTCTCGAAGCCGCTTCACGCCGACTATTCCAATTCGTTCCATGTACTTTGCGTACAGTAGAGCAGTGGTTCTCAAATGGGGGTCCGCGTACCCCTGGTGGTACGTGAAGGCACTCCAGGGGGTACGTGACATTACAAAAAAAATCTATTTAAAATTAGTATCCATTAAAAAAAAAAATCCTTTACAAATGGTTATTTAATAAATATTCAATAAAACACAAGTGTGCTCGGCGGCACTAATCGCGCTGGTTAGGGGGTACTTGGCTGAAAAAAGTATTTCACAGGGGGTACATCACTGAAAAAAGGTTGAGAACCACTGCAGTAGAGAACCACTCATGCATAAGGTTACTAGCACCTTGTGGATGAATGCATGAGTTGATGTGGGTCTTAGCAGTTTCTCGAAGCCGCCTATTCCAATTCGGTCCATGTACTTTGCGTACAGTAGAGAACCACTCATGCATAAGGTTACTAGCACCTTGTGGATGAATGCATGAGTTGATGTGGGTCTTAGCAGTTTCTCGAAGCCACTTCACACCGCCTATTCCAATTCGGTCCATGTACTTTGCGTACAGTAGAGAACCACTCATGCATAAGGTTACTAGCTCCTTGTGGATGAATGCATGAATTGAGGTGGGTCTCCGCAGCTTCTCGAAGCCGCTTCACGCCGCCTATTCCAATTCGTTCCATGTACTTTGCGTACAGTAGAGAACCACTCTTGCATAAGGTTACTAGCACCTTGTGGATGAATGCATGAGTTGATGTGGGTATTCGCAGCTTCACGGCGCCTACTCCAATTCGGTCCATGTACTTTGCGTACAGTAGAGAACCACTCATGCATAAGGTTACTAGCACCTTGTGGATGAATGCATGAGTTGATGTGGGTCTTTGCAGCTTTTTGAAGCCGCTTCTTGAAGCCGCTTCATGCCGCCTATTCCAATTCGGTCCATGTACTTTGCGTACAGTAGAAAACCACTCATGCATAAGGTTACTAGCACCTTGTGGATGAATGCATGAGTTGAGGTGGGTCTCCGCAGCTTCTCGAAGCCGCCTATTCCAATTCGGTCCATGTACTTTGCGTACAGTAGAAAACCACTCATGCATAAGGTTACTAGCACCTTGTGGATGAATGCATGAGTTGATGTGGGTCTTAGCAGTTTCTCGAAGCCGCCTATTCCAATTCGGTCCATGTACTTTGCGTACAGTAGAGAACCACTCATGCATAAGGTTACTAGCACCTTGTGGATGAATGCATGAGTTGATGTGGGTCATCGCAGCTTCTCGAAGCCACTTCACACCGCCTATTCCAATTCGGTCCATGTACTTTGCGTACAGTAGAGAACCACTCATGCATAAGGTTACTAGCACCTTGTGGATGAATGCATGAGTTGATGTGGGTCTTAGCAGTTTCTCGAAGCCGCCTATTCCAATTCGGTCCATGTACTTTGCGTACAGTAGAGAACCACTCATGCATAAGGTTACTAGCACCTTGTGGATGAATGCATGAGTTGATGTGGGTCTTAGCAGTTTCTCGAAGCCACTTCACACCGCCTATTCCAATTCGGTCCATGTACTTTGCGTACAGTAGAGAACCACTCATGCATAAGGTTACTAGCTCCTTGTGGATGAATGCATGAATTGAGGTGGGTCTCCGCAGCTTCTCGAAGCCGCTTCACGCCGCCTATTCCAATTCGTTCCATGAACTTTGCGTACAGTAGAGAACCACTCATGCATAAGGTTACTAGCACCTTGTGGATGAATGCATGAGTTGATGTGGGTATTCGCAGCTTCACGGCGCCTACTCCAATTCGGTCCATGTACATTGCGTACAGTAGAGAACCACTCATGCATAAGGTTACTAGCACCTTGTGGATGAATGCATGAGTTGATGTGGGTCATCGCAGCTTCTCGAAGCCACTTCACACCGCCTATTCCAATTCGGTCCATGTACTTTGCGTACAGTAGAGAACCACTCATGCATAAGGTTACTAGCTCCTTGTGGATGAATGCATGAATTGAGGTGGGTCTCCGCAGCTTCTCGAAGCCGCTTCACGCCGCCTATTCCAATTCGTTCCATGTACTTTGCGTACAGTAGAGAACCACTCATGCATAAGGTTACTAGCACCTTGTGGATGAATGCATGAGTTGATGTGGGTCTTAGCAGTTTCTCGAAGCCGCCTATTCCAATTTGGTCCATGTACTTTGCGTACAGTAGAGAACCACTCAAGCATAAGGTTACTAGCACCTTGTGGATGAATGCATGAGCTGATGTGGGTCTTCGCAGCTTCTCGAAGCCGCTTATTCCAATTCGGTCCATGTACTTTGCGTACAGTAGAGAACCACTCATGCATAAGGTTACTAGCACCTTGTGGATGAATGCATGAGTTGATGTGGGTCATCGCAGCTTCTCGAAGCCACTTCACACCGCCTATTCCAATTTGGTCCATGTACTTTGCGTACAGTAGAGAACCACTCAAGCATAAGGTTACTAGCACCTTGTGGATGAATGCATGAGCTGATGTGGGTCTTAGCCCTTTCACGCCGCCTATTCCAATTCGGTCCATGTACTTTGCGTACAATAGAGAACCACTCATGCATAAGGTTACTAGAACCTTGTGGATGAATGCATGAGTTGATGTGGGTCTTAGCCCCTTCACTCAGCGGCTTCATGCCACCGCTTCACACCGCCTATTCCAATTCGGTCCATGTACTTTGCGTACAGTAGAGAACCACTCATGCATAAGGTTACTAGCACCTTGTGGATGAATGCATGAGTTGATGTGGGTCTTAGCAGTTTCTCGAAGCCGCCTATTCCAATTTGGTCCATGTACTTTGCGTACAGTAGAGAACCACTCAAGCATAAGGTTACTAGCACCTTGTGGATGAATGCATGAGCTGATGTGGGTCTTCGCAGCTTCTCGAAGCTGCTTATTCCAATTCGGTCCATGTACTTTGCGTACAGTAGAGAACCACTCATGCATAAGGTTACTAGCACCTTGTGGATGAATGCATGAGTTGATGTGGGTCTTAGCCCCTTCACTCAGCGGCTTCATGCCACCGCCTATTCCAAATCGGTCCATGTACTTTGTAGAGAACCACTCATGCATAAGGTTACTAGCACCTTGTTGATGAATGCATGAGTTGATGTGGGTCTTAGCAGTTTCTCGGCCGCCTATTCATGGTCCATGTACTTGCGTACAGTAGAGAACCACTCATGCATAAGGTTACTAGCACCTTGTTGATGAATGCATGAGTTGATGTGGGTCTTAGCAGTTTCTCGAAGCCGCCTATTCCAATTTGGTCCATGTACTTTGCGTACAGTAGAGAACCACTCATGCATAAGGTTACTAGCACCTTGTGGATGAATGCATGAGTTGATGTGGGTCTTAGCAGTTTCTCGAAGCCGCCTATTCCAATTTGGTCCATGTACTTTGCGTACAGTAGAGAACCACTCATGCATAAGGTTACTAGCACCTTGTGGATGAATGCATGAGTTGATGTGGGTCTTAGCAGTTTCTCGAAGCCGCCTATTCCAATTTGGTCCATGTACTTTGCGTACAGTAGAGAACCACTCATGCATAAGGTTACTAGCACCTTGTGGAAGAATGCATGAGCTGACGTGACTTCACTGGTTGTCGGCTACTTAACCTTTTTTTCGCTGCGAGATTAAAGGCACACTATGGAGCGCTCCATCTCCATGGATACGACATGGCGCTGTGCACACTCAAGTGTTACGATGTGGGTGCGCTTTAGGGTATACGTTAAAAACGATACGATTTAGCATGTCTTGTGTTTCGATAATTCATTAAAATAGCGATAACGCATTGACAACGTGGGGGCGGGGCTGCCGAGCACTCACACCCCGCGCCGACCGTCTTCGGCTGTTTGTACAAAAAGATCCCAAAAGTGAAATGTGTAAAGTAAGCGCACTCACCGACACAGCTGCTACACCTGTTTCAATGCCGCTCAGAACAAAGGGGGTTTCACCTCTAACACACGTCTGTAAAGTTACGTAACTTTGCTCGGACGAATGGAAAGAACGATGTAGTCCCGCCGTCGCTGTTTTTATATTCCTGTTTTTTTTATATTCCGGTCCTTGTACTTTGCGTACAGTAGAGAACCACTCATGGATAAAGTTACTAGCACCTTGTGGAAGAATCCACGAGCTGACGTGGTCTTCTTGGATGTGGTCTTCTTTAGGGTCCTAGCTTCCCGCCTCCGATGTGTAATATTTCACTGGCTCTCGGCTACTTAAACTTATTTTCGCTGTGAGATTAAAGGCACACTATGGAGCGTTCCATCTCCATGGATACGACATGGCGCTGTGCACACTCAAGTGTTACGATGTGGGTCCTCTTCAGGGTATACGTTAAAATAGGGTGACCAGACGTCCGGTTTTTCCCGGACATATCCTGTTTTTGAGACCAAAAAAATGCGTCCGGCAGGGATTCCATAAACAGGATTTTGCTTCGTTGGATATTTGCGTTTCTCTGGGTCTTTCACAAACAATTTGTTACCCCTTACAAATGTTGTAAATGGTATCTCCCTTACGGTCCACCTGAACAGTGATTGGTCGACTGATCTCAGTGTTGCCAGATACACGAAATCCCCCTTTTAGGCATATATATCACAAAACAGGCAGAATAAGAGAGATGTTATTTGGAAACTTAGTTTAAGGCAAAGCTCATAGACGTGGTTTGACTTGAACATTTTGTGAAGTGGTTGTTGCTATTTATTTATTGTTTTATTGGTTATGCCTATCTGACTGCTACAAACCCACAGGTGACACAAAAATCACACTTTCAAAATTCAAGTGTTTGATTCATGATACATATAATATTCCGATATTTAATCTTTAATGTAATGAAATAGAAAAAAAAATGTGCATGCCTTGCATATTTGAAGACAATATAATAACCTCTGCATTGTCATTCTCCATCCATCCAACAGATGCCCTCATACTCCCCCACCTGTCCCCAGACTCCCGACATCACCTGCTCACCTGCTCACTTAAGAAATCAGTATAATGTACAGAGCCATTGCTTACTGGAATGTGCTCCCCTCATATGTGACTCTAACAAGAAATACATCTGATTTCAAAAGGAAACTTAAGGCAGCAATAATCAGAAAGGAAATTGTTAGGTCATTATTTTAGGTATTTAAGGTATTTGGGTATTATTATTATACTTTTAATATAAATTTTGTTTTCTAAGTCTAAGTGTTTTTGTCATAATTACATTTTGCATTGAAAATGCGGAAGGTAATGTTTTGATCGCCGCGTATTTGTATGCGTGCGTGCGTGTTTTATTCGCACAAGTCAAAAAGTATTAAACTGAATCGCATGACATTTGGTGGGATGATTGGTTATTATCCGGGGACCATTACACTAGATTTTGGGATTGATCGGGTCAAAGGTCAAGGTCAAGATCAAGGTCATGAAAAGGTCAACATCTTCTTTTTACCATAGCACAATCCATTTTTATGTTCATAATACAATGCCCAATCTTGTAATATGCGAAGGTATGCGCTCTGCCGAGTGCCCGTTCTAGTTGATCATGCTATACTGCATTTTAAGTATTTGAATTTTATTGTAATGTTTTTTTGCCTGGACACCAGGAAGAATAGTCTCCACTACGGTGTCGACTAATGGGATCCTTAATAAACTAAACTAAACTAAACCTGTTTCCATTTGACCCCACCCGCCCTGCAGCAGTATGCAGGTGGTCTCAGCAATGTTACACACGCAGGCCAAAACCTCTGGAAAACCTTTGTGGTCTGTGAATAATATTGTTTTCAGTTTGTTTACGATCCCTCTGCCCCTCGGACGCTGACCGCTGACTCGCTCGCCGCCGTCGTCTCGTCGATTCCTCAACAGGAAACACTCAGAGGAGTTGAGCTGCAGACCGGGGGACTGCACACTTGCTTTGAAAGAAAAAAAAAGGGAAATAAAAAGCACCCTCTAACAATGGCTGGCCCGGAGCCCGGCCTCCGAGGCGGCAGGTCGCTCCACATTATTGACCCTCCTTTGTGCTCATAGTGCATCGGTCCATCGGTCCATCGGAGCGCGGACGGCTAGCGGCGCCCGCCGCCTGCACGAAGCGGCGGCCGCTGTCTGGGTTTCCTCCGTCCCCCGAAGTCCTGAACGCGGAACACAATGGAGTCTGCGTGGGGCGCGTCCACGCGTACAAAGGAGGACACACATGTATTCTTATGGGATTTTTCATAGAAACTCTAATCACAGTTTTTGGGGCCTGATGATGATTCCTTCGGTGCATTAATGAGAACATAGCAGAGGAATCCTGTGTGACAGAATACTTCCTGTACGGTTGAAGACGAAGTCAAAGGTCACAGTAAGAGACCAAAGTCTTCAAGGAACTGGCGGCAGCAGGAGAGTCTGAGTGGAATCGTAAACGTTGAAATGTCCGTCAGAGAGCTGCAGTGAGGTGTGAGAACGAGAAGCTGTCGAAGGTGAAGCTACCTCTTCTTCATCACAGCTTCTCCACTACATCTTCTTCATCACATTTCTTCATCACATCTTATCCACCACATCTTCTTCATCAGATCTTCTCCACTACATCTTCTTCATCACATCTTATCCACCACATCTTTTCCATCACGTCTTCTTCATCACATCTTATCCACCACATCTTCTTCATCACATCTTCTTCATCACACCTTCTTCATCACATCTTCTCCACTACATCTTCTTCATCAGATCTTCTCCACTACATCTTCTTCATCACATCTTATCTACCACATCTTTTTCATCACATCTTCTTCATCACATCTTCTTCATCACACCTTCTTCATCAGATCTTCTCCACTATATCTTCTTCATCACATCTTCTCCACTAAATCTTCTTCATCAATTCTTCTCCACTACATCTTCTTCCTCAGATCTTTTCCACTACATCTTCTTCATCACATCTTCTCCACTACACCTTCTTCATCACATCTTCTCCACTACATGTTCTTCATCAGATCTTCTCCACTACATCTTCTTCATCGCATCTTCTCCACTATATCTTCTTCATCACATCTTCTCCACTACATGTTCTTCATCAGATCTTCTCCACTATATCTTCTTCATCGCATCTTCTCCACTATATCTTCTTCATCACATCTTCTCCACTACATCTTCTTCATCAGATCTTCTCCACTACATCTTCTTCATCACATCTTCTTCATTACATCTTCTCCACTACATTTCATACTTTTATAGTAATTTATAATGCTTAGCTTTTAGGACTTTTTAATTGTGTTGTAAAGCGTCTTTGAGTACTATGAAAAGCGCCATAGATATTGTGTGTATTATTATTATTATTATTATTATTATTATTATTATTATTACATCTTCTTCATTACATCTTCTTCATCACATCTTCTCCACTACATCTTCCTCACAGCACCTGCTGAAGATCAAATCGCGTTAGCTCGAGTGTAGTTCTCCATGAGCGCCACCAGGGGGCAGCATCGGGCTGACTGAGGCAGCCGGAGCGTCGGGACTTCTCCCACTGAGTGATGCTTCATATTAATGCCACAATAATAATATAATCCATTGATATAAGTATTAAATACTCTTAACATGGGCTAGTCTGCAAAAAGAGTGTTTTCAATTCCGGTACTTGAGGTTTTGATTCTTATACTCCATGTGAAGCAGATGTTACCGACAAGTGGTCATCTACTCTACTCTACACACTTGTGGAGGTTTTTTTTGCTGGGATTTGAACCAGCAACCCTGGTCCCTGTAGAGCACTTATGCACACGTCCTCCTTCCTCAGAGCGCAACGGGCTCTTTCCTTCTCTTCTGACAGCATGTTGTCTCTCTCTCTTTCTCCAGATGGACAGAAGACACGATCAGATGCGACGGCGTCTGTTTGAGGATGACACGCGTTCTCTTCTCCACATTGTGAGGCGGCGATGGCGCCTGTCGGCCGACAGGGCGTCTCGCGGCGTGTCGGATGCTCTTGAGATACACACAGTGTTTCCTCCTCCCTCCTCTCCATCCTCTCCATCCTATCCCTCCTCCTCTCCCTCCTCCTCTCCCTCCTCCTCCCTCCTCTTCATCCTCTCCATCCTCTGCCTTCAGGAGCGTCTGCTGCCGGCTTCTTCATTCAAACCCGCTGTGCTCCATCTTCATCAATAATGGATCCCCACCGTGGAAGACGCCGCTGTCCCCCCAGCTTCGGTTCAGCCGAGCGTGACTTCCTACCAGAACGCTTATGTAACGGGGAAAGTTCTGTCTCTCTGTGTGTGTGTGTGTGTGTGTGTGTGTGTGTGTGTGTGTGTGTGTGTGTGTGTGGAAGGGGGGGGGACTCTGCTCACTCATAAACAGTTTAACTTGGAGCATAACAAATCAATGAAGCTGCTATTTTTAGTACATTTCGTAGTCAGGGCTCCTGGACCGTGACGCGTTCAATGTCCTCCAACACGTCGTCTTCTCTGTTTCTTTAGGAATGTTTTCTTTTTTCTTCACATTTATTTGGGTTGTTTTTTATATCAATTTAAAGTTGTTTTGTTCCTCTTTGTGGTTTCTTTACATCTCCTTTGTAATAGTCTCTTTGTCTCTTTGTGGTGGTTCTCCGTCTCTTTGTGGTAGTTCTCCGTCTCTTTGTGTTGGTTCTCCGTCTCTTTGTGGTAGTTCTCCGACTCTTTGTGGTGGTTCTCCGTCTCTTTGTGGTGGTTCTCCGTCTCTTTGTGGTGGTTCTCCGTCTCTTTGTGGTAGTTCTCCGTCTCTTTGTGGTGGTTCTCCGTCTCTTTGTGGTGGTTCTCCGTCTCTTTGTGGTGGTTGTCCATCTCTTTGTGGTAGTTCTCTGTCTCTTTTGCATCCCTCTCTGGTCGTTCTGTGGTTGTCTTCCGTCTCTTTGAGGCCTGTGAGGCCCAGTCATACATCATTGACACTTAAAAGTCAACTATACCTTCACTGTACCGTATCAGATCTGGAGAGGGGGGGGGGGGGGGGGGGGCGGACAGTGAAATGCCACAGACAGGGCGGCTGGCATTGTTGAAGAAGGACGGGCACAATGGCGGACGCCTATCAGGCCCCCTCCAGACCTGCCTGGCCCGGACCTCCTCCTTCCTGCCGTGACATTCTCACGGAGCACGCGGGGTCGTAATAACACGCCGCCGCTGCTCCGGGCTCCGCCCTCCACGGTGGGGGGGAGGGGGGGTTCTCTGCCAGCCGGCTGGGAAGCTGACCTTTGCCCCCGGAGCTGGTTTTGAGGTTTACGCTGATTAGCTCAGCGGCGGTGAGCCGGAGTGTGGCGTCCTCCTTTATGACCATGAGGTCATGTGAGGTCATGTGACCATCACAGGTACCAACACTGTGGCTGACGGGTCATTTCCATCTGACCTCACAGTTTCCTCTCAGATATTTACACAACTTTTTACAGCAGTTTTGCTGATTCAACACTATTGATGTGGAATCAATCAAGAGGAGCCATGAGCCTCCTCCTCATGGCTCCTCCCCCTCATGGCTCCTCCTCCTCATGGCCCCTCCCCCTCAGAGGCCAGAATAAGGCTAGAAACAAGTTTGTTGTTTTTAATCTGTGTCTCGCAGTCAACCAACTTTATTAAAGTTTGAGTTTTTAAATAAGTGGACCTGGTGAAAGTTGTATCAAAATCTTCTTCTTCTTCTTGTTCTTCTTCTTCTTGTTCTTCTTCTTTTTCTTCTTCTTGTTCTTCTTCTTGTTCCTTTTCATATTCTTCTTCTATATTATCTTCTTCTTCTTCTTCTTCTTCTTCTTCTTCTTTTTCTTTTTCTTCTGTTTCATATTCTTCTTCTTCTTCTTTTTCTTCTTCTTTTTCATATTCTTATTGTACGTATATTAATTTCTTCTTCTTCCTCTTCTTCTTTTTCTTTTTATCTTCTTCTTTTTCATATTCTTCTTCTATATTATCTTCTTCTTCTTCTTCTTCTTCTTCTTCTTCTTCTTCATATTCTTCTTCTACATCTTCGTCTTGTATTTCTTCTTCTATTTTTTCATATTCTTCTTCCTCTTCTTCTTTTTCTTCTTCTTCTATATTATCTTCTTCTTCTTTTTCTTCTTTTTCATATTCTTATATTATCTTCTTCTTCTTCTTCTTCTTCTTCTTCTTCTATTTCTTGTTCTTCACATTCTTCTACATCTTCTTCTTCTTCTTCTTCTTCTTCTTCTTCTCCTTCTTCTTCTTCTTCATATTCTTCCTCTTCTTCTTCTCATCAGGCGATGGGTGGGTGTGCAGATTGAGGGGTAAAAATAAAGAGCAAGTGGAGTGAGTCACCGCTCCCTCGATCCCCGTCTGGGTATAAATACCTCTCTCAGACACGCGTACGCCGCTCCACGCCGGCCTTACATAAGCTGAAGCGTGGGAGGTGTGATGCGAGGCATGCAGAATGCATCGACTGAGGAGTCGCTCTTAAACCCAAGCCAGCACCCCCGACGGCCCCTGAACGCATCGCGCTGCTGGTTTGGGATGTGATGCTCCGTCCTGCGCGGGCGGGCCTGAGACTCGAGGCGCATGAACTTCAAACTCGCCTCAGACTTCTCAACCTGAATTCATGTCAAACCAACCGAGAGTTGATCGTATTCTTCTTAATGAAGCGCCGATAGACACGGAGAACCTTCATTCGTGAGCCCTTCGTGTCCACCAGCCCGACACTCGCTCTATTTCTACCTTCACATTCTAAATTCGGAAAGTTATGTTTTGTTCGGCGTGTATTTATTTATTTATGTATTTATTCATTTGTATGTGTGTTACTCGCATAACTCAAGAAGTATTAAAACGAATTGCATGATATTTGGTGGGATGATTGGTTATTGTCCGGGGACCTTTTGATTATATTTTGGGATCGATCTGGTCAGAGGTCAAGGTCATGAAAAGGTCAAAATCTTCTTTTTACTATAGCACGGTCATTTTTTATCCAATTGGAATGCAACTAATGCCAACATGTTCATAATTCAACGCCCAATCTTGTGATATGAAGGTATGCGCTTTACCAAGTGCCCCTTCTAGTTTGCTCTGCTTTTGGCTACCCTCCTCTTCGTCCACTGAGCTGTCCTCCAGCCGCCTCTCTGCAGCTGCTGGAGAAGGAGAACAGCCTGTCACGCATTTTTTGTAGAAAATCAAAGTTATTGTGGTTTTAATTTACTTCTATTACAGACCGAGGGTCCATGTTGTGTGTTTAGTTCAATAACTACCTCTGAAGTGTGGAGGTATCAAGTAGCAGGAAATAAGTTTCAAACATTTAGAATGGAAAGTTACATTTGACAGTAAAATGCATTTATTTATTTATATGTATCATTCAAGACTGTAAATCATCTCTTCATAAGCATCACAACAAACGTGCTGGGTGTCGGATGCTCTCCTCTGTGTGTATAAGGTGCAATGTGATTCTCGTTTTGTCCACAGGGGGCGACAGAGAGCTAGAAACACACAGTAACAGCTGTATGACCTATGAGGCTCACTACAGTCTCCCTCATACTCTACCGTCTACACAGGGAGAGAGATAGAGAGAGAGAGAGAGAGAGGGAGGGAGGGGGAGCGGGGGGGAGAAGCTCTGGGGGAAGCCGCCATTGGATTTCGATGACAGCTAAAACAATAAAACACACGCCTGATCTCCTCGAGCCGCCGGTCCACGCGGGTCGGATGTGTTCGGGAAGTGTTTGAGTCCCAGATGAGATCAGATGAGATCCACTTGTGTTCCGATCAGCTTCCGACGCTCGTATCCGCGGCACGAAAGGAAGTATGTGAAGTATTCCTCGTGACCTTGACGGCAGTGAGGAGTCCTTCCACACTGCGTCCCTCTCTGTATTTTATTGGTCAACAACACGCAGCAGAGGTTCACTTCAGTTCCCTCCGGTCGGCCAGTTGAGCGACATGTCGCGTGTTTGAAGCCGGTGACGACATCGTCCCACACGGCGGTCAACAAGCCGACATGTCCCCCCAGAAGATGACGTCGCTGTAAACGAAGCCCGTCCAGCTGACGGCCCGGGGGCCTTCGCTTTGACCTTTGACCTCCAAATCAAACGGTTTGGATTTTACAGCCTGTCACGTGTTAACGGCTGCAGATGTTGTTTTGATGATGTCACGGTGTTTCTCAGATCTCAGCCATCGAAGGTTTACACCCCCCCCCCCCCCCATGGTCTCCCTCACAGATGAAGATGCCGCCCCCCTCTCTCCCACTGCCAGGAAGATAAACCTCAGAATCAGAAAAAAAACACGTAGTTCCCTTTCCGTGACATAAATGTATAACACAGAGGAATAATAAGACACTGTGAATAAGAAATCACCTGTAACCCCCCCCCCCTCCCCAACACACTGTCCTCAGGCCCTGCCTGCAGAGGGTTATTAAGAGCTGCGTGTCACTCGTAAATCAGCTGACCTATGAAGTATGAAGTACTAGGAAACCCCAGTGTTTTCCGTTGTTTCATTTAGAAGTAGGAACAATACGGCCAACATGACACCCCCCCCCCATCTTCTTCCCGCAAATGTTTCTCAGGCATTCAGAGTGGAAACAGACCGCGAGTATTTCTAATTTAAGAGGATGCACTGGACCGCGTTACATCCCGAGTGAAGTCACACGTGAGATATAAAGTCAGTTTCTCATGTTGTTGGGTCTAAAAAAAGCCTCTTTCACTTCACTATTCCCAGAAGTAATTCCAATCTTCTTTTTGATGAAATGGTAAGCTCACGGATTAGTCGCACACAAACTGGTGTGACTCCATCTCATCTTCCAGAAATGTCTGACTCGCAACTTAGAAATGTTTCCTCCTTTTTACAAGTGGACGCTTTTTTCACATTTTTCTCGAGTCAAATATTATTTTTATGCCTCACCCTGAAGATACTGAGTGTAACAAGTATCGGATAGGGCCTCATAGGTACCATATGTGTGTGTGTCTATAATGCCTGAAACACACTATACTGCCCTATAGTATTGGATTACTAAAATCTCTAACCGGAGCGGAGCGAGGAGCGAGGAGCCCTCAGTACCACCAATAGAAGAAGAAAAAAAAGAAGAAGAAGAATATGAAAAAGAAGAAATGGAAGATGAAGAAGAAAAAGAAGAATATGAAAATAATAAGAAGAAGAAATAGAAGACGAAGAACCTCTAGTCCACACACGGGGAAGAAGTTTAGAGTCGGGCCTTAAGATTACGACTCCTCTCCCCCCCCCTCCTCCCCCCCCCCTCCCCTCAAAGTCACACACAGTCTTCACTGTTCCTCTGATGTCCCTGCGTTCGCCTCGAGGTGAGTCAGCTGACTCTCCGTGGTGCGGCCATGATGGACGCCATGACAGGGGACGACTGTCACACGTTCTCCCTTGAAGGGCCAACGGTCACACACACACACACACACACACACACACACACACACACACACACACACACACTGCTTCTATTTTCATGGATAAACGTCTCCGGCCCGGCTGCAGGCTTCGGGGACGTTGTTTTTCTTCCGGTGCCAACGGGCCGAGAGACATCTGCGGAGCGTCGGGAACTCACGCGTTGAGAAGACGCTGAACAGACGACACACACACACACACACACACACACACACACACACACATACACGCACACACACAGCTTCTCCACACGATTTAATCTGCTGAACGTTCCCGATTCCTGGAACCATTTCTGAAAGCATCCGGGTCGTCGGGTCCGTCTCAGTTTGGTGTGTGGGCGCTGAGGCTCATGGGAATGTCTTTTCGCTCGGGAGGGATCACCAAGTGGCTGCGGTTCGTCCTGAAGGGGACGTGAGAGTCTGAACCAAATCTCATGGCAATCCACCCAATATTTTTAGATATTCCATTTAAAACCTAAAATGTCGGTATAGAGGAAAACTTCTACGGTCATTAGAGTCACGAGGGACCGTCCTCTGACCAGGAACGTCGGTACGCCACTTCATGGCAAACCATCACGACGGTGAGAAGGTTGCGGCGTGATCCAAAGCGACAAGACGAGTGACGGACTTTGGACTCCTCCCCTTTCGGAGAGCACTTCCTGTGAGGGAACGCCGTCACAGGAAGCTTGGAGAGCTTTGCAGTGTCCCCTCTCTGCTTCCTCTGGGAGCTGCAGAGCTGGGAGAAGAAAAGAAAAGGCCTTTTAGAGGATCCGTTTGCTGGAGCAGCGTGTGTGTGTGTGTGTGTGTGTGTGTGTGTGTGTGTGTTTGTGTGTGTGTGTGTGTGTGGGGGGGGGGGGTTTCCTGGACCAGGAGGCAGAAATAAGGTCCAGTGGACTCAGCAACGTCCCCTTCAACACTAAGAGACAGCTCTTGAGCGGGAATGCCCGGGGTTGTTATTGTGCGGCTCGGGGAGGCAGAAGTGAGGGAGGAGGGAGGGAGGGAGGAGGGAGGGAGAAGTGAGGGAGGAGGGAGGGAGGGAGGAGGGAGACAGGATGGAGGAAGGAGGGAGGGAGGAGGGAGGAGGGAGGGAGGAGGGAGGGAGGGAGGAGTGAGACAGGAGGGAGGGAGGGAGGGAGGAGTGAGACAGGAGGGAGGCAGAAGGGAGGGAGGCAGGATGGAGGGAGGAGGGACGGAGACTGGAGGGAGACATGCAGGAGTGAGGCAGGAGGGAGGCAGGAGGGAGGCAGGAGTTCCCCCCCTCCCGGTGACTATGAACATCTCTCAGGAAACGGGATGTCCGGCCCCCAGAGGGAGGCCATCTCACGAAGAGAGGACATCGGCGAGAGTTAAATCAACTGTCACAGAACGTCCTGTTGCCCATGTGTGTGTGTGTGTGTGTGTATATGTGTGTGTGTGTGTATATGTGTGTGCGTGGGTCTACGGGTGTCTGGATGCGGGGTGGAGTCTCGCCGTTGCCGCGGCAACAGCCTCAATTATGTAACATCTCACGGTGCGCTGTAAACAAAGCACCCAGCAGCATCCAGGGAGGTGGAGGACGGACCGATGCTCCTCGTTAATAAACCCCTGTGTTGACCGTAGTAATAATAATGATAATAATAATAATAATAATGATAATAATAACAATGATGATAATAATAATAATAATAATAATAATAATAATAATGATAATAATAATAATAATATTGATAATAATAATAATAATAACGCCCTTAAATGACCCAATTCTAAAAATAATGTACCTTTCTCGGTCATGCGCAGTACATCTGAAGGAAAATTCCTGAAATAGGTTTCGTTGGGGAGGCGAGCTCTGCCTCTGTGTTTAAAGGCAGTGTGTGTGTGTGTGTGTGTGTGTGTGTGTGTGTGTGTGTGTGTGTGTGTGTGTGTGTGTGTGTGTGTGTGTGTGTGTGTGTGTGTGTGTGTGTGTGTGTGTGTGTGTGAAAGGTATGCTTATCTCCGCGGGACAGCTTGGGTGTCAGACCCATTGTGCCGTGTGTTTACTGGTGTTTGTGTGGCCGGTTCCTTGTAAATCTGCAGCAATAGGAGGCGTACGGAGAAGAACTATTTTAAATGGCCGCCCTATAAATACTTCAGCAGCATCAATCTTTTTATTTAAACGTCGCGCCGGGAGAAAAAGGACGCCTCCCTCGCAAATACCGTCTCTCTTTACACCGTCGCGTTCAATAAATATTAAAAAAAATATGCGAAAGGGAAACAAAGATAGGAAAGAAAAGAATAACAGGAATATCAGTTGTATAAGGACACCGGCGGCAGAGCCTCCCCCGTCATATAAGAGGCTATTGTTCAGGGAGACATGTTCAGCTGTGCTTATGCTCTCCAGGTTATTAATAGACGGACGTGTGCCGACGTGCTCCGGGCGCCGCGGAGGAAGTCCCCTCGCCGCCATGTGGGGACGCGACCACAACATGGGAAATACAATTGTGTCGGGTCCGTGGTTTTAGACCTTCACTGTAATGATTTAGATTCATGTGAAAGAAACCGCAGGATGATCAACAGTTTCCTGTCGTGTGAATAAACCTTGGAGAAGTCAAAGGTATCGCCACCGCCACGTTTTTACGCCTTGAATTCGCCATTTTCGGCATTCGGTCGTCGCTATCTTGTTTTTTTTTTTTAAGTGAGAGAAGAAGGCGGAGCTAAAACAGGAACTATACAATCTGAAAAAGGAGTCGCCCCCTGGTGGCCGTTAGCGGTCGTCGCATGTTGTGGTTTCCTCTGGTCCACTTGTTAAAACAATTAGGACTAATTGGAAGTGTTACCTGGCTGCCAGTGTTATTGTAAACTTCTTAATGTACCGCGCAGGAATGGAACTCATGTCTCTCCGAGAGGGGATCTAACCCTGAAGACGTGTCGTCCAGCTGCAGCCGCAGAGGAAGTCGGATGTGATCGCCGCTCGCGTTGACTTTGGCGAGCGGTGCGGCGGCTCAGGGCTCAATTAGCGAGACGTTGTTTTTACTTTCTCGCGTTATAGGTCAAACAAGATGTCTCCTCAGGAAACATGTGGTTACGTAAAAAAGGTTTTCACATCACCCTCCTGGCCTTTTTCATCCCTTTTCATCCTCTATGTACATGTAGGCGTACAGACGGCAGTGAAGCACAGAGCAGTGGCTCTTTCTCAGAAAAAATAATTCACAAAAGCCTCATTTTAATTGTCAGAAAGCTTTGTTGTGTATTTCAGAGAAGACGGCAGAATAAAAATACAAATGTTCAGTCGGCGGTCTGTGGGCCGACGGCGGCGTGTTCCTGTTCCATTATTTAAATGTGCCATTTTAAGTTGTTGCAGTGGAACCAGGTGAGTCATAAAGCAGGAAGTCTGCAGGAAGCCTGAGATGAGGAGGTGGGCGGATGTCACACGATCACTTATTAATGATCCGCCTCGCCGCAGCACAGTTGCGTCTCAACAGCTGCGGCTCGCTGCCGAAAAATAAAAGTGAAACTTTAAGAAACTTCAGTAATCTGGGTCGTCTCGTCTCCCAGCAGCAGCACGCCGATACAAATGAGCCTGTTTTGGATTAAATGAGCTCGCCGAGGGTGTTTTGTATCCCGTTGCTTTCTCATCCACATCTTTTATTCGCGTGAAAACTTTCAACGCATTTATTTGAGAGCTATTCTCCGACTGCTCGTGAAATAAAAATAGAGCGACCTTTCAACGTGCCGGGGACGCGTCATCGATGCTGGACGCTCCCGGCGATGAGAGGCGAGGGCGGGGGGGGGGGGGGGGGGAAGAATAGCAGCTCGGGGTCCTCTTGGAGCCGGACGCACCGGATCACCCACATGGGGTCAGATCGGCCCGATGAATGCAAACGCACACAGAGAGACTCACACATGCAAACACAGATTCAAAAAACGCGCTCAGTACAATTCACAAATATATTCGATTTACAAATACACAGAAGGATTTACGAATAAGTTAGACTCACAAATGAATGCAGAAAAAGTTTGTTTGTGGATCCTGCACATTTGTTTGTGGATGCTACATATTTGTTTATGGATGCTACACATTTGTGCATGGATGATACACATTTGTTTGTGGATCACTACACAGTTGTTTGTGGATGCTACAAATTTGTTTATGGATGCTACATATTTGTTTGTGGATGCTACACATTTGTTTGTGGATGCTACACATTTGTTTGTGGATCACTACACATTTGTTTGTGGATGCTACACATTTGTTTGTGGATGCTACACATTTGTTTATGAATGCTTCATATTTGTTTGTGGATGCTACACATTTGTTTATGGATCGCTACATATTTGTTTATGGATGCTACACATTTGTTTATGGATGCTACATATTTGTTTGTGGATCGCTACATGTTTGTTTATGGATGCTACACATTTGTTTGTTGATGCTACACATTTGTTTATGGAGGCTACACATTATTTGTGGATGCTACACATTTGTTTGTGGATGCTACACATTTATTTGTGGATGCTACACATTTGTCTCTGGATCGCAAAAAACATTTATTTATGGATTTACCCTCCTATTCTCCTTTAGCCTTAACCTTCTAGCCTCATTTAGCCTCCTAGTCTTGTTTAGCTCCTAGTCTTGTTTTGCCTCCTAGCCTCCTGTATTCTCCTAGCCTCCTGTCGCCTTCTAGCCTCCTAGCCTCCTTTAGCCTCCTATCCTATTGTAGCCGTCTAGCCTCTTTAGTCTCTTCAGGGTCGGACAGAAAAACAAGTTTATTTTCTCATATCAAACAGATAAACGTAACGTTGTGGTCGTCTCATGCTGTGCACAGAGCGTCCAATGTCTATGTGTGATGCTAACAGTAGGTAGCTTATTTAGCTCCTGGATAGCTAACCTGCAAGGTAACATTAGCTAGCACACTTTTCTTATGGAGATTCTTTGGGGGAGGGGGACACGTGCATATGGGAATTAAATCAAATATAAAATGTGCTCAAGGTCGTTCCAGTCACACATTGCTTGTCAGTTATTCCTTCCCACAGATGAAACGGTAGGTGTCGGGTACCTTTTCATGTAAATAGAGATTAAAATTAAGTGTTCTGATTGGCTGTAGATGGAGGTGGATTGAGGCAAACCAGCTTGGATTAGTGTAGCAGACATTTGAGAACAGGGGACAATGAGATGCATCAGGCACAATTCCCTGAAGCAGATGTGTACGCCAAGAGTGTCCATTAACACTCGGATTTTCAAAACATTATATTGATTATATTGTCTTTTGGAAAGGTTGCGTGTCTCAAAAGGTGCTAAATTTGAAATTAAGAGCATTTCTATTGCCTTCCACACGCCTCCTTTCCAAAGAAAAACAATGCAATCAGCCATATTTACATTTCTTTAAGCACGAAATGCAATAGTTTTAATTCTACTGGTTGGATTGTACTCATGTAAATACATTAAAAGGAGTGAATTGCCAACCTGGGAAACTAAAATCCACCCAGTCTACTTTTCTTAATCACCCGTATTGCAAATAAAGCCACGCTGGTGAAATTAACCAGTAATGGACGTGCAAAACATTAATTTGTGTGACAATAAAGCAGCCAGGAGGCCACGGAGGTAACCCTGGTTTATATTTATCCCCACGGGCCCCGGTTCTGGTGCGAAAAAGCCCCTCTGCTGCGCGCCTGCTGCGGGTTTGTGCATGGGAAAGCCCGGTCGGTAGTGGCGGAGGGCACAACGTGACCTGACAACAAGGAACCTCCGGGAAAACCGTCAGTCCTAAAGTATGCGCAGAAGAGCGAGTGAGTGGGGGTCTGCCAGGGGGCGTCACGACCAACGACCCGACCTGCGGCTCCTCTAGAAGCGACGCGACGCGGTGAATACCCCCCCCCCCCTCCTCCTAGCGCGAGGGAGGAGGAGGAGGTGCAGGCTAACGACAGCGAAGAAGAAGGAAAATAACACGCGGGAGGAAATCGTGTCTCTCGGTGTCATCGTCCTTGCGGCTGGCGCACCGGCCGTCGGGAGCCCCCCGCTACCCGGAGAGGACACACCGCGGCCGGGAGGCGGAGACGGGACCCCCGTTGACGTCAGTGGGCCTGTCTGTTTCCTGCAATAGAAAGTGAGAGAGAAGGTGAAGGGAGAGAATACAGAGCTGCGCCCCCCACCCCCCACCCTCCTCCTTTACGCGAAGAGGTGCGTTACAACCCGGCACCTGTGAGTACGAATAGACCCCCTCCGAGGGCGCTTTGTTGCTGTTGCGTCGGTGTTCTGGGAGCCGCGAGCCGCTGCCCGGTGGCGGGGCTCTGTCCCCGTGATATCGGTCTCTGTCGGTAGTCGGACATGCTGCTGTCGGTGTCCGCTGGGCGCCTCGTCCGGTTTTTAGCCTGCTGAGAACTTTCCGTGCGCCGGTGAAGTGTCCGCGGTTTACGTAGCAGGTTGGCACTGGTTTCTTTCTTTCCTCTTGTGTGTGTGTGTGTTTTTTGTTTTGGCGCAGTGTTGTTTTTGGACTCCTGCAGCCCCCCCTTCCTCCTCCTCTCTCCCCCATGAGGACCCCCCCCCCCCCCGGTGCTCCCGAGGAGTCCCGGTGCTCCCCTTCGTCTCTTTGTTGCTCCGTTTGTTTAGGATCACGTTTGTGTTGCACACGCTACGCCCCCCCGCCCCCGCCCCCTTTTGTGTGTTCGCGTGGGCACTGTCACCCCCAACTGCTGCTGATTTTAAACATATATATTTATGTATAATAAAACATGTGCATGTGTGCGGCGGCAGGTACAGGTGTGTGGCGTTCAGCGGGAGACGGTTCCGGTGGGCTCGCGTCCCGTTCCTCGCCGCTGAGGGGTTTTCCCCGGCTCCTCCCTCGCGCACAGGGCGTTCACGTGTTGCAACAGGCACACGAATACGCTATTCCCACGCATCGCTTTTCTGCTGACTTCATTGCAGGACTTAATGGATCCGGATTCTACCCCCCCTCCCGGCCCCCCCCGCTGTGTGTCACGCGCATCTCCCCGTTCCGTCTGCAGCAGCAACAATAACAACACTGTGTGCAGCATCTCCATCCCCGGTGAATGTTATTGATTACATCACACGCGGTGCTCGCTGCCCTCCTCCTTTCTTCTTCTTCCTCTTCCTCTTCTTCTGGATCCTCAGGTGTAAGTCATTAGTCACCTGCAGTGCATTCCAGCCTGCCCGCGTTAGGACATCGCGTTACCGTTGAGTCACCGGTGTGTGTGTGTGTGTGTGTGTGTGTGTGTGTGTGTGTGTGTGTGTGTGTGTGTGTGTGTGTGTGTGTGTGTGTGTGTGTGTGTGTGTGTGTGTGTGTGTGTGTGTGTGTGTGTGTGTGTGTGTGTGTGTGTGTGTGTGTGTGTGTGTGTGTGTGTGTGTGTGTGTGTGTGTGTGTGTGTGTGTGTGTGTGTGTGTGTGTGTGTGTGTGTGTGTGTGTGTGTGTGTGTGTGTGTGTGTGTGTGTGTGTGTGTGTGTTCTTAGGTTTTATTATTGTGTATATATATCCTCGCTTTAGTATTGGTCAAATATTGGTACACACGCATACGGACACACACACACACACACACACATAGATATGGACGCACGCACACAGGCAGACGCGCCAGAGGAAACCAAAATATGAATCTCTCTCTCTCTCTCCCCATCTTCATCGCGCGGTCGATCCCTGAACCGTAAATGAATTGCGCATCACAGGTGAGACGCGGGTTTCCTAATCGTGCACTCATGCACGCGGACGCACGCACACGCTAGACTCAATACACCGAAATCCGCCGTGAGGTGACGTCATTGCCATAGCGCCACATGTACCAACTGTATCATCATCCGGTTGTAGTAAGTGTTATGTAATCATGGGGGGGGGGAGGAGGGGGACAAAGACTGATTCCTGAAGCTCTCTGCAACGTGCATCGCCTCTGGCGCGGGGGGGGGGGGGGGGGCGCTATGGATCCATCAGTCATGATGTTGTGATCGCCGGTCTCTGCTCAGGTGAGCTGCTCTCGTGCTCGTTTCTGCTCACCTTGCTGTCTGTGGGTGGTTTTGACATGTTGGTAACATTTAACTTCAACACCCCCTCCCCCCCGCCCCCCTTTATTTCTTTGTGCCATTCAGAATTTGCATGAAACTTACATTCAGCTTCAGATCTCAATTTTCTTTTAAACGGCCAGAGACGATCCCTCGTCCTCCTCCTCCTCCTCCTCCTCCTCCTCCTCCCCTTGTGACAGGTGGATCCAGTCTTTCTGCCTCTCCGCAGTGATCCAACTTCCCCAGGGAGGTCTTTCTCTCTCTCTCTTTCTCTTTCTTTCTTTCTTTCTCTCTCTCTCGAATAGTGCCCCCTCTGTTTGCATCATTCATCATCCGGCGCCGACACGTCGAGTCGGTCGTCCTCATCGGCCGATGCTCCGCCTCCTTAGCGAGGCATCAGAGTGGCAGATAGCAGATGCTGCAGAGGTTATATTGATATTTTTTTTTGGGGGGGGGGGTTCACACCTCCTCCCGCAGACGGTAGCCCGAGCCGCACTGCACACGAGAGAGCGCTCTGAGAGCGGAGGCTGGCGATGAAGCGCCCCGCCTCACTCCGTGGCACCTGTTTGAAGAATGAACTCAATCAGCGACTCCGTCCCGGACTCCCCGCCGCCGCCGCCGAGCGCCGCCGCCTCCATCGATCCGTGGGAGTTCATGGCCGGATCCCTCTGACTCAGCACGTGTGTGTGTGTGTGTGTGTTTTGTGTAGATGAACCCTGCGGCTCAGGAGTCGACGCTTCTCGAGGTCCCCAAGATGCAACCTGTGAACTGAGGGGCGGGAACCATGCCGCGCACCAAGCAGAACAACCCCAAAAACTTAAAAGGTGAGTTCCCGCCACGCCGCCGGTCAGCTGTGAGGTGTTGGTCTGGGGTTTCTGGCGGAGGCCGAGAGAGAGCAACGCCTCCGTCACAGCGGCGGGTGGTGTTGGCTTTCCAACGCCGCGTTGCAGGGTTCATTCCTGGAGGATGTGGCGTGGAGACACCGGCGCGGTGACGCTCGCCCGCCGGTGTTTGGGTTGTCCGATTGTCTTTGAACCACACGCCATGCTGCTGTCCAGCAAGGCGTTGCTGCATGAGGTTGTGTTTGATGTTTTTAACCGATGGATGATCTCATAACGGTTCTTCTGTCTTGGGGATGCGATCATGTGACCTTTGGTTTTCTTGCTCTTTCGAGAGCGGAGTTCTTCACCTCCACTGCGTGTTGCGATCGAACCTTTGACCGGGACTTGAAAACCCGTCTATACAATCATCATGAATTCAGGGTGAAGTGTCTTGCTCAAGGACACAGCGACTAGGGTGAGGATTGAACCATCAACCCCCTGATTGAACGACAGACCTGCTGACCACTGTCGCCCACAATGTTGTTGTGATACTTTAAAGAAGGAGGAAGAACGTGTAAACCTTTATTAATCCCCGTGGGGGGGTTCTTCTTTGCGTTTGACCACTGCTTAGTTAATACTTAGTTATGAAGGAGCAACTCAGGGTTCAATGCCTTGCTCAAGGACACTTCAACATGCAACTAACGTGGAGGGTGGGGATTGAAACCGGGTTCCTTGTGGTTACGCGACGACCGCTCGTCCGCCACAAGGAGCCGGTCTGCGCCCTCGGGCAAGGCGCTGCCCCCAGAGGCTGAACATAAGAAGTGCACGTGGTCACCGTCACCTCAAGTTCGCCATTTCTTTCTCCGCCCTCGCCATCTTGACTTTTGACACGAGACGGGTGGAGCCACAACGAGCTGAACGCCGGTTAAGATGCACTGAAATGCTGAAAGTAACTTTCTTGAAGTGAAAACCCTAAATGTGAAGCGGTTCTGCTCCGGAAGCTAGCCGCCAATTAGGAGCTAGCCGCCCGGCGTAGCTTCATGGTTGACGGCTCCGACTGGACCATCGGGTACGAACATCGTGTTGAAGAAGACTTGAAACTACAGATTAAGACCATTTAAAAAAAAAAAAAAAGTATTGGCGTTATTTTTATCGTAGACTTCTTTTTGCAACCGGAGGAGACGCCCCCTGGTGGCCGTTATTAGGACTGAACCCCCAAAGCCCACTTAGAGTGGTCGGAGGGCTTCAGCGTCGATGTATAAATGATGAGGTGACAGAAGATACAAGTACAGTTCATTTACCAGTCCTACAGGAAGTAACCGCCCTCTGACGCACACCTTTTGCATTCCAACTTTTTAAAATAAAATAAAAATCGACACTAGGGTACTACTGTCCTAGGGGTGTCACGATACCAAAAATTCAGTAGTCGATACCGATACCAGACATAAAAAAACATAACAAGACATAAAAAACATGTGCAACAGAGCATATCACAACATAATAAAGTACATTTTTTTTGTTGGAAGCCTACACAAGGTGCCTTATGTATGGCTTCATTTAGCTGGGTTAGCACATCCTGAGTTCATATTTCACTTTTCTTTTGGCAGATGATGCTGACATGCGTATTTGCTTTATCTTATCACAAAGCTCTTGTTTTGGTTTCCCATCAAGTAATGTTTCAGCAACGACACTCATGCATTCTTTGACAAGCCCTCCATCAGTAAATGGCTTTTTGTGTTGCCCCAAAATCCAACAACTCTGAGGGAACACTCACTCATGTTGGGCAGTGAGCGTGTCTCAGGGTCCTGGTTGTTCATATTGGGCTGTGAGGCCACTTATCTTCTGTGATCTCACTTCGGATTTGAGTGGGTTTGTTTGTTCAAAACCTTTATGTTTTGTCTCATAATGGCTTTTCACATTGCCACTTTTAATAAATGCCACGGTTTCTGAACATATAAGACACACTGGTGTTGTGCTCCCTGTGGGAAGTATGAACAGAAAAGAGTCTGTCCATTCCGGAATAAATGCTCTATTTTCTCTGTCAACTTTTCTTTTTGTGGAGAGCGACATTTGTTCCTTATGTCTCTCCCTTTCGCTGTCTCACTCGACTTGTTCTTAACTTTCTCCGGCACAGTCCGTTTCTCTTCCTTTGTTTTCTAAATGTATACGTCTATCTTTCTACCGTCTCAATGTTTAACCTGCCTCTAACTTTCTCATCTGTCTGTGGACTTGCGCAGCGCTGTCTGTCTGTTGAGACGTAATGTTTACCGCCGAGAATGCATAGATTTGATTGGCTGAGTGGTATCACGTGGGATGGCTTAACTCGCATGCAATTGGTCTGTGCGTTTCCACATCCGCTAAACCACTACCGTAAAGACTGAAAAGGCTGCGCCGCCGCCGTTACAAAAATATATATATACCTCTCCACTTGACAGCTTGCTAGCTAACGTTAGCTTCGAGGGCAGCGCGAGCCCCATCAGTTCCAGAAGAGGCGCAGCGCCGATGCCAACAGCTGGCATCGGCGCTCACGGTACTTGCGGTACTTACGGTACTTCAAAGAAATAGGTATCGTCGGTATTTTGATATTGAGTACCGTAAGTATCGGCTCTCGTGACATCCCTATACTGTACACGTATCGATACTTTCTGATTTTCATTTCCCAACCACTGGAGTTTGGTCTTGGCGCCTGATTGGACCGGTCCCGCCCACATCGGCTGCTTCTGATGAAGAGAGTTCAGTCCGGATGGTTCCTCTGATTTTAAAAGTGACGGACTCGGTTGCGTGAGCGTGCGACCTTTGGCGTCCCTCCTCCTAGACGTTTGACCTTCGGTTCGACACCAGAAGGTCGACACGTGAGAGCGCTGCGTGGGGTCCTTTAATACGCTACAGGTGGCTCTGTGTTCCATTTTACAGTAGTATGACATCATCATATTCCCCTTTTTAAAAAAGAAAACACGTTTCCAGACGGAATGAAGTCCAGACTCGCCGGGCGGCGCGGTGACATCATCTCCCCGCAGGCCGGCGGCCGGCTGGAGGACCGCGTGTTGCGTTCTGACAGATTTGCGCCTCGACAGACGTTCTCCGTTCACAGATCCTCGGGTGTGCGGCGCCGCTCGCGGGGTGTGAACGCGTGACGCTCAGATCCCCGCCGCAGACTTCCTCCCGTCTGACTCTCTCCTCTTCGTCCACCGCACGAACACGGCCTGTGCCTTTTGATTTCTCGCTCGTAGATCAGCTCGCGACGTCGCCCGACAGGGCGATAGAAACTACGGTCGGATGAAACTCGACTCTTTTACTGGCGACCGTTCCCGCTTCGCTTTTTATCCTTTTCTCTCTTTTTTCTGGCGCTGCAGACGGTAGAGCTGCAGACGATAGAGCTGCAGACGGTGGAGCTGCAGACGGTAGAGCTGCAGACGGTAGAGCTGCAGACGGTAGAGCTGCAGACGGTGGAGCTGCAGCTGCTCCGACACGAAGACCCCAAACACCTGAGAGGAGACTCGTCTCCTCACGCTTCAGTTTGGGCTTTGTCTCTGTGGCCGTTTGTGCCGTTTGTGTTGTGTCTCTTTGTGGTTGTTGTGTCTCTTTGTGGTTGTTGTGTCTCTTTGTGGTCATGTTGTGTCTCTTTGTGGTTGTTGTGTCTCTTTGTGGTCATGTTGTGTCTCTTTGTGGTTGTTGTGTCTCTTTGTGGTCATGTTGTGTCTCTTTGTGGTCATGTTGTGTCTCTTTGTGGTCATGTTGTGTCTCTTTGTGGTTGTTGTGTCTCTTTGTGGTCATGTTGTGTCTCTTTGTGGTCATGTTGTGTCTCTTTGTGGTCATGTTGTGTCTCTTTGTGGTCATGTTTGTGTCTTCTTGGCCTTTTCATTGTGATTTCTAAAGCGCTCCCTGTTGTCTCTTCAGGATCTCTATAATTAAAACCGTACATTGATCACATGTTTTCATGTTGGTGAAGAACTGAGCGTAGAGGCAGAAGACGCCTCCATCAGCGGCCCGTAGAAACACCACCCATAGAAACACCACCCATAGAAACAACGCTCGTAGAAACACCACCCGTAGAAACACCGCCCGTAGTAACGCCACCCGTAGAAACACCGCCCGTAGAAACACCGCCCGTAGAAACACCGCCCGTAGAAACACCGCCCGGCGCCTCCACCGCTGGTGAAGCCGCTCAACACGCTGTGGGGAGGACCGTCGGCCTCCTCCTCTTCCTCTTCTGAGAGCGCGCTGAGATATTTGTCTGGCTTTTTTCTCTTTTCCCTTTCAACCCAGAGCTCCTCCTCCTCCTCCTCCTCCTCCTCGAGGCTTTTCCCTCATCAGACAGGAAACGATGATAATTGCGCGGCATGCCGTCACATGCTTGAACTCTGCGGCGGAGGACTCATGGGAACTCTGGTCACGCGGCCCTGAGGCCGGTGTTCTGTCATTTTTTGCTGCCTTGTCAGAATTTGCTACCCGCTGCATGAACTG
Organism: Liparis tanakae; assembly: GCA_036178185.1. Taxonomy (NCBI): domain Eukaryota; kingdom Metazoa; phylum Chordata; class Actinopteri; order Perciformes; family Liparidae; genus Liparis; species Liparis tanakae. The sequence continues at coordinate 17,398,773 of CM070106.1, forward strand.
ATAGGTGTGTATCGATTCATGCTACCCTATCTGATAGGATGTCATTGTACTATCACAATATGCTTTTCTTTCAAATTAAATTTTTCACTGTTAGTGTTTATCTTCAACACTGAATACCCTAATAATAAACCAGTGCTTTATTATGATAATGTGAACAAACTCATGTTTACAATAATTTGTTGACACACAATAAATAGCAACTGCTTATCACTCATTATTCTACATGTCATTACTGCATATTATTACTACCTGTACAATATACATGCTGAATGTACCTTTAACTAGGGAAATAATCGGGATTTTGATGATGTCACATTATGGGCGTGTCAAAAGAAACTCGGAAAATCGACTCGGCGCATGCGCAATACCACAAGGTATCGGTTCTTGACAAGCAGCATGAAATGACAGAACACCGGCACACCGCACGGCTGCAGCTTAGAGCAGGAGCTGCTGACCCCGCCCACCTCACTGACCCCGCCCACCTCACTGACCCCGCCCACCTCACTGACCCCGCCCACTCAGGTGGATTTAAGGCGGCGCTGCTGCGGTCTTCTCTTCGTAGGAGGACGAGCACGCTGTCGGTGAAGCATGCGGACGGATGACGGACGGATGGATCTCCCCTGATGAGATGTTGCCTTCACCTCTGAGGGACTCTTCTATAGGACTCAAATAAATGACTTAATGCCCCCCCCCCCTCCAAAAAAAGAAGAAAATAAAGTGAGTGTGAACTGCATTGAATGCACAAAGTAAATCCTCATTAGGAGTCACGACCTCTCGGTCCCACACGGCATCCTTCAGTCAACTGTTACTTAAAGAAGCTCGTATCGATCGGCGCTCGATCAATACACGATGCAAATGTTAGTTCTTATATTTAAAGCCAGGTTAGCGGTGAAAGTAATTCATATATTAGATGAATAAATCATGTATTCATTTGAAAGCAGGTTCATCGTATTAGCAGAAGTACAACAAACGACTAGTTTTGTTCAGGCTTTTCATTTTTAAAGTCGCCGAATGACGAAGTGTCTTGGGGATGAATGATGAATGTTCCCCGTGAGGCGGGGAGACGACCGGCGGAGCGATGCAGCGCCGAGAGGCCGGAGCGGCGGCTCGGCCGCGTTTAACCGTGAAACGAGAGATCAGAGGCTCCGTACCGCGGCCCCGAGGGATCTCTAAACGTCTGGGAGCAAACGCTCGTCTGGATTCAAAAGGTGAACTGATGAGAGTGTGAAGGTCAAGGAGACCGTCTCACGGACTCCTTCTTTGAGCAAATGCTCCTCAATTGTGGCACAAAGCGTGTCTGGTTACAATTGGGAGGTCAAAGGTCACCGTGACCTCCACAAAACACACAAGTTCAGAATAGATGCGCCGATTATGACGCGATGTCCCTCAGAACGTCCAATGGGACGATGGGAGGAAGTGAGGACACTGGACAGACATGTACACTGCACCACGGCTGGTCCCACTTTACCACACACACACACACACACACACACACACACACACACACACACACACACACACACACACACACGCACACGCACACACACGCACACACACACACATCTTTCCAACCCACAAGCAGCTCAGGACTCCTGTGACGCAGTTTGCGGGCAGCAATGCAGAAAGTTAGGAACTACCTCTCTCTCTCTCTCTCTCTCTCTCTCTCTCCTCCTCTAGTCTTTGTTTACTTTGGTCACACAGCTGGTCTCCAAGCAGACACACACACACACACACACACGGTGGTTTCCCTCTCTCTCTCCCTTACACACAATGCTCTCTGTAATGCGTCGTTAGCGTTTAGGTGGTGCGATGCAATAAAGTTTATTCAGACTGAACCGTGTAGCTCCTCCTCCAGGTGTTCTTATGTATGTAGTGTCGTCTTTATCCGTCTTTATTTCCTTAATTATTTAATTTTATGATGCAAGTTTTTCAAAAAGTGAAGATTAGTTGGTTCTCCTCTGGTTTTTGATGTTTTTGTCGCGTTTGTTTGGCTAGAGACGTGACATCATCGTCCCTCCTGCGCTGCACACCGGCTGACTCACGTAACCAAGAGCTGCAGACCGCACGCAGTCATGGAGGAGGCGTGGCCTGGTGGGTTAGTCTGTAGGAGGCGTGGCCTGGTGGGTTAGTCTGTAGGAGGCGTGGCCTGGTGGGTTAGTCTGGAGGAGGCGTGGCCTGGTGGGTTAGTCTGGAGGAGGCGTGGCCTGGTGGGTTAGTCTGTAGGAGGCGTGGCCTGGTGGGTTAGTCTGGAGGAGGCGTGGCCTGGTGGGTTAGTCTGGAGGAGGCGTGGCCTGGTGGGTTAGTCTGGAGGAGGCGTGGCCTGGCTGGTGGGTTAGTCTGTAGGAGGCGTGGCCTGATTGGTTAGGACATAGGAGGCGTGGCCTGGTTGGTTAAGGACATAGGAGGCGTGGCCTGGTTGGTTAGGACATAGGAGGCGTGGCCTGGTTGGTTAGGACATAGGAGGCGTGGCCTGGTTGGTTAGGACATAGGAGGCGTGGCCTGGTGGGTTAGTCTGGAGGAGGCGTGGCCTGGTTGGTTAGGACATAGGAGGCGTTTCTCTCTCTCCTCCGGCTGTGTGTGTGTGTGGGTGGGTGTGTGTGGCTATGTTTAACGAGTTGAAAAAATGTTTACACCCATAAAGCCGATGGAGTCCCCCGGCATGATTCACTGATGGTCAAGAAATAGTGTGAATGTTTTACTGCCTCAACTCTGGTGGCTGATTAATGTTTTGGTTTTCTTGTAGTTTATTGGTTTTATTATAGTTTATTGGTTTTATTGTAGTTTATTGGTTTTATTGTAGTTTATTAGTTTTATTGTAGTTTATTGGTTTATCATAGTTTATTGGTTTTATTGGTTTATTATAGTTTATTGGTTTTATTGTAGTTTATTCATTTTATTGTAGTTTATTGGTTTTATTATAGTTTATTTGTTTTATTGTAGTTTATTGGTTTTCTTATAGTTTATTTGTTTGTAGTTTATTTGTTTTATTGTAGTTTATTTGTTTTATTGTATCTGAGATGGATTTCCATGTCTTCTTCTTCTTCTTCTTCTTCTTCTTCTTCTTCTCACCGCCTCTGTAATATACAGCAAAGTGCCGACAGCGTGCCGTCAATGATCGACCGGGGGCCTCGGCCCCGCCGCCTGGTTAAATATCCAGGGTCAGAATGAGCTGCACTAATCGGGGTTAACCGATAACCCGAGGACGCCGGGCGCAGAGCGCTCTGTGTGTTTGCTTTTGAACGTTTGCGCTTCAGTCTGAACCCTCAACGCGTCTCAAATGAAGGTCAGAGAGGTTTTTCTAGCGGAGGGGTAGAAAACCCTTGAAAACCCTTTTTATGTGAGCGCAGCTGAAAACAGTTATGCTGGTGAGTGAAGCTTTAAAACTGGCCTTCCTTTGAGCAACAAGAAGAACAACATTCATATTTATAATAAAAATATTTATAACCTTGTCAATGTCTTGACTAGATTTTATATTCATTTTGCAATTAATTTGATAAATAAAAGTGAGTTTTCATGGCAGACGCCAAGTTGTCTGGCTGACCCCAAACTTTTGAACGGTATAAACAGGCTTGAGTTTACCCTGACACCTTATTTACATAAAAAGTACCAAAGAAGAACCCTTCCATTTCTTTTGGATGTGAACAATAAAGCTGTAGGCGGGCGACCCGGCGCCGTGCGTTAAGTACCACTCGTTTATATTAATAAGTTTATAAAGACGGAAGCGTTTGCCCCAGAGGTGCAGAGAACGAGTTAAACGCGGCGAACAGATTTCTGCATGTTGTGTCACGCGCAGGCAGCCAAACCAGTGTTTCCGTACGGTGCATTCACATTACACACTCGCACAAAGGGAACCTCTCTCCCAGAGGCAGGAGGAGTAAACCCGGCTTTAGCAACAGTAACTACAACAGACGGCCCGGACCAGTTCAGGGACGGAGACGCTTCCTCTGACGGAGGCGTCTCCACGGCGAGAGGAGAGACGGCTGGTCCTCCTCCTTGAGTGAGGAATATCATAATACACTTTAGTGTGTGTGTGTGTGTGTGTGCGTGCCCAGTGGGTCAGACGACACAACATAAAGGTTTTGAGGATGGAAAAAGGTGATTTTATTTATTTTACGGATCTTTTTTGAGCACTTTTTCTCCATATTTGCGTGAGCTCTTAAGAGGGAGGCGTGTCTCGCAGGTGTTATTATAATTTTTTTTACCACCTCGGGCCGTCGGCGGATCCGCCCCTCAGGAACCGCCCCAACACCTGGACACATCTGGTTCAGAGGAAACCAATTATTTCTGATTTGTGAGGACGTTCAGACGGCCGACCGGCCGCCGGTCAAACGTTTGCAACGCGCCGCTTTGCGTTAGGAAAATATCGTCGATTACGTGTTTTTATTTTTATATTATTGGAATTATTTCAACGTTTAATTAGCTGACGAGACGACGCTTCTTGATCCATCAATAGAAAATTAGATACAATTAATCGTCTTTCTAAAGTATTTTGGTACACGTAAGTAGTTGTGTACTTTTTTAATAATAATTATGATAGTACTATACGCTTTTCCAGAAACACTTTTTTTTTTGTCACATACATTTTTGTATTTGTTTAGACATATTAACATGAAATAAACACCATATATATATATATATATATATATATATATATATATATATATAAACATATATACATACATACATCTGTGTGTGTCTGAATGTGTGTGTGTGTCTGTGTGTGTGTGTGTGTGTATCTGTGTGTGTGTGTGTGTCTGTCTGTGTGTGTATGTGTGTCTCTGTGTGTGTGTGTGTATCTGTCTGTGTGTGTGTCTCTCTCTGTGTGTGTCTGTGTGTGTATGTGTGTCTCTGTGTGTGTGTGTGTGTCTCTGTGTGTGTCTGTGTGTGTGTGGGGGGGGGCAAGTGGGTCTGTGTGTGTGTGTGTGTGTGTGTGTGTGTGTGTGTGTGTGTGTGTGTGTGTGTGTGTGTGTGCCTTCATCTGCTGCCCAAAACATTTTTGGGCTCCAACTTGTTCAAAGTGAAGGGCTCAGAGCAGCCAAGTTAAATTGGAGCTAACGAACGGTTGACCTTCCCCCTGCTTGTTGGTACCTTTCTCCCCTCCACAGGTGAGCTTTTGTCCCCCCCCCCCCTTCCTCCCCCTCCCCCTCCCCCACCCCCACCCAGTGGAGCCACTTCCTGGAAACTTTGTGGAGCGGCATTGATGTTGGCAACTCGGAGAGGCGTGAGCGCCCGAGTGCGAATGACGAGTTAAGGGAAGGGGAAAAAAGTATAAAAAACGTGTGTGTGTGTGGGGGGGGGGGGGGGGTGGACCAGAACAGCAGAACAGAACAGAACAGTGGCAGAACTTCTGGCTGGATGTCACATTATTTCCGAGATGTGCTCACGACACGCCGACGGGGGCGGAGGGCTCCGGTGTACGCAGCGACACAACCTGCCTCTGTTTGGACAGGAGGCTGCTGAGACGGGGGGGGGGGGGGTAATTTGTTTTAGGATTCTAGGGGGAGAATGTGATGCCAGTCAAAAAACAAAACATTTTTAAAGCTTCGGAAAAAAAACCCAGAAAGATGGGACTCTTAAAAGGTTTGTTGTGTGGGGCGCTTCTCTGTGTGCGTGTGTGTGTGTGTGTGTGTGTGTGTGTGTGTGTGTGTGTGTGTGTGTGTGTGTGTGTGTGTGTGTGTGTGTGTGTGTGTGTGTGTGTGTGTGTGTGTGTGTGTGTGTGTGTGCAGAGCTGGCATTGCTTAATGGGTTGCACACGCAAAGCCCAATGTAGGGGTTGCCAGGGAAACAGAGCAGCATGAGTCTCGGTCTGCAGGTGCTGTTCCTACTGGAACCTCCCCCAAATGTGCAAGAGGGGGGGCAGGGGCAGGGGCAGGGGCAACATCCTGGGGGAGACTGGTTAAAAAAAAATAGAAATGCTGATGTAAATGCACAATGAGTAGTGTGAGAGCCTGGAAGGTTTGGTGAGCGCGGCGTCGTCTTCAAAGGAAACTAAACGGAGCTTCACTTGCTCGGACAAGTTTCCCCTCCAGCTGAAACGATTAGTTTATTAATGAATTAGGAAAACAACTATTGATAATTGTTTCATCAAAACCACAGAATCAGACCAACACTCCTCCGTCTGGCAGAAATAATGACATATTAAGAAGTAAGTTGAACGTCCTGTATTGAGTCAGATTTATATATAATATTATATATATATATGTATTATGTATATATATGTACATATATACATATATATAAATATACATATATAAACACACATATATATACATATATATATTTATATATAATATTATGTATATATATATATATTATATATACATAATATTATATATATATATATATATATATATATATATATATATATATATATATATATATATATATATATATTTCTCTGTTCTCAATTAACAATGTTATAAAACTTCACATTTGAGAAGCTGTAGCCAAGTAATGTATTATTGTCTCTGCTTGACAAATGACTTAAGTAAACAATTAATAGTGAGAGAAATAAACAATAAACATTGCCGGCCAACAGAACTTGCTGGAGCCCAAGCGGGACTTTTTTTAAGATGGCCAGATTTAGTTTGAACAAAAAAAAAAACGTGACCTTGAACGTGAAGACGTGACCTTGAACGTGAAGACGTGACCTTGAACGTGAAGACGTGACCTTGAACGTGAAGACGTGCCCGTGGGGCTCGGCGTGTCGGTGGGCGGCGGCTTAGAGGGAGACCGCGGTGGGAATGTGGCGACGTCACGTCAGCCGCCTCCCCTCCACCGAGCGACGGGCCTCAAGCTTCACTCACACATTCCTCTCTGGTTCAAAGGATCCTCTGTGACCCCCCCCCCCCCACCCCCCGCTCTCCTTATCCTCCTCTCTCTCCCACAAGTCGGCGTCCAGTCTGGGTCTGAGCTCGCATCATGCATTGATTCATAAGTCTCCAGGAGCCCCCATGCCAATGAAGCTGTTTTTGCCGCAGCGACACAACAGCTCATAATTAATTCAGTGTCAGCGTCTTAATTCTGCTCACGGCGTCGCGGGGCGTGTATTCACTTCACTGATTACACACATTACGGGCAGATGTAAGGGAGGAGGAAGCGGGGGGGGGGGTAACTTCCATTTCAGGTTCAGTCGGTGGAGTCTAGTCGGCCTCCAGGGGAGTCGCTGCCGCCGGGCCACCAGATGTGCAGACGGGCCAGGAGGGCGGGGGCCGGCTTCCTGAAGGTCAGGCCGGGGCCGGCGGTTATCGGCAGAGAGCCTCACCGCCGGGGGGGCAGCCGCCATCATCGCCCAGCGGCCAATCGGAGCGCAGCGTCGTAGGGGTCACTTCTGTAAAAACTAAACCTGCACGCGGCGAGAAGCCTCGCTGCTCCGTTGGAGCGGGGCCTTCTCTTTGTCTTCGACACTCGGTGTTTAAATGAGGATGGAGAAAATAGCAGCGGGCCTTTCGTGGCGAGCGGCGTCCGAGGCCCTCCGTGTGCGTCGACACAACGCTTGAGCTTAAAGACGAGACGGCTGTCGGTGAACTTGAGTCGACTCGTCTCCAGTTGTTACGCCAAGCTGTGACTGGAGGTCAGAAATCAACCGACGTGTTTTAAATACGTCTTTTTTCATTTATATATATATATATATATATATACACATGTATATTATGTATACTTTATATATATATATATATATATATTATGTATACTTTATATATATATATATTATGTATACTGTATATATATATACATATATATATATATATATACATATATTATATATACATTATTTCTTTTCTTTCAATCATTTTTTTCCCAAGTTACACCAGACAATCAAAAACGAATAAATACAAAAATTACAAAACAACCAACTATACCGACAATCAGACAAATATACATTATTTCTATATATTTATATATATATATATATATATATAAACAGATATAAGCTGGAGCCATATCATGTATTATTGTCTCTGCTTGACAAATGACTTGAGGAAACGCTTAATAGTGAGAGAAATAAACAACAACAATAAACATGTTGCCCCATCACAAATCCTCCAAAGAACCATTCCTGATTGTTTGTCAGAGAATAAGAGACTGAGAGGAGTTTGTCCGTGTCTGCCCGACGACCCCGTGGACTCCGTCGGGTCGATGGTGAAAGATCGGGGGGTGAGCAGGGTCGGCGAGGTCGGATCAATGTTTTAAAGACGTTCTATTTGGAGCGGGGTCAGGAGGTTGTTGGCCGCCGCCACCTTTCGCCTTTCGCTGTGAGGGCGCAGCGACAAGTTGAGGCGCTGAGGTGTGACGAGCCGTCGCCCTCGACAACCCTGGGCCGATGCGTCTTCCAGACACCTTTTACCTCGCGCAACGTGGCGCTACGGCGATATAAGCCGCCCTGACCCAGCAGAGGGGACGGCGGCTCTACGGTGGGAAACGCCGGGGTCACGGGGTCACGGGGTCACGGGGTCACAGGGTCCCATCAGGCTTCTGCAGCCGCGGTCACAGAGAAATGCCTCAGAAGAGAAGAGAGGGTAACGGGAGGGAAATGAAAGGGGGGCGAGGATGGTGAGGATGGCAGAGCGCCAGAGTTGAGGGTGTAAAAAGGAGGGTTAATAAGGAGGCTGTGAACATATGTGGGAGGAGAGGAAGAGGAGGGAGGAAGAGGAGGGAGGAAGGGGTGCCTGCCTGCTGGCAGAGCTTTATCCTCTTGCGTAACACGAGCCATCTTTTCCTTTAGCCGCTGTTGCCATGGGAAGAGATGTCGGGTGGGGGGGGCTTCACGATGCCTCACGGGTGGGGGGGGGGGGGGATTCTGAGCCACGGCTCTCCTCCTCCAAGCAGAGATATTTTTAGACCTCACATTTCTGGTTGATTTCAGTCGAAGCGTTAAGCAACGCCGGCGGCTATCCCCAAACACACATTTTATCAAAATACATACGTGTGTGTGTGTGTGTGTGTGTGTGTGTGTGCGTGTGTTTGTGTGAAAGAGTGTGAGTGTGAGAACCTGCAGGGCGTCAATGTGTGACTCATCTGGTTCAGGTGTGTCTTGTAAAATGAAATCCGGGCATTGTTTACAGCTCTGATTTATTTTATTTTATCATGTGCATGGCATGACTAACTGGAGTCACAGCAGTGGATGTGTTGTTGTTCTGTCTAATGGTGTGTGTGTGTGTGTGTGTGTGTGTGTGTGTGTGTGTGTGTGTGTGTGTGTGTGTGTGTGTTTTATTAGTCTCATCCAGTTGGGTAAGCGATAAAGAAAACATGCATCTTCACCTGTAATGCTGATATCAACAGGGATAAAAGGGTTATTCTTAGGGTTACCCAAAGATAAAAGGGTTATTGTTATGGTTACCCAAAGATAAAAGGGTTATTGTTATGGTTACCCAAAGATAAAAAGGGTTATTCTTAGGGTTACCCAAAGATAAAAGGGTTATTGTTATGGTTACCCAAAGATAAAAGGGTTGTTGTTATGGTTACCCAAAGATAAAAGGGTTATTGTTAGGGTTACCCAAAGATAAAAGGGTTATTGTTATGGTTACCCAAAGATAAAAGGGTTGTTGTTATGGTTACACAAAGATAAAAGGGTTATTCTTAGGGTTACCCAAAGATAAAAGGGTTATTCTTAGGGTTACCCAAAGATAAAAGGGTTATTTTTTTAGGGTTACCTAAAGATAAAAGGGTTATTTTTTTAGGGTTACCCAAAGATAAAAGGGTTATTGTTAGGGTTACCCTATGAAAAAGGGTTAGAGTAACTCAGAGTTCAAAAGACATTTGCTAGCCTTGCTCTGTCACCAGCGTTTACGAACCCCCTAAATTAGCAGATGAGTCGGTTTTCTTTTCATACACAAACAGAAAAGACAAATAAATGCTAATTATCCGTTCTGGACTCCTTTGTTTCCGACGAGGACGAGTATCCAACCTCAGAGTCTGGAAGGAAGCAACCAACGCTACTCAAAGGGTTCCTCTCGGCCGGTGAAGGTTATGTTGATCAGAAGTGACTCTGTGTGTAAAGGCACTTGTTTTCCGTCAGTTTAAACAATGATGTGTTCATATTCTTTTCTTTAAAAACTTTTTTTAATGTCTTTTGATGTTTTTTGGGGCTATTGGTCAGAGAAAATACAGTTCAGAACCCAAATCTGCAGATTTAGAGTCCAAAATCTCTCAATATCATCATGACATCCACACCTGGCAGCCCCCCCCCCCTTATTCAGTCACTGCTGACGTAGAGACAGGTCTCCCCCCCCTTATTCACTCACTGCTGACGTAGAGACAGGTCTCTCCCCCCCCCCCCCCCAGTATATTTATAGCCTGTGCGGGCCGTGCGCCACACGTAGGTCTATAGCCGCTAATCTGATGTGTGTGTGAGTTACGGAGGAATTAGAGCTGTTTTTAGATCCTACATCCCGCTTTGGTTTCTTTCTCTTTTTTTCTCGGAGAGGGAACACTGCTGAGGGAGGGAGGGAGGGAGGGAGGGCTTTCCCTGGTTTGAAGAGGAGGGAATGTGTTGAGGAAGAGAGGAGGAGAGAGAAGGAGGGAGGGTGGAAGAAGGAACACAAAGGCGAGGAGGAGGAGGAGGAGGAGGAGGAGGAGGAGGAGGAGGAGGAGGAGGAAGCGTGGTTGCTGCACTGACAGTGGAGGAAAGCAGTAAGGAGTGAGAAGTGAGAGAGAGAGGGAGAGAGAGAGAAAGAGAGAGAGAGAGAACACGCTCGGCTCTGCGCTCTCATTTGTCTTTGACTTTTCATTTTATTTTTACTCCCTCCACGGACAGACGGGAGTCAGAGGAATGCCAGCGCTTATTAGTCGGCAAAGTGCCCGGCTTTGTGTGCGTCTTTCTGGGTCGGGAATGTCAGGTGTCCCCCCCTCCTCCTCCTCCTCCTCCTCCTCCTCTTCCTCCTCTCCTTCTCCTGGAGAGCACAAGTGACTCCAGGAGGAGAAACCGGCAGCCGGCAGCGGCTCTTTCTGAGAAAGTGTGGACTTTCTCCGGCTAACAGGTAGGCAACAAACGGGCAACAGGCAACGGGCAACATGTTGCTCGCGGCCGAGTGGACGACTCGTCTTCCTCGCGTCTCTCTCTTTCTCTCCCGGTTTATTGCATCGTTTCACTTTGACTTCCTTTCTGCGTTCCGCTTCCTGCCGCGCTGCTCGGAGTGTTTGTTTCTATGAGTAGTGTGTGTGTGTGTGTGTGTGTGTGTGTGTGTGTGTGTGTGTGTGTGTGTGTGTGTGTGTGTGTGTGTGTGTGTGTGTGTGTGTGTGTGTGTGTGTGTGTGTGTGTGTGTGTGTGTGTGTGTGTCTTAAGTTGTATTTATATTTATCCGGGTTGTTCACATTGTTTGGGGGTCTGGATTAAACTACCTGCTGGTCTAAAGTCAGCGTCCTGCATCTGAAGGGCTCCTCCAGTCCCACAACACTCAGCTGGCTCTCATAAGAGGATCATAAAAAGACACATTTATGTGTTTATTTATTAAAGACGAGCTAAAGCGATCCTCCCGTTTGAGCGGCTGGGCCGGGAGGTGACATGTTGGCCATCAAAGCCTCGTCACCTGTCAGCTGGCCTGAGATTCAAAGAGGACACTAACCCGGGAGTCACGAGGACCTCCTGTTCTCTGAAGCTTTTGTTGTTGTTGTTTTTAGTTGAAACCTGAATATTACATGAGACACCAGCCCAAAACCCCCCCCAAAAACTCTCATCTCCTCTGAGACGCGTGCAGTCGGGGGTCCTAAAACAAGCGCTCCTCGTCCAGGCGGCTGACGTGCAGCACGAGGACCGTTACGCAACACTTGTGAGTGACTTGTTCCTCCTCACAGCGTGACATCACCAGACCCCCCCCCCCCCATCCTCCATGCGGCTCAATTAGATGTCGCTCTACCAGGTCAGTCACGTGACTTCCCGCTGACCGGACTCTTCCCCTCGCCAACATCCTTCCCGTTAATCGTCCTTCCCGTTAAGTTCCCCCGTGATGGCGTTCACGTCCGTCATCTCGTTAGCGTCCTGCCGCCGCTAATCCTCCCGCGGGGCGGGACTCCTCCGTCGCGTCGAGTTTCCACTGTTTTTTTGTTTTCTAAATTTGCACTTAACGAAAACCGCAACAACAACTTTAGGATAAATATTTAGGATAAACATTTATTTACGTAAAGTGGGAACAGGAGATGAGGACCATAGCATCCAAGAGGGAGCGGGTCATGAGTGGAAGCCGGAAAACATCCACAGTTGTTTTTTGTAGATTTGTAAATTTGTTGGAAGTCTTGATTATTGTCTTGGGGGGGGGGGGGGGACAATGTTCAGAGCAGAGCTGCAACTTAAAATACATATTATTATCGATCATGTATTGATCATGTCATGGTTCCAGTGCTTTAGAGGTCGGACAGAGCTGCTTTATTACACTACATCAAATATCAAACTAGATGTTTAGTGTGTTTCCACTTCAAGTCTAACGTTTTGTTTATTTGTGAAAAAAGCTTATATATATATATATATATATAGCTTTTTTCACAAATATATATATATATATAATATATAACATATATACGTATATACATATATATCATATATAATACATATATGTGTGTGTGTGTATATATATCATATATAATATATATGTGTGTGTATGTGTGTGTGTGTGTGTATATATATATATATACACAACGTTTCTGTGAAGATGGATGTCGCTCTGTGACGGCTTCTCCAGAATAAATGAATATTTGGGTTGTTGTTTCACAGCTGGACTGCTCCGCGCTCTCTCGCCGCCTCGCTGGTCGCCACATACACACACATATACACACACACATATACACACACACACACGGCTGTGTGTTCTGGCCTCTGTTGGAACATGTCCCTCTGTGTGTACATGCAACAGTCATGCACACAATGCAGTGTGTATGTGCTGAATGAGTTATACAAGCAGATGTGTGTGTGGTGGCATCCAGGGAGAGAGAAACCAGAGAGGGCTTAGAGCAACACACACTGTGACACACACTGTAACACACACTGTGACACACACTGTAACACACACTGTGACACACACTGTAACACACACTGTGACACACACTGTGACACACACTGTAACACCACACTGTAACACACACTGTAACACACACACTGTTACACACACACACTGTAACACACACTGTAACACACACTGTGACACACACTGTAACACACACTGTGACACACACTGTAACACACACTGTGACACACACTGTAACACACACTGTGACACACACTGTGACACACACTGTAACACCACACTGTAACACACACTGTAACACACACACTGTAACACACACACACTGTAACACACTGTAACAACACACTGCAACACACACTGTATCACACACTGTAACACACACTGTAACACACACTGTAACACCACACTGTAAAACACTGTAACACACACACACTGTAACACGCACACACTGTAACACACTGTAACAACACACTGCAACACACACTGTATCACACACTGTAACACACACTGTAACACCACACTGTAAAACACTGTAACAACACACTGCAACACACACTGTATCACACACTGTAACACACACTGTAACACCACACTGTAAAACACTGTAACACACACACACTGTAACACACACACACTGTAACACACTGTAACAACACACTGTAACACACACTGTATCACACACTGTATCACACACTGTAACACCACACTGTAACACACACACACACTGTAACACACTGTAACAATACACTGCAACACACACTGTATCACACACTGTAACACCACACTGTAACACACACTGTAACATACACTGTAACACCACACTGTAACACACACTGTAACACACACTGTAACACCACACTGTAACACACACTGTAACACACACTGTAACACACTGTAACACACACTGTAACACCACACTGTAACACACACTGTAACATACACTGTAACATACACTGTAACACCACACTGTAACACCACACTGTAACACACTGTAACAACACACTGTAACACACACTGTAACAACACACTGTAACATACACTGTAACACACACTGTAACACACTGTAACATACACTGTAACACCACACTGTAACACACACTGTAACATACACTGTAACACACACTGTAACACACACTCTAACACACACTGTGCCCCCTGCTCCTCCCTCTCCGGTGACTCGTGGCCCTGGAGGAGCGTCTCATGGCCTCGTTCTCTCTGGACCGGGTGCAGCTGAGATAATCGAGACGTGTTCTCTCCCCGAGAGACGAGGGACGAGAGTGACCCGTCGCTACGCGTCGCTATGAGTCGCCGCGTGGGTGTTAATGAGCGATGCGGCGGTGGACCGGGAGGCCCACGGCTGTTTTGCAATGGAAAGGGCAGAAAGGAGGAAGAGGAGTGAGGAGGAGGGAGGAGGAGGAGGGAGGAGGAGGAGGAGGAGGAGGAGGAGGAGGAGGAGGAGGAGGAGGGCCGCTGAGAGGCAGCCCGGAGACGGGAGCGGATACCAGCGCTGCTCTGGAACATGATGGATGACCTGCGGTCAGAGACGTGTTTCCTCTCCGGCCTGCTGCCTGTCGATATATAGATATATATATATATATATATATATATATATATATGTCATTATTTCAAAAGGAACCATACACTTTCTGGACTCGAGCACATTTGTTTCAAATTGCAGTTTAACATTTTGCTTCTGATAAAAGTTTGAAGTATTTTTGACCAAAAAAAGCTCCTCTCCTTCTGGATGAACTAAGGGATGTGTGTGTGTGTGTGTGTGTGGTTGTTTGTATGCATCTGTGTGTATGTGTTTGGTTGTGTGTGTGTGTGGGTGTGCGTGTATGTATGTGTGTGTGTGTGTGTGCGTGTGTATGTGTGTGTGTTTTCCAGCTTCAACCCAATGGACGCCCAATGGGGTGGAGCACTAGCTGGATTACTTGATTCAGGCCCTGTTGCATGATCTCCGGTTCAGCCGTCATTAACACTGATTGTTCCCGCGGTGCATCCTTCACTTCCACCTCCTCCTTCACCTCCTCCACCTCCACCAACATGTCCATTGGCAGCGTCCCCGGTGATCCCTCCTGAGGTCATTTCTAAGAAATAGCAGAGGCCGTGGTGTGAGTGACTCGGAGCTGTCGCCTGGTCTTCTAATGACAGAGCGAGTGTTGAGTCTCTGTGTGTCATCGTTACTCGGTGGCGACGCTGCACAATCTGCCCGTCATCCTTGTTTGTGTGAATAAACAGGGTTCTTACACATGTTGACCAACGGATTTCCAGGACTTTTCCAGGACTTTAACCCAAATTTCCATGACCAAACTGAAATCTCGATATAAACATGAACAGTTGAGAAAATTTGGCGCATCGAGAGCGTACGCCGGCTTACCTTTTGAGCGTCTTTCTTTAAAAAACATATTCATTATTTCAAACTCGGCGTAAATGAACATGTGATTATAACAAATTTCCATGACTTTTTCAAAACTTTTATGATTTAAGTTTTTTCCATGACTTTTCCACGCCTGGAAATGACCATTTTAAAATTCCATGACTATTCCAGGTTTTCCATGACCGTACGAACCCTGTATTCAGCTGATTCAAACTGTAAAACCCCTCAGAACGTCCCGAGATGACTCAACCCAACCCCAAGCAGACACACACACACACACACACACACACACACACACACACACACACACACACACACACACACACACACACATACACGCACACCCACACACACACACAACCAAACACATACACACAGATGCATACAAACAACCACACACATACACAGACACATACACAACCAAACACACTCACACATACATACACAAACACACGCACACACACACGTACACACATACACATACACACTCTCACATACACACACATACATACACACACAAGTACACGCAACACACACTCTTTCACACACGCATACACACACACACACACACACACAAGTACATACACACACACTTGCTTAATTTTTAACAAATAGAAGTATCTAAACACATAAAGTCCCTTCTGTCAAAAATGTGTTTTGGTTGCTCGTGTGTGTGTATATAGATGCATATGTATATGTGTATTTATTTATTTATTTATATATATATATATATATATATATATATATATATATATATGTATATATATAATTATTATATTATATCGGCACAACTCTGTGACCTCTGTGACCCTGAGCCGAGAGGATGTGGCTCTTCCCCCGGTGACTGAGCTGTTGGGCAACCGTCAGTTGCCCGTGTTGCTCCTCCCCCTCTCCCAGCGAGGTGGAAGGGAAGGATCCCCTGAAGGGCGCCAAAGCCGGTTTAAGTGACGTCAGCCGGCCTGCTCTGTTTGGGCAGCCCCCCCCCCCCCCCCGGCCCCTCCCCCTGCCACCTCCCCCCTCTTCCTGAGCCTTACAGGAATTCCCCTCCTCGTCACATTGTTGGTAGGTAACCGCCCCGCGCCGCTCAGCCACAGCTGATAGGGCGGAAACGCAGGCTTGTGACTACTTGTGTTGACACCGGAGTGAGTGAGTGAGTGTGTGTGTGTGTGTATATATGTGTGTGTGTGTGTGTGTGTGTATGCGCGTGCACTTGTTGTTCATTTTCCACACGGCTCTTTTGTTGCCAAACGACCGGAGCGTCTTCTCGTTCCATGAAACGACAGCGGGGTAAGAAGTGAACATTTAGCCCTGACGGACGGTCGTGAAGCGAGCGACACGTCCCGCGTTGTTTACCTCCGCCAAGGGGGGGGGGCGGGGGGGCGGTGGTGTCAGACCTGTGTGTGTGTGTGTGTGTGTGTGTGTGTGTGTGTGTGTGTGCAGCAAACCATTTGTTTGTTTGGGATGTTTCTCTCCAGAGAGCGAAGCGCCTCACGCTCCCGTCAGAGCGAGCGAGACGAGGCTCTCGACAGGAAGCCGTCGGCGGGCTGTCACTCCGCCGCGGCGCCGCCGTAACCAACGAGGTCATAGAGCGCCGCTTTTCTAATTTAGATTTCCCCGGGACCGCGGGGCGCCATCGACGTCTGTTTAATTTGTGCTGAAGTTTTATTTTATTTTATTTGAACTGTGCTCCGTTCTCCGTGGTGGTGGGAGGGGGGGGGGGGGGGCTTATTTAAAGAGCTGCATTTAACACTGACTGAGGGGGCCCGCTCACGTGAGCGTGCACGTGAGCGCACGCCACTGATTAGTTGGGATGCCGCCGCTCCGCTACGCACGCTAGCGCCGTCTTAGCATGGTTAGCTTCTGCGTCTATAAGCGTCGACCTGAGAGAGTTCATTAACTAACGAGGTCGCAACAACTATTATTTTCACTTTTGTTTCCAATGAATTTGTCTTGAGAACATTCTATTAATAACTATGTTTAAGGGGACTTTTATTCAAAGACGTTGTTCCACATTTTGAGAAATGCACTCGTTCAGTTAGCTTAGCATAAAGACTGGAAACAGCTAGCCGGGCGCGACGCAGTCTGCAGCTCTAGAACTCGTCAACACGTTTATACGACCTGCAAACAGACGACATATAACGAGGTGATCACTGAGCTTCAGAGCTGCTGCTTAGCTCTTCTTCACATCTGTTTCCAGTCGTTATGCTAAGCTAAGCTAACTCTGTAGCTCAACGTGTTCTCTAGTCTCAGGGTTTAGTCTCTAGGTTTAGTCTCTA
Organism: Liparis tanakae; assembly: GCA_036178185.1. Classification (NCBI taxonomy): domain Eukaryota; kingdom Metazoa; phylum Chordata; class Actinopteri; order Perciformes; family Liparidae; genus Liparis; species Liparis tanakae. The sequence continues at coordinate 17,416,385 of CM070106.1, forward strand.
GGTTTAGTCTAAGTTTAGTCTCAGGGTTTAGTCTCAGGGTTTAGTCTCTAGATGTAGTCTCTAGATGTAGTCTCTAGATGTAGTCTCTAGGTTTAGTCTCTAGGTTTAGTCTCTAGGTTTAGTCTCTAGGTTTAGTCTCAGGGTTTAGTCTCAGGGTTTAGTCTCTAGATGTAGTCTCTAGATGTAGTCTCTAGATGTAGTCTCTAGGTTTAGTCTCTAGGTTTAGTCTCAGGGTTTAGTCTCAGGGTTTAGTCTCTAGATGTAGTCTCTAGATGTAGTCTCTAGGTTTAGTCTCAGGGTTTAGTCTCTAGATGTAGTCTCTAGATGTAGTCTCTAGGTTTAGTCTCTAGGTTTAGTCTCTAGGTTTAGTCTCAGGGTTTAGTCTCTAGATGTAGTCTCTAGATGTAGTCTCTAGATGTAGTCTCTAGGTTTAGTCTCTAGGTTTAGTCTCTAGGTTTACTCTCTAGGTTTAGTCTCTAGGTTTACTCTCTAGGTTTAGTCTCTAGGTTTAGTCTCAGGGTTTAGTCTCAGGGTTTAGTCTCTAGATGTAGTCTCTAGGTTTAGTCTCTAGGTTTAGTCTCAGGGTTTAGTCTCAGGGTTTAGTCTCAGGGTTTAGTCTCTAGGTTTAGTCTCTAGGTTTAGTCTCAGGGTTTAGTCTCTAGATGTAGTCTCTAGGTTTAGTCTCTAGGTTTAGTCTCAGGGTTTAGTCTCTAGATGTAGTCTCTAGGTTTAGTCTCTAGGTTTAGTCTCAGGGTTTAGTCTCAGGGTTTAGTCTCTAGGTTTAGTCTCTAGGTTTAGTCTCAGGGTGTAGTCTCTAGATGTAGTCTCTAGGTTTAGTCTCTAGGTTTAGTCTCTAGGTTTAGTCTCTAGGTTTAGTCTCTAGGTTTAGTCTCTAGGTTTAGTCTCTAGATCTAGTCTCTAGATCTAGTCTCTAGATCTAGTCTCTAGGTTTAGTCTCTAGGTTTAGTCTCTAGGTTTAGTCTCTAGGTTTAGTCTCTAGATGTAGTCTCTAGGTTTAGTCTCTAGGTTTAGTCTCAGGGTTTAGTCTCTAGATGTAGTCTCTAGGTTTAGTCTCAGGGTTTAGTTTCTAGATGTAGTCTCTAGGTTTAGTCTCTAGGTTTAGTCTCTAGGTTTAGTCTCTAGGTTTAGTCTCTAGATGTAGTCTCTAGGTTTAGTCTCTAGGTTTAGTCTCAGGGTTTAGTCTCTAGATGTAGTCTCTAGGTTTAGTCTCTAGGTTTAGTCTCTAGGTTTAGTCTCTAGGTTTAGTCTCAGGGTTTAGTCTCTAGATGTAGTCTCTAGGTTTAGTCTCTAGGTTTAGTCTCTAGATGTAGTCTCTAGGTTTAGTCTCTAGGTTTAGTCTCCAGGTTCAATAGAGTAAGAATATATTTTCTTGGGTGGTGAAGTTGTTTTGACCTCCTCCTCCTCCTCTTCTTCAGCTGATGCACACCGCTCAGTGTGTGTGTGCACATGAGTCTGATCTGGGTGAGTCCTCTGGGGGAAGTCGAGGCTCCGGCTGGATGAAGTTTGACTCGCAGCTCGTTTTACTTCCTCTTTTCTGTTTTGCTTCCGACAGACAGAAATAAAACAGCGTGCGTTTGTGTTCAGCTTCTGAGAGTTTAAGGTCTGTAACAGGAACCAGTGTCTCTACTCTCTACGTCACACTGATCACTAACGACTGATCACTCACACTGATCACTAACGACGGATCATTAACGACGGATCACTAACGACTGATCACTAACGACGGATCACTAACGACTGATCACTAACGACGGATCACTAACGACGGATCACTAACGACGGATCACTCACACTGATCACTAACGACGGATCACTAACGACTGATCACTAACGACGGATCACTAACGACTGATCACTCACGACTGATCGCTAACAACGGATCACTAACGACGGATCACTCACGACTGATCACTAATTACTAATACATGATAACTAATGACTGATAACTGATTACTGATAACTAATTACTGATAACTGTTAACTAATGACTGATAACTAATGACTAATAACTAATGACTGATAACTAATGACTGATAACTAATGACTGATAACGGATAACTAATTACTGATAACTAATTACTGATAACTGATGACTGATTGTCTTCAATCACAGTCAATTAATTAATTAAGTATTTGTCATTCTTTTCAAGATGATGTCATATCATCAAAACCTCAAAGGATGAAGGAGACGATCAGGAGATGAATCTGATGATGATGCTCGTTGCTTACAGCGCTTTATTACATATTTAGAAATGACTGATTAATACGGCTCCAACACTAATTCATTAGACTAATATACGGTATAATAACACATCACTCAGTGTTATGTGTTTCTACTTTAAGATGAAAAACGTTGACATGTAGTAAAGTGTTTAGCCACTGTGGGGTTAGTATCTGAACACTGCTTCGCTCCTTATTGTTTATTATAAGCAAAACACAAAGATGACACCAGGAAGAGAAAATAATACCAATATTCGAGGAATTATTGTAGAAGAAATGTTTAATAATAATCACGGAGCCTTCAGACTAAGTGCCCTTCAGGTCATTAATGAGGAAGACGAAGAGTCTTCAGGTCGATGAAGGTTATTCTGGGCAGCTCGGGACTTTTGTATTTTTACAGCATTTGGAATAAAACGGGCTTCTCCTCTTTCGTGATGTTTGCTCCTTATGGAAGGAGCAAAGGAGCAAATGATTTAGTCTCCTCTGCTTTGTGGAGTCTTTCCCTATCGGAGACGTCAGTTTCTTCTTTTTTTTTGGGGGGGGGGGGGTTGAGTGTGTTTGTGTGTGTGTGTGTATTCTTAAGAGGGAAGCGGTAATATTCACATTCCTCCCCGCCTGCACCCCCCCCCCACACACACACACACACACAAGCACACTTTTCTACCCACCCTGCCGAGTTCTCGTTATATCAGTTTTTCACCAGGGTGCCCACGCAGCCCGATAATCAAGAGGCCTCCAGTCGGCTGCTGCTCCCACCTACAGAGGCGTGTGCGTGTGCGTGTGTGTGTGTGCGTGTGTGCGTGTGTGTGTGTGTGCTCCTGATAGGTGTCCTCTAATAAGTGTTGTTATTTTTAGAAGCGGGCCGGGCACCTGGAACAGGTAGATCCACATGTCTGCTAGCTGCTAACTTCCTGTGTCGGCATTGTTTCCTCTTTTATTTTGTTTTTATGGACGTGCATCACTCAGGACGCCCGAAGCTCTGGAGGTCAGGCGCCACACTCATTTAAAACGGGTACATTTACATTCAACATATAGCCACCAGTGGAGGGGGTATCTCTCCTTCCCTCCTTCCCTCCCTCCCTCCCTCTCTTCCTTTCCCCCTCCCTCCCTTTCCCCCTCTCTCCCTCCCTTTCTCTCTCTCCTTCCCTTTCCCCCTCTCTCTCTCCCTCCTTTCCTTCCCCCTCCCTCCCTCCCTTTCTTTCTCCCTTTCTCCCTCCTTTTCTCTCTCTATCCTTCCCTTTCCCCCTCTCTCTCTCCCTCCCTCTCTTTGATCTTCTCCGTGTCGGTGACGTTTGACAGAGTGAGCCTCTCCGGCTGTAAGCATCAGTAATGTGAGGGAGGAGGGAGAGAGGGAGGGAGGGAGGGAGGAGGGAGGGAGGGAGGAGGGAGAGAGGGAGGGAGAGAGGGAGAGAGAGAGGGAGAGAGGGAAGTCCCTTTGCACTCCCCTCTCAGCCGGCTGATGATGATGGACTGCAGGGTCATGGGAGTCTCCCTCTCTCTTCTCCGCATCATCGTCCCGGAGCACCGGCCCCGGTCGTCTCCCCCGAGGCCGCCTCCCTCCGTGGGGGCGTATCCGTGACGACGGAGGACATAAAGCCCGTGAAGGTCACCGTCAGCGGTCCGACGGTGACCTTCACGGCCGCTCGCCGCGCGTGTCCTCGGGAAGGAGAGAGAAGAAGAGGGCGGGGAGGAGATCAACTCTCTTCCCCTCGGGAGGAGACGGAGAAGTCCTCACCGCCCAGCGGCGGCAATGAGGAGGAGGAGGAGGAGGAGGAGGAGGAGGAGGAGGAGGAGGAGGAGGAGAGGTTAGCACCGGAGGTCTGGTCATGTGACCGATGTCATTATACAGAACGAGCCTCTATGATTAATAGATCGTCTGTAAAATGGCCATCACGAGCTCAAAGGAGACGCAGCGGGACGTCTCCACGTGAGACACGAGGCGGTCAACAACTTTAATCTAACTTTAATCAGTCAACTACACACCTGTTGCTGTTCATCTCACTAACGGCTTGGTACTTTATTCATTTATTGGATAATCCGACTAAATATTGGATTCATTCTTTATTTGGTGGAGAACATAAATTCATGTCTTCATACTTCATATTTTGGTATTGCACTAATTCTCATATAAAACAAACTACTGCATTGCATACAAAAATATTAATGATGGTAATTGATGTCAGACTTTTATTATTATTTGTTTTTAACGAATCGTTTAGACTTTAGAGGGCTGCAGTTAACATCTGTTTTTATTATTAATCGGCAAAAAAAACAGAACAGTTGGAGGGACTGGAGGTCGCCCTCAAGGTCACGACCACGTAGACAAAGATGGTACGGCTTCTGGGACAGAGGACAGAGGACAGAGGACAGAGGACAGAGGACAGAGGACAGTCTGCTCTTCTTCTTAAACAGTTGGTGAGATCTCTCGGTCGTCTCAGCCGTACGTCAGGTCTCCGTCTGTAGCAGCGCCGGAGGTCGCTGGAGGAACGCGGCCACTGCACCGGTGTTTTGAACTGTTCTGACCCACGTGCATGTGTGTGCATGTGTGTGCATGTGTGTGCATGTGTGTGCATGTGTGTGCATGTGTGTGCACATGGCCGGGGTGGAGGTGCTCGAGTTGCATAACCTCCATCACCTCCCACACGGTGACGTGGGAAGAAGGGGGCAGCTGCCGACTCCCATCACGTCACCTTCAGACTGCTGAGGCATGTTCTCCTCCTGCTCCTCCTCCTCCTCCTGCTCCTGCTCCTCCTGCTCCTCCTGCTCCTGCTCTGACATCACACCCTCACAGACGCAGTGTTCTTGAAGCCCCGCGTCTTGTGAGCAGGCAGCGCTGCAGACGGCCGTGTGAGCGGTGTGCATATGGATATGGACCCGGTGGCCATATGCCGCCGGCCACGCCCGCCAAGCGGAGGCCCGGCGGGGCGCGCTGTCGAGCAAAATATGAAAACGTGTCGCGGGCTGGCGGTGACGGAGGGGGGTGGAGCCTGGAGGCTATTTAGTCGGCCAACAGGCAGAGGGGGGGGGGAGGGGAGCTGGTGCAGTTTTGCCACGTGGGTGGAGGTTGCCGCTCTGCTGCAGTGTCACACTGTTACTCATTACACAGATGGGGGTGGGGGGCCCCACAGAAGTTTGTTTTATTGAGCCCATCTTCCATCTCCAGGCTCCAGCTCATTAGCATGTGTTGGTATAATTGTCTGTCAGACGCCTTAATGGAGTCGAGCCGGCCCCCCCCCTTCTCCCCCCTTCCCCCCCTGGCCGCAGCTGACGGGCTGTGAATTACCATCAGGTGGGCGTCGGGTTTGAAGAGCGCCTCACGACTCCTGTGCGCTGACGTCACCACGGAGCAAATAATCACGTTCCAGTCGAGAGAGGAGTGGGCCGGGAAGAGAGGGGGGGGGGAGATGAGCGGTTGTCATGACGAGGAGGAGGAGGAGGAGGAGGAGGAGGAGGAGGAGGAGGAGGAGGAGGAGGAGGCCGACTCCCTCGCCTACAAACTCCCCTCGCGGCCCGATCGGACACTTTCGAAACCGAAACCTCGATTCTGCATTCGAGGTTCTTGATTTGCCGCGGCGGTTCTACGAGCCGTCACACGGCGCCGAGAGGGAGACGAGGGAGACGAGGAGACGAGGGAGACGAGGGAGGGGAAGCTCCCCCAGACGTGTCGGCTGCAGATGAAGACGTTGAGATCACGACTCCTGGAGCCGGTCGGAGGCTTCTCTCTCTTCTCTCTCTCTTCTCTCTCTCTCTTCCCGTGAATCCGTGTTCTCATCCGGTGGCTGCGTCCTCTCGTGTTCCCGCGGCAGCAGGACGATCACGTGACCTTTTAGGGGGTTTGCGGTGAAACCACCTCGGCCCCCTAGTGGTCGCTCCCTTGACGACTCTCTGTGCATGGAACGTGTACTCTGGTCCCCTTTCCATCCGGGGGTTTCCTGTTGGTTCCCCTTAGCGGGGTGTCATTCAGCAGGGGGGGGGGGGGGGGGGGCGTTCCCCTCTGCGGCGGCTCGCGGCTCGCGGCTCTCCCGCTGTACGCCGTCTCACGTGACACATCTGGACCTGCACGCGATGGAGCGCACGCTCAAAAACTCATTTAAAAAGGAATTTTAACATCCACGACCGGAGCTTCTAGA
>CM070106.1:17425255-17540255 GCA_036178185.1 Liparis tanakae
GAAAAGTCAATCGATGACATGCATCCCCGTGTTTTCTGTCATCAGCGGTGCAGGAGGTATTCATTCTGTCTTTATTGCTGCAGCATTGTGATTTCCCCTTTGTTATTTATTTGTAATTTAATGTTATTAACGGATTTATCCAGATTAGTTTATGTGGAGTTAATACAAAAAGTTGTAGTTGCTGTAAATCTCGTGCAGCAGCATCGTTGCTCCTTCAGAGGAAAACTATTGGCAATACGAAACGTCCTCGGCGCCTCAGTCCCAGAGTGAATATTCATAATGAGATTTTTAAATCCTCTGCAGGAAGTTAAATGATTGCACTGCAATTAAATGTGCACTTCCCAGAAAGTAATCTCTCTCCAGACCGTGTGTTCATTCTTCATCTCTTCATAGGTTATAAATAATATATATAAACGGTCGTCTTTATGTAAAGAGACAACAACGTCTGTACGGCAACACGTGAGGGACGTGTTCTCCTTTAAGGGGATTGGTACGTTCAAATCGAGCCGAAGCGTCTTTGTGGTCTTGGTGGTCTTGGGGGTCTCTGTGGTTTTCGTGGGCTTTGTGGTCTTGGTGGTCTTCTTGATCTCTGTGGTCTTTGTGGTCGTCGTGGTTTTCGTGGCCTATGTGGTCTTCGTGGTCTCCGTGGTCTCCGTGCTCTTCTTGATCTCTGTGGTCTTTGTGGTCTTCGTGGTCTTTGTGGTCTTCGTGGTCTCCGTGGTCTCCGTGCTCTTCTTGATCTCTGTGGTCTTTGTGGTCTTCGTGGTCTCCGTGCTCTTCGTGGGCTTTGTGGTCTTCGTGGCCTATGTGGTCTTTGTTGTCTTAGTGGTCTCTGTGGTCTTCACGGTCTTCACGGTCTACGCAGTCTTGGTGGTCTTCACGGTCTTTGTAGTCTTCGTGGTCCTGGTGGTCTTCGTGGAATCCGTGATCTTCGTGGTCTTCGTGGTCTCCGTGGTCTTCGTGGCCTATGTGGTCTTCGCGGTCTTTGTAGTCTTCGTGGTCCTGGTGGTCTTCGTGGTCTTGGTGGTCTCCGTAGTCTTCTTCATCTCTGTGGTCTTTGTGGTCTCTGTGCTCTTCGTGGTCTTCGCGCTCTTCGTGGTCTTCGCGGTCTTCGTGGTCTTCGTGGTCTTCGTGGTCTCCGTTTTAAGCCGAGCGTAACTCATAATTGTCCTTTTCTGGTTGTTAAACAACCCGCTCCTCTGCGGGACGCTTTGATCCTCTGCTGTGAGTTTGGGGAGATCAATAATAATCTCTCAGGTCGACCGTTAATCCCTGAAGAGACCTTCACTCCCTCCCCTGGTCCATCACACTCGGTCTGTATTGTATACTGTAAGCCGTCAGAGGACCAGAGCGGGGGGGTCACTGACACCAGAGCAGACCGTCGGCTGTGATCTGTTGTCTGACGGTTAGCCTCCACAGTTTCAGAGAGACGGTGACAAATGGTGTTTGTTTGCAAAGTACTTTTCTCTTCTGTTTTTTTATGATGGAAAACTTGCGGTGAAGTCATGGAATCTCTTCCACAGCCGCGTCCCGGTTGTGGGTATGAAGACATAATCCCTTTCCCATGTCTTTCAGGAGCCGTCGATACTAAACGTGTTTTCCTCCGCCTGCTATTAAAGGTTACGGGGGTTTGCGTGTGTGAAGGACAGATTAACGTACGCTCCTCGACGCGCTTATACGAGAGACCTTGAAGGCACCGTGACCTCATCTCGGGGAAATACCTCCACGGCCAGGAAACTGTGACCGGGCGCCGCTGACGTTACGCAACGCGTCCTGAAAAACAGCGTCTGAATCACTGCGTGTGGGCGTGGCCTCCAGGAAGCCTTATTAATGGAATGCCGTTTGGAGAGCACCTGAGTCGTGTGATCGCGAATAACACACCACATGTGAGGGGGAGTGGCTTAATCATCAAAAACACATCGCCATCCAACTTCATCTGAAGAAGAAGTTACGAATAAAAACATTGAATTAGAATAAAAGGGTTCACTTTTGGTGAATGTACACGTCTGTGTTTGCTGTTGAGTTTAAGGTTTTGCTTTATAGAAAAGTTAAGTTAAACACAATGATTTAATGATGTGTTGTGTGGCTCCATAACAAAGTAATACAAACTTAAATATTAGTTTTGGGTCAGTCTGAAGGCTCAGTCGTGGTTTACATGGAGGAGAATTTCTATAATAAAGTTACTATCTATCTATCGTAAAATAAAGATAGTTTAATAGGAGGCAAATATAAAAGGTTATAAAGCAGCTGTGATTAATAGATAAAAAGTTGACGGTCTGATAAAATCAAATGTTTCTTAATTATCTGGGAGATAAACTGAGCCCGTTGCTTTCTTTCACTGTGTTCAAGCAAATTAGAAATGAAAACTGAATGTTACTGATGTTTAAATAAGAGTTAATATAATTGACTAGTCCAATCGTGCAATAGCTTTGGGTATTGGTGGGCTCTCACTTCTCCACTATGTTACTACAAAACACTATTTTTCAACCAAATGATCAAAGTCCAAAGATTCTGATCTCAGAATGTCATATAACGTGATCATTATCATCACTCTATGTTTTTATTGACTGCCATTACTTTGATGTCCTTCGTTTCAACATTTACCACCTGGCATATAATCCATATTCTCACCGCTCAATGTGGGCACAGTTTGGAGGAAGATGGTGTTGTTTTTACCGACCGTGTTTTTCCGTCTCTTCTCCCACAGCGACATCTGACAGCAGTCGGAGAAATGCCGACAACGTGAAGGGCCTGAAGAGGAAAAAGATCGTCGCGGAGAATCGTCTGGAGAAGCTTCCCAAATCGCCGGTGAAGAAGCCCCCGCAGTTGGAAACCTCCGAAACCGCACCGCCCGGAGCGGCGTCCGAGGAAGCCGCACCTTCGTCATGCTGCTCCTCTTCCGACAGTCCGTCCCCCGATCCTTCCACGTCGCCCAGTGGGAACGGAGACCCACGATATGCCCAGCCGGTTGCGACGCCCCCTCTCGAGGGGTCGCCTTCCCCCGACGCTGAAGGGCTGAAGCAGGAAGAGCCGACGTCCAGGCCGCCGTCACTCGAGGAGGACTCGTCGGTCAAAGCGTCTCCGTCTAAAGACGGCGAGAGCAGAGACCCCAGCTCCGAGGGAGACCCGTACCACAGCAGCGCCCCTCTGGATGTCCTGCTTAAGGCCATGGAGCCTGACTTCAGCTCCCTGGCCCAGAGACAAGACTCCCTGCAGGTCGCCGCCGTCGTAAAACCAGCTTCCACCCTCAGTGCCCAATCGGGTTGTGAACTAACAACAATGCCTGCTGTCAACATTGCTCTCCAGAGCCAACCTTCGCATATGCAGACGTATTATATCGACAAGCAAGGCAACTTCATTGGCATCGCAGCCCCGCTACACACATCGACACAGGGTACCCCCATGCTGGCCTCTCCGCTCGCCGCACCGCATTTTATGTCAGAAACGCCGAGCTTGCACATGAGCTTTCACACCGGACCCTCGACTATAACCCACGCACCTGTTCCCTCAGGCGCCAACGCTTTGCCGCAAAGCCAGCCGCCGGTCGTCCACACGTGCCAGTCGCTCTCGGCAAGTGTCCCCAGCACCATCCAGGTCCCGGTCACGCCTTGCGGCAACCAAGTGCAGATGAATTTTGGCGCCGATCAGGCTTCCAAGGACCAAAAGCCGAAGAAGCCTGGAAAGTACGTTTGTGAATACTGCAGTCGGGCGTGTGCGAAGCCCAGCGTGCTGCTCAAACACATCAGGTCTCACACGGGGGAGCGGCCGTACCCCTGTGTCACGTGTGGCTTCTCATTCAAAACCAAGAGCAACTTGTACAAGCATAAGAAATCACACGCTCACGCTATAAAACTGGGGCTCATTGCACGCTCTGAATCCGGAGGTGGCTCGCTCTCTCAAGAATCGGACAAAGCCCTCGGGACGCACTCGGAGGCGGAGGAGAGCGGGGACAGCGACGAGGACGGTAGCGCCGCGGACCTGGACCCGGACTCGTCCCAGAGCAGCGTGGCGGCGCTGTCTGAAAATAGTTTACAGAGTCTCGGTACGACCCAAGCAAGTCACGGGGAGGCGGACTCGTCCGCTGCGTTTGAGTCAATCAAACCAGCACCGGGTCAGAGTGCCCATGAGCCCAAAGCGACAGCTGCACTTCCAAAAGTCGTCGTATACCCAGTTAATGTCTCCCCTCTGAGGGCAGATAGCCCGAGAGTGACGTGTGCGGCGCCCGAGCAAGCGGCGGCCCAACGGCAGCGAGAGTTCCAGACGGCCAACATGAGGTCAGGCGTCACGGTGCTGTCGTCTCTCAAAGAGGTGGACGGCACGAATCCCTCCCTGGACACCGTGAGTGAAGACGAAGACCAACGCTGCAAGTCTCCTCTGTTGGGTGGACACGCTCAGCTTCAGAGGCAGCAAGCCACAGATTTCTCCCAGCAGCAGCAGGCCAAGTGTCTCCTCAGCCCTCGCAGTTTGGGAAGTACCGATTCGGGCTACTTCTCACGCTCTGAAAGCGCCGACCAGGCGATGAGTCCATCCAGCCCATTTGTTAAGATAACTCCACCGGTGGATAGTGACATTGCCAAGAACACCCTCCCCAGTGACCCTCCTGTGGTCGCGACAGTAATGCACGAGCAGAAGCCACGAGCCACAGGAGGTCAGATGCGTCCGCCATTGGAAGCCAAAGCACTATCTCTGGAGGAGCGGATTTCAAAGTTGATATCGGATAACGAGGCGGTCGTTGACAACAAGCAGCTGGACAGTGTGAAGCCGAGGAGGACGTCTCTCTCGAGGAGAGGTAGCATAGACTCCCCGAAATCATACATATTTAAAGACTCTTTTCAGTTTGATCTTAAACCAATAGGAAGAAGGTCAAGTTCCAGCTCGGACATCCCCAAGTCCCCATTTACGCCGACAGATAAATCTAAGCCAGTATTTCTTCTCTCCGTACCGTCTCAATACCCACCGATGGATTGTTTGCCGATAACAAGAAGTAACTCTATGCCTATTACACCGGGACACTCTCCTCTTCCCCCTAATGTTGCCCCCCTCCCCCACCCTCTGCGAATTTGCCAGTCATTTGATGACAAAATGAGTTTGTTTAATGATGATGTATTTTCATCAGTCCCATCAACCCCAAATCCAGCAATACATTCTCGTACCTTAGTCAGACAAGCAGCGGTGGAGGACTTTACCACGAGCGAGGGGCACGGCCTCCCTACAGTTCGGTCCATGGACGAGGGCTATCACGGGTCGAGCAGTTCCACGGAGCTGATGCAACGAAGCAGATCTTTTGAGCACAGTCAAGACAGGAACAGAAAGCCCCAACAGAACAAAGGCACCATGTACGAGTGTGAAACGTGTCGCAATCGGTACAGAAAGTTAGAAAATTTTGAAACGCACAAGAAATTCTATTGCTCTGAGCTGCACGGTCCTAAAAACAAGCCGGTCACGGTGAAAGAAACGGATCAAGACGTTTTTCACGTTAACACAACGCAGCCCATAGTCCCGAGGTCAAGTAGCGGCTCAGGAATACTTGATCAGCAGACATCGATAAGGAAGAGAAGGAAAATGAAAAGCGTTGGAGACGAGGACGATCAATCTCCCACCGACACCATCCCACCTTGTTCAGTTAGCTTTGAGCTACCGACAGCTTTGGCTAAGCAGACTATGTCGCAGCACGCTGTAATCGTAGATATACAGCCCAAAAACAATCAGTCAAAGCTACCTCAGATTCAGCTCTTAGCGAGAAGTATTTCGGATTCCAGACTGTCGCCAATACGAGAGACCCAGATCAGTCCTTCTGCTAAAGGAGAATTGCAACGGCAAGGCAGTGGTACTTCAGTCATCAGACACACCAACTCGCTCAGCAGACCCAACTCATTTGAAACTGAATCTTTAGACAGGGCCTCTCCGGTTGACATCCTGGAGAAGGATCCCCTCAACAAACTAAAAACCGATGCAACAGCAAATGTTTCAGCTGACAGCTACCATGAGAAAATGTCCCAACTCAAGAATGCCGACTATGGAAAACCAAGGCAGGAGCAGTGCCCTGATGGCGCGGTAGCAGCAGTTGGTGAGAACACTACTCCCGTCCATCAGTCTCGTCTGGTACGTCAAAATAACATCCAGGTTCCTGAGATTCTGGTCACGGAGGAACCCGACAGAGAGCACGAAACGCAGGCCGCTGAGCCGTCGGATAAGCCTGCAGATCAATTCAGCTGGCCTCAGAGAAGTGAGAGTTTGTCAAAGGTACCGCCAGAGAAACTTCCACCAAAAAAGAAAAGAATTCGTCTGGCCCAAATGGATCAATCGTCAGGGGAGTCCAGTTTTGAGTCCAGCCTCTCACGAAGCCTCAGCAGGGACAGTAGTCTTTCTCGTTGTTCCAGCATCTCGGCCTCTTTTGACAGAGATGAGCAATCTAGGTCAGAGAGTCCTTCCAGAGGGGAGTGTGTCAGCAAAGTGTCGGAGCCTAAAGGTTTGCCAATAGCCTTCAACACCCTCGGCGTGCCCGGTATGATGAGGCGTGCGGCATCTGAGCAGATCACGTGTACTCAACCATCTGTGGAGATTTCATGCGACTACCGTAGCAAGTCCTTTGACTGTGGCAACGTATCCCCCAGCAGATCTCCGTCACCTGTTGGCAAGACCAAAAGTGGACAAATGCCCCAAGTTTCCCAGGTGCCACTTATTGAAAGGAGGCGGGGGCCGTTAGTTCCCCAAATGTCTTTAAAGATAAGCCCAGAGAGTCAGCAATCCGTCCGAAAAGCTGTCATTCCTCTAGATAAACCTCCCGTTCCAAATGTTAGCTCTTTAACCTCGAATAGACCCCAGCAGATTCACGTTGCCAATAGGCGCAACACGGCTCAGCCGTTCGTCCTGCACACTGGAGAAGCCCCCTTGCTAAAGAACGAGCAGGTGGTGCAGAGCATTCATTTGGGTAGTGCGATTCAGCAGCCTCAAGTCCACGGCCTTCCACACCCTTGGCATCAAACATCAAGGATTCAAACATGCCAAAAGATACAACCGCCGCTGAGCCAGATCGTAGTGTGTCGTGAGAATGTCCAAAACAAACCTGCCAACTCTGAAGAAAAGAAAGAGAAAAGTTTCGTGCCCAAATACCAACTGCAGTGTCCCGCTCTGAGAGCAAGCCAAACATTCTCATTCTCCAGCACACAGGGCACGCAGACAGCCTTGCCAGTTTTGACTATTCCTATTCCTAATCCGATTTTGAGCACGTCGGACATCCTCCAAAATGTATATGTTGGCCAACCCAATCAACACGGTTCTGAGATTAAGTCACAGCCTGTTGTTTTGTCAGGTGCACAGCAGAGGGACCCATTCATACCGACCCGAACAGGTGCTATACCGTTGCCACAGATCCTCATCACTCATGAGCACATGCACCCCAATAAAAATAGCGTCATATCCACTCACTGTGTAGAGAGCGATGCTCATGCTGTGCCAACGGTAAAGAAGGACAAGACCCAAGCGGTCAACGCTCATAACCATACCGGTGAACAAGCCCCTTCTCTCGGGTCTTTGCACTGCACGCAGAAACTGTGGTCGGTGACTCTTTGCCCACAGCAGGAACCCACGGCCTCAAGTAAACGGATGCTGTCTCCCGCCAACAGCTTGGACATCTACATGGAGAAGCATCAGAAACGGGCTAAGGATGAGCACGGCGTGGCCTGCCTGACCGACGGCAGGTCGGTCAACTATCTCAACTCTAAGATGTCGGAGGTTACCAAACAGCGGAAGTTGACGCTTGTTCGGCAGGTTTGCACGACTGAACCAGTGGACAGTCCCATTGAAACTGAGGCCCCGCCTCTACTGCAGGTTAAATCGGATGAGGGGAAGGACTCGCAGGCTACTGACGACGTGAAGCCCATGTCGCCTGACAGTGCCGGGCTGAATAAAGACACGAGCACTGTTATTCATGAGGAGGCCAGCCCTGGCCTCAAGAATGCACCTGGTAGCCAGGGCACCTCCGTGCCAGCTACTAACACTCTGAAACCCAAAGAGAAAGCTGAGGAACAGAGATGGACTCCCACTAGATCCCCCATTAGACCCTCGAGCTTCCACGGCGGTCAGGTGAAACTGACCACGTCCGTGGTCAACAACAAAGACAGTCATCGGCTGTCTTTCCCCAGCCTGAAGACGGCCACCACTTTCACGTGGTGTTTTTTGATGAAGAGGAAACCTCTTCATATTCCACAGACCGACCTGAAGACATCCGCCTACGCCGTCTGGACCGTCAGCCCCAACAACCCCAACCTGCTGGGGCTGCCCACCAAGGTGGTCATGTCTCTGTTTGACTCCAAGCAGAGCGCCAAGAAAGTCCACTACACCTCGGCCATAAAAACTAGCGGGAAGTCGGACATCTTGTCTTACTCGGGCAAGCTGAAAGACGTCATGCCCAGGGTAAGAGCGGAAGCAAAGATCGGATACACCTTTTTTGTTTATGTTATGTCTTTTTTTCTTGAAATTAAATCAACGGATACATCAGTCACGTCTTCTCTCTGCAGGTGCCAATAAACCAGAAGTCTGTATCGGTTGAGAGAAATAAACAACCGGAAACTCCGGCCAGCAGCGAGTCGGACAAGGAGGTGGCATCAAAAACAGAACCGAGACGGGTCAAAATATTCGATGGCGGGTAAGATTCAGAACTTATCAATTCGACTCACATGTGTATATATATATATATATATATATATATATATATATATATATATATATATATATATATATATATATATATATATGAAATCGTTGGCGCTCGGTTTGATTCGCTGGTCTTATTCGTCCCTTTATGCTTCTGTCACAACCCCACAGATACAAATCTAATGAGGAGTATATCTACGTCCGTGGGCGTGGACGCGGTAAATACATCTGTGAGGAATGTGGGATCCGCTGCAAGAAGCCGAGCATGCTGCGCAAACACATCCGCACCCACTCAGATGTGCGGCCGTACCACTGCGTCCACTGCAACTTCTCTTTCAAGACCAAAGGTCGGTGCTCATTAGTTGTTCAGAGCCACGGCTCCTTTACTGGCGTGCATCTGCCGCCACACAGGAAGTTTGGACTGCGATAATCAATCCTACAAAATCAAAAAAAGTGCATCAAAGAAAAGACTTTTAGAAACTGAGATGTAATGTGGTCTCTGGTCTGGTAAATGTGTAATATAAAAAGATCCAGATGTTAGTTGTCTTTTAATATACACTGTGTGTGTGGTTCTATATTACTGAACACACACACACACACCTTGATGAACCACTGATCTCATATCTGAACTTACAGAACTTAGTTTTTTCGACCACAAATCCCATTTAAGACGTTATATTTTTTTAATATTCTTGAACTGCGACAAAAAAGTAAGCAGTAGTTTCACCATCTCTCAAACCGAGACGGTATGATTCACTTTTCTTTATCGAACTTGCCTCCTGCCCACGCCGCGCTGCAGAACAGTACTCGGTGTCAGAGCAACCCACGTCCATTTAAAAATGTCTTTATCAGTTACTCACCCTCCACATACAGCTTTGCCCAAAGACCGCATCCTCTTACATAAAACTCCTTCTTCGGTGCTTTTGTTCGAGCTGTGCCCACCCGTAAGACCTCGACGCCTCTCTTCCTGCAGGGAATCTGACCAAGCACATGAAATCCAAGGCCCACAGTAAGAAGTGCCTGGAGATGGGGGTCCCCGAGGGTCTCATCGAGGACCAGGATGCAGAGGACTCAGGTACTTCGCCAAGAATCGATGTGTGCTCAAAAGCGTGTCAACAAAACGATCTATTCCCTGTAAAGGCTTCATTTACAGTGATTCACACAGACGGGTCTCGTTGGCTTCGGTTTCAAACTCCAGGACGAACCTTCTTGGAATAGTTCTCATGCCACGAGATATAAAACACCGAGTGTCCCCCACTTGGTCTCTCTTGCCATGTCGATCAACAGCGTTGGCATCTTCTAATTAGACCTTCTAAATGCAGCTCCTTCCTCTGTTAACTCAAAGCTGTGCGTGTGGGCGGCGTGCACAGCTTTGAGAAAGGAAATTGCTGCGTTTAATTTTAGAAGGAAAATAAAAAAAAGAGCGAGAGAGAAGCTCCCGGAAAGCATTTCATGGTCCCGGTCTCTTAGGAGCATGTTTGTTTTGATCCTCCTCTGATGGAGCTGTGGGGCGTTCGGGGGTCCGGGGTGATAAACATTGCATTGTCAGCGCCGCGTGGAGGAACCCCGACGCCACGAGACCCTCGATGGGATCCGATGACTCATCGGTTCTTTGCACCACGAATAGACTTCTCACGGATTCTCTCGTACACAGGAGACCGGAGTCAGGTGAGCAGCGTCGACCGCCAGGATTCAGACGGGGACGACTCCGACGGCGCCGACGACGAGGAGAACGACGACAACGAGGAGGAAGAGGAGGACAGCCAGGCGGAGTCGGGCCTGTCCACCAACCCGTCCGTCTCCGCCAGCCCTCAGCACTTCCCGTCCAGAGAGGCGGAGGTGCCGCCCAGCGCCCTGCTGGCCAAGATGTCCATCTGCTCCGTCTTCCTGCCGCTGGCCTCCGAGTCCCACGCGTCGGACTCGGAGTCCGTCCCCATGATGAGCCCCGTGTCCCTGAGCAAGCAGATGTTCCTCTCCGGGTCGTGCTGCGGCTCCACGGCCCTCCCCTACTCCCCCCCGCCCGTCGCCACCACGCTGGACTCCTACACCTCGGACCCGGAGTCGGTGCACATGATGAGCCCGGTGTCCCCGTGCCGCCAGATGTCCATCGACTACCCGGACTTTGACGGGCCCCCGAGTCCCCCGGTGAGCGGCCGGGGGCCCAAGCTGGGCCAGGTGAGACCCGTGTGCTCTGCTTGAGTCTCCTTTTCTTTTCTATCAATGCCTTAAAGCCCCATTATGTAGCGTTTCCCTTGTAGCGCCCCCTTCAGGTATGTAACGTTTACTTCAGTGTGGTAAATACCCAGTTACGATAGATCAGGTGTCTGAACCTCTGGCTCTGAGTCATATATGGCTCTTCCGGTGACGCATATGGCTCTTTTGAGTTTGAGTTAAAAAAAACAGAAATCTCCGCCCGCCCTCTGTAACTTTCTCTCTCCTCCAGATGACAGCAGCAGTAATGTCAGGTCCCTTTCTTAAAGACGTCTTTGTTCTTTAAACTAAAGGTCTGTTATTGGTCGTCTCCACAGCAGCATGTCTCTCTGTCTCTACGTCGCGTAGCGGAGACAATAAAAAGTCCCCTGTGAGGTGGACTGGACTATGTGACGCTGGTCATCATGACAGAAAGCAGGTCCAAGGACCGGGCGCTACAACATGTTACATTAGTCGGGTTTTAGCCCACAGACACTGATGGCCGTGGCGAGGCGCAAATCAACATATTAAAAGTCATTGTAGCGGCAAAAATAATGTCAAGTTGTTATTTTAAGGTACAATTGTTACAGAGTGTTGCTTTAAGGCAAGAAGTCGTGTTGATTCTGATCCAAACACCAGTTCACAGTTAACCTCTTTTAAACGTCTTGGGATTTTGCCTCAAGGAATACGTCCGAGTATCTCTCTGTTCTCTCCGTCCTCAGGACTCCTCCTCTGCGCCTCCTCCGGCACCCAGCGACCCGGGCGTCCCCGTGAACCGCAGCACTCAGACTTCCTCTTACGCCCCTCAAGGCTTCCTGCACTTCCCCCCTCAGGGCCCCCCCCGCCCGCCGGGGGCCGAGACGCACCTGTTCAGCCACCTGCCGCTGCACTCGCAGCAGCCCTGCCGCTCCGCCTCCAGCATGGTGCCGGTCGGTGGGATCCATCTGGTTCCCGCCGGCCTGGCGGCGTACTCCACCTTCGTGCCGCTCCAGACCTCCGGCTCCGTGCAGCTCTCTGTCCCGGCGGTGAGCGTCATCCACCGGACCGCCAGCCCGCTGCCGGCCGCCGACGCCCCCCCCCGTCCCGAGGGCTCGCCGAGCCAGACGCTCGGGATCCGGGAGCCGGCCGGCGGCGGCGTGCCCTGCTTCCCCGCGCGGCAGGTCCCGCCGGTGAGTCTGGAGACGCTGAACCTCCTGGGGCTCGGCGGCGCCGGCACGGCGCCCACCCGGCTGCTGGCCCAGCCGGGACTCGCCCTCGGGCTGCAGGTGTTGGCGGCCGGCCCCGCCTCCCCGCAGACTCACGCCCCGGCGGGTCTGCAGATAGTCAACATCGCCCTGCCCGCCGCCATCATTCCCTCCCTCGGTCCTTTCCCCGAGGCTCGGAGCGAACACTGGCGCCTCGGCTCCGCTCGGAGCCGCGCGCCCGCCCCCTCGTTCAAGGTCGTCGGCGGTCCAGACGCGACCTCGGGCGGCCGAGCGGACCTCGCACAGACTGCGGAGAAGTCGCCGCGGCGGAATCCATCGCCGGCCCCCGAGAGGCGAGCGGACGCCGCGAAGGAGTCGCCGGCCGAGGGAGCTGGCGACCCCGCCCCTCCTAGACCCCCCCCGCCCCCGCTCGCCACCAGCTGGCAGCGGGCGACCGAGGACGATGACGAGGTGTCCAGCGATGATGAAGACCGACTGGTCATCGCCACCTGAACGCCCCGGACGCCCCCCCCCCCTTTTTGTAACCCTCGTCACTTTGTAAGACTGAGAACACTTTCAGGAGGTCCGCCCGGCAGACCTCCGCTCAAAGCACAGACGCTGACCTTCATATTGTACGTGCAATCATAGAAATTATAATAATGACCAATCATTTTGATTTGTTGTCGGCTCCAGACAATTTTGTTTTTTGTACATGTTGTATAGACAATCGTGCCTTTATGGAGTTTCTCGTTTAGGAACCTGTACATACACTCGGTAGTTGCTCGTGTTTATTTCAAAGAAATGGAAGTAAAGAGAGAAATGGAGGATACGAATTTAATTTTGGAGGATTTGTCATTCGTAAATTAAATTCATGAAATTATAAATGTTGTACTGGTATAAATGTACATTTCTATGGATTACTGGGCAATGTTTCTGTGTACAGATGTTGTGTTCAACTATTTATTATAATCCACCTAGTGCCCATTATGAGTCATAAATCCATAGCTATGTGCATTATGGTAGCTTTACATTGCTGTATCAATATTCTTAACTGTATCAGTAAAAATTTGTTTACAAACATTAAAGTTGTGTCACCGTGTTTGTGTAAAATATCATCGCTACGTATTTAAAGACTTCGCTCAGCCCTGTGTCCATGTAAATATGTGTTTATTTATTTTTCCGTTTGTCACATTTTATGTTCTGGTGCAACGTTTTCTATTTAAAAATATTTTTGATATTTGATTAATCATTTTAGAAGAAGGAAAGAAATGTAGACTTTTATGTATCCCCGAGTGGAAATTCTTCTCTGCATTAGTTATTGAGGAGCAGCGAAGAGGAGCAGCGAAGAGGAGCAGCTGGGGGTTCAGTGCCTTGCTCGAGGGCATTTACCCATTTATTTGTAATCAATGTCGAACGTTCACCGGTTCAGCTGCAGATGTTTTCTGCTTTTCTTCTTCTGTATGATGAGGAACACAATGCATTCTGTTGGTTTGACTAATCAGACATTTGAAAACGTCCCAGGAGCTCTGGGCAGTGATGACATCATACGGACCAAACTACCATCAATCAGGAAGACCACGGGGAGTAATCCATGGAAAAGTGTTGAATTGTAAAATAAAGGAAGAAGTAGTTAAGCTTATATTAAATAAATGCATAGAAAGTATTGATGTGATTCATGTCTGTGCCCAATCAACAACCTGTGCAAGGTGCTGGCGTCATTTAGCGTAACTAATGCATCATTTGAGGTTATCATCTACATGTTTTAATCACAGTCTAGACACTAAACTATATTTTGGCTTATAAAATACAAATTATATCATTATCATTTTTCTTAATTCTAATCACTCTGAGAGCAGACTGAGGAGTGAGCGATGACATCACAGCAGACTGAGGAGTGAGCGATGACATCACAGAGCAGACTGAGGAGTGAGCGATGACATCACAGCAGACTGAGGAGTGAGCGATGACATCACAGCAGACTGAGGAGTGAGCGATGACATCACAGCAGACTGAGGAGTGAGCGATGACATCACAGCAGACTGAGGAGTGAGCGATGACATCACAGCAGACTGAGGAGTGAGCGATGACATCACAGCAGACTGAGGAGTGAGCGATGACATCACAGAGCAGACTGAGGAGTGAGCGATGACATCACAGCAGACTGAGGAGTGAGCGATGACATCACTCTGAGAGCAGCAGTGCTCGTCGAGCCCGTCTCTCGGCTCTCTGAAATCTCTTTTCTTGTGTCGGTTCTCATCGTGTTTTATTATATTTTAATGTTTGTGCTATCTGGACCGTGGGTCTGTAATAACAGATTAATTGATTGACAATACAAAAATATGAAGTATATATTTTTGGGGTTGCACACACGTGCCTCACTGACCAGTTCTGAGGTGAATTCCCAAGCGGCCGAGCACCTGGAGGAGAATTGGAGGATGACGAAGAGGAGAGGTTGAAGATAAATAACATAACACACCGTCCAGGAAGTGAAGAGCGAGACGCTCAGAGCTGCATGAGGTTTCCATATTCACAAAGTGAACTCTGCTCCCCTCTGACTCCGCCCTGACGCGGTGGATCTCACTCTGGAGTCATTCACAGCTTTTCTCTCACCACAGTATTCTCTCTCTCTTTTTTATTACACTATACAACGTCTTTTTATAAAGCATATGTACATAAAAGGTCATAAACGACTTCAGTGTACTAACTGATTTCTTATTGTTGACTTTATTCAGATTTATTTAGGCCAAGCTGACATGTTTACTTTTGTATAACAAACTATAGTATGAGTTGTTATTAAACTGAGACTTGCAAGACATTTTATACAATATATTACCTTCCTATAACAAACTAAAGTACGACATACTGTATATCACCACTCAATGTATTTTTTTTCTCGAAATACTGACTTTGTTATATACAAGTAATAAAGTAGCGAGGTTCATTCTACACTATAAAAAACAAACACAGTTACTCACCCGGTCATCTAGTTGTTACGAGTCGTTGTCGGTAGACTGAGAGCACGAGATCAGAGGGGAGTCCCCAATGAATCACATTTATGTTGCGTTGATATGCACACCATCTCCTAAATAAATCTAATAAATGAAAGTATTCCTACATTTTGTGTTACACCCATTAAATATAAAAATCTTCATTTGTGTAATTTATTTAATTAAATATATTAAACCATATTTAAATCATCTGTAAGAAGGGCTTGAATCGTTTGATGCATAGAAACAGCTCTCAGAGGGTCCGGAGCAACACGACGTGGATGAGGGAAACGTCTCATCTCGTCTCGTCTCATTCAGAGACCTTCCTCCTCCTCCTCTTCCTCCTCCTCCTCCTCCTCCTCCTCCTCCTCCTCCTCCTTCAGCCGTGCAGGAGGTGACTCATCCATTACAGTGAAGCGCAGACTCCTGCGGCCCCCTCCTCCTGCAGTGGGGCGCCATAGCAAAGCAAACAGCGCCCTCTGGCGGCCACTGCCGGCCACTGCGGAGGAAACGAGGCACGACGCGGAGCAACTCTTTGTTATGACCTTTGCTATTGGAAGCGCGCAGAGTGCAGACACAAGGTCAAACCCACTGCAGCGTGTCTCTGATACACGAGTTAGTAGAACCATGTCGCCCCGAGGTTTCCACGGAAAACAGCAGATTAACACACCTGGTGTGTACTTTGTAGATGAACACACCTGGTGTGTACTCTGTGCGTATTCATTCATTAATAAAACACAAAACAACACACACAGGGCCTTGTATTCACATGTATGATGTGAGAAACCCAATCAGGACAGAGATTAGCTCCTGGACTGTGAATATGGATTGTTGTACATACACATGCATCACAGCCGGCTGCCGCTTCATTACCTGCTGAGATGTTGAATCTGAAGGAAGACTTTGCATTATCTAAACCGGAGAGGTGGAATTAAACCCCTCTGTGTGCAGCAGTCTACAGAGTTGAGTTGAAGAACCCGTATTGTTGTAATTAGGAACATTTACAAGGTATTCTCGTACACTTGTTATTATATTTCCACCTCATATTTGATGTACATCTTGTACTGCGGTGCTCAAAAGGCAAGAATGGAAGACGTCGCCTTGCGTTGGCTTTTGACCCTTTAGAAAATATCACAGAAGGAGAAAACACAGACTAAGAATACATATTTTCTCATGCTCAGTATTTAAATTCTCTGCTACTTGTACCTCGACTCCACTGCTCGCCAGAAGCAGATGTGATATATATATATATATATATATATATATATATATATATATATATATATATATATATATATATATCCACTACATGAATGTGGTAACACTGGTTACGAAACTACATGAATAATAGACTATTAAATAAATAGAAAAAGTGTTTTGATGTGTAGTTTTTTTATAGAACACATTCCACAATTAATGCTAAATGTAACTATTGGGCACCATCTTTGTTTGGATAGTTCACTTCTCTCTAGTATATCTTTTTATTACAGTTTTTATTTGAATTCCTTTATTTCCTACCTCTTCTCTGAACTTGTATTCCTGGACACATTGAACTCTTACAGTAAATGAGGGCTTCCTTTGAGGTGCCCCTTTGTGCCTTAAGTGTTTTTATGATATATATATATATATATCAGAATCAGAATCATCACAACCATCGGTTTTATTGGCCAAGTAGGATTTTTTCTTGGTAAAGTGACTCAAATTGTACATTACAACACAAAACAATACAAAAAAAGACAAAAACAAGACACAACAACACAACAACAACATATATATGAGTGATCATTAAATCACATCGTCTCTAAACCTCCCTCCTCCCGCTGCATGTCCAACGTTGCGTCATACCAGGGCTTCAGCGTTAACCCCGCCTCTTTACCGCCACCTGCTGCCGGAGGAGCGCTACTGCCCCGCGAGGAGCGCAGCGAGGGCACAGGTCGAGGCCCCCGGAGGCCCGGTGCGCGCGCCTCCTCCTAACCAAGGCTACCCAGAGTCCTCAGCTTGGTCTACAGACACCGGCGGGCCTATCTGGGTAAACGCCAAAAGGACTGCGCGTCCCTGCTCGAGGAGGAGGAGGAGGAGGAGGAGGGAAGGGGAGGAGGAGGAGGAGGGGAGGAGGGAAGCTCCTTTATAAAGTCAAAGGGCTGCACATGTGGGGCCACACTGTCACAGAGCAGCCGCACTCGTGATTCTCCTGAGGACGCTCACCGGAACACCGCAACACCGGGAGGATTACCGTGTGTCCACTTCTGGAGGAATATTCATTTTCTTGCTCAATCTTTTTCTTTATTGTTCCTATAAGAGCCCTGAGTCATGGATGTATACATTTTGATTTCCGCGTTGACGCTGTTACACTCCTGGATGATGTGCACAGGTAACTTGACGTCATTTCTATGTAACGTGTGCATATGAACTACAACATGTCGCAATAACTTTAGATGCTGTGGCATTCAGCTCCGATGCATGTATTGATTTATTACGTCACTATTACTTCACTTGTTTTTAAAGTTACCGTGTGAGTCGCGTGTCTGCAGAGTAGCGCGCATCTAGATATCGCTGCGGCTCTGGTGACGTCACGTGCGGGTGTTTATTCGCTGGTTTGCGGTGTTTTGATAACGATGCTTTCATTACAGCTCTATCCGCGCCAGCTGGACAGACACCCACCGCCTCCCCCCACAGCACCCACAGCACCCACAGCACCGACAGCACCGACAGCCCTCTGCGGCGCCATGTGCGGACCAAGCGCTGCTCCTGCGCCACGTTCATGGACAATGAGTGTGTCTACTTCTGCCACCTGGACATCATCTGGGTCAACACCCCCGAGTAAGTCCCCACGAAGCGTGAGACAACAACAACAACAATAACAACAACAATGTGTAGTATATTTACGCATGAGACATGTTGGATATACAAGTTGAATGAGCTCATATTAAACTACAGATGTTTGAGAAGCTGCATTAATGTGTTTACTTGGAAAATAAGTATCGTAGAGTTTATTTATTTTACAGTTGGTTCGTTCCACTTGATGCATAACGTGTCTAATCGGAGTCGTGTCCCCTTGGCGTTGCAGGCGCGTGGTCGCGTACGGGCTGGGCAACGCTCCCAGGACGAGGCGCGCGCTCCCGGCCGCCAAGGCGGCCCGCGAGGAGCCGCGCTGCCAGTGTCTGCGACGGAGTGACGTCACCTGTCGAAGCTTCTGCCTGCCGGAGACCCGCCCCAGGTAACCGACCCGCAGCCGGAGACACGCGCCACGCGCATACCCGCGCCGTCTTCTGTTTTAATGCCCCCCGCGATTGTGTCTCAACCCGCGAGGGCGCGCACACATGAAACAGGATCCCGCTTCTCACCGCGCGCGTGTGTTTTCTTTCTCGCAGGTCTGATGAGAAGTCTCCAGAGACGTCTCCAGACGCGCGGCTCCGCTCCGCCGCCGCCGGGCGCGACGCGTGCGCAGAAGCGCAGTGCAAGCCGCAGCAGGCCGCGGGCACGCGGACTCAGAGGTAAGATGACATATAATGAACCATCAAATAAAGATGTGTGGAAAAAACCTTCAAACACGGCGGTACCTTTGAGTCAGGGACACTTTGAAAATGCAGAGCTGTGAAATATATGACACACCGGTGAACCACAAACAGTTATTTTTTTAAAGAAAATTCATCATAAAAAAAGAAGGGTGTATTTAAAAATAATAATGTGGATGTTAGTGATGAGCTGAAGCCACGGCGAGGCGGTTCTACCTCCGGGTTTAAATCTGTTATTCTGTTGCATGGTGAGAGATTAAAAAAACAGGAATTTCAAGATTAAGCCCCAAGCGACGAGTTCCCTTCATATCCACTTCTATAAAAACTCAGAGATGGAGGAATGTGAACCCGGCGCATCACTTCCCCCTGAGAGAGGAGGCGAGGGCCGCGCGGCGCTCTGAGGGCGTGACGGTACACGAGCGCCGCATGTGGCAAAGTCAACCTCTCAAAGTCGGCGGCGCCGCTCGTCTGCACCGCTGACACATTAATAACAAGGAGAGAAAAGAAATGAACGGCAATCTGCTGAAACCACTTGAAAAGCGTGTTCGGCGTGCGGCTCGGCACGCGCCGCGGTCTCTGACTGACCGCCGGGCCGGGCGGGGGGGGAGAACCACGGTTTTCGGGGTGACTGACCGTGTTCTCGTTTTCTTTTTTGTCCCCGACAGAACGCGAAGCGGCGTCAACGAGAAGCGGGCGTCGCCTCGGGCCACGGGGGCCACCCTGAGGACCCGACTGCTGCTCGCCACGTGGAGGGCGAGGCAGCGGCGCAGGGCGAGGGCGTGGGGGGGCGAGGGCGCGGCGGCGGCGGCCTCCTAAAGACCAACGCGCGACCTCGCCGCCGACGTGAGAGCAGAGCGCTCCTCCAGCTCCTCCAGCTCCTCCAGCTCCTCCTCCAGCTCCTCCTCCATCACGGGGCCGACGAGGCTCAGAGACGCCGTGAGGCGAAGGGAGCCGAGCCGAGGCCCCGGGCGCCGGGCGCCGAGCCGAGGCCCCGGGCGCCGGGCGCCGGGCCCCGGGCCTCCTGGGGGGTCACGGACCCTCTGGACTGAGAAGAAAATCCCAAATAGCATTTTTTTTAAACTGGACGTGACTGGAAGGATTTAAGATGATAGCAATGAGTAATGTCCTAACATGTTATTATGCAGCTGCATCAGCAGCATGGACTGAGGGGACTGAGGGTCATGAGGGGGGGTCTGCCCCCCCCCCCCCCCCCGTTGGTCCCCTGCTGTACACAGTAGCTGCTATCGGGGCTTTTGTCACGATGATGTCATCACAGATTTGCTCTGGGTTGGTCGTAACTTAATTATTTCTTCACTGATGATGATGATGATGACGACGACGACGACGATGACGATGATGATGACGACGATGATGATGATGATGATGATGATGATGTACAGGACTATTTATTTATTCTTTTTACACGTTGTAATCCGATGGCCATATTGGTCCGTCACATATTGGGGTTCTTGTCATTTCTATGAAATGTTTTTTTTGTTGCCGAATTTTGGCCAAACTGAAATAAAAGAAAATGTGTTCAGCATTATTTAAAAACAACAAGTGATCAAGTCATTGTTTCGCGATGCGATGAATTTAGATCTCTGAAGATAAAAGAGGAAACGATGAGTCCTGAAAGGGAAGATGATCTCCTGTGGACAATTAAATAAAAAGAAAAGCAGGAGAGACTTTTAAATTGGTAAATGAAAGAAGGGGGAGACAAAGGGTGAGAGAGGAGGATGAAGAGTGAGACAAGGATGAAGAGCGAGACGAGGATGAAGAGCGAGACGAGGATGAAGGGCGAGACGAGGATGAAGGGCGAGACGAGGATGAAGAGCGAGACGAGGATGAAGAGCGAGACGAGGATGAAGAGCGAGACGAGGATGAAGAGCGAGACGAGGATGAAGGATGAAGAGCGAGACGAGGATGAAGCGAGACGAGGATGAAGAGCGAGACGATGAAGATGAGAAGGGCGAGACGAGGATGAAGGCGAGACGAGGATGAAGAGCGAGGATGAGAATGAAAGAGCGAGATGACGAGGCGGATGAAGGCGGAGACGAGGATGAAGAGCGAGACGAGGATGAAGAGCGAGACGAGGATGAAGAGCGAGACGAGGATGAAGAGCGAGACGAGGATGAAGAGCGAGACGAGGATGAAGGGCGAGACGAGGATGAAGAGCGAGACGAGGATGAAGAGCGAGACGAGGATGAAGAGCGAGACGAGGATGAAGGGCGAGACGAGGATGAAGAGCGAGACGAGAATGAAGAGCGAGATGAGGATAAAGAGCGAGACGAGGATGAAGAGCGAGACGAGGATGAAGAGCGAGACGAGGCTGAAGAGTGAGACGAGGCTGAAGGAGGATGAAGAGTGAGACGAGGATGAAGAGCGAGACGAGGATGAAGGGCGAGACGAGGATGAAGAGCGAGACGAGGATGAAGAGTGAGACGAGGATGAAGAGCGAGACGAAGATGAAGACTGAGACTCTCAGAGTAAAGACTCCATCAGGTTCAGCTTCAAGCGGCTCGATGTCCAGACACTCCCGGCGTGTTGCCTTCAGGGCCGCGTGTTGCCTTCAGGGCCGCGTGTTGCCTTCAGGGCCGCGTGTGTTTCGGACGCCTTCGCCCTGAAGTGACTCGGCAGGTTTCACCCTGAGTCACTCTCACGTCGGGCTCCAGACACCGGCCGCCTCTCGGCTCGCCTCTATTAGAGCAGATAAAGGGACGCCACCTACAGCTGCCACCCCTTAATCAAGCTTTACCCCGCCCCCTCCTCCTCCTCCTCCTCCTCCTCCTCCTCATCCTTCTCCTCCTCCTCCTCCTTTTGCATCGGCTCATAAGTCTACTTCTCATCTCATCCCAGTAAGTCGCCTGTGGGCCGACTGCAGAGCGGCGACTTCGTGGAGGAGAATCTTTTCTTTTTTTTAAGTCCGGGACCGAGAGCGGAGTCAACCAGCAGAGAGACGGGAACTCTTTGAGGGCCGTTGATTGAAGTCGGTATTCCTAAAAAGCGCTCCCCGTGAATGTTGTACAAGTTGTTCTTGGAAGCCGACCAAACGCTGGGAGCGCCCGCCGCTCGCTGCCGTCACTCAGCGCCGAGCCTCTTATCTCCGCATATCTCCGCAGCCCAGTTAGCAAACAAATCCACGCTGGGCCGCGGGATTAAGGAAAGAAATCAGCCGTGTCCGATCACAACAACAACTAGAGCGGCACTGGGTAGAGCGCATACCTTCATGTCACACGATTGGGCGTTGAATTATGAACATTTTGCCATTAGTTGCATGACAATTGGATAGAAATTGACAGCGCTATGATAAAAATAAGATTTTGACCTTTTTATGACCTTGACCTTTGACCCGATCGCTCCTAAAATCTAATCAAATGGTCCCCGGATAATAACCAATCATCCCACCAAATTACATGCAATTCGGTAAATAATAAATAAATGAATACATACATACATAAATAAATAAATAAATAATAAATACATACATAAATAAATAAATACATTATAAATAAATAAATAATAAATAAATAATAAATACATAAATAAATAAAAAATAAAAAATAAATAAAATTTAAAAATTTAAAAATATTAATTAATAAATACATAAATAAATACACAGCGATCACGGCGTCCTCTTCAGCCGGCATCGTGGGCTGAAGAGGACGAGGAGTTATCGAGACGTCAGCGAGATTAACGCTTCATACGAGTCGAACGGAGCGACGCCCTCCGGTCTGAGGAGAACACTCCATGTATATTTATATTCATGGACAAGATGCATCAGAAGTATTCAGGCTAAGGTACCAGGAGAGGAAGACACCGTAAAAGATTGTTCAGCTAACGGTTAGTCAGAGGATCAGATGTAAAGATCCCCTCTAGAATAATCTGTGTGCTCATATTCTCAGGTGTGATGTGTTGATGGAGGTGGAGCCGACTGGAGGAGGAGTCACTGTGAGGTTCAGAGTCACATGTCTGTAAACTCAACGTGTCTACAAGCTCAACATGTCTATAAGCTCAACATGTCTGTAAGCTCAACATGTCTGTAAACTCAACATGTCTATAAACTCAACATGTCTATAAGCTCAACGTGTCTGTAAACTCAACATGTCTGTAAACTCAACATGTCTATAAGATCAACATGTCTGTAAACTCAACATGTCTATAAGATCAACACGTCTGTAAGCTCAACATGTCTGTAAACTCAACATGTCTGTAAACTCAACATGTCTGTAAACTCAACATGTCTGTAAACTCAACATGTCTGTAAACTCAACGTGACTGTAAACTCAACATGTCTGTAAGATCAACATGTCTGTAAACTCAACATGTCTATAACATGTCTATAAACTCAACATGTCTATAAACTCAACATGTCTGTAAACTCAACATGTCTGTAATCTCAACATGTCTGTAAACTCAACATGTCTGTAAACTCAACATGTCTGTAAACTCAACATGTCTATAACATGTCTATAAACTCAACATGTCTATAAGATCAACATGTCTATAAGCTCAACAAGTCTAACATGTCTGTAAACTCAACGTGTCTGTAAACTCAACATGTCTGTAAACTCAACATGTCTGTAAACTCAACATGTCTATAACATGTCTATAAACTCAACATGTCTATAAGATCAACATGTCTATAAGCTCAACAAGTCTAACATGTCTGTAAACTCAACATGTCTGTAAACTCAACATGTCTGTAAACTCAACATGTCTGTAAACTCAACATGTCTATAACATGTCTATAAACTCAACATGTCTATAAGATCAACATGTCTATAAGCTCAACAAGTCTAACATGTCTATAAACTCAACATGTCTGTAAACTCAACATGTCTGTAAACTCAACATGTCTGTAAACTCAACATGTCTGTAAACTCAACATGTCTGTAAACTCAACATGTCTGTAAACTCAACATGTCTGTAAACTCAACGTGTCTGTAAACTCAACGTGTCTGTAAACTCAACGTGTCTGTAAACTCAACGTGTCTGTAAACTCAACGTGTCTGTAAACTCAACGTGTCTGTAAACTCAACGTGTCTGTAAACTCAACGTGTCTGTAAACTCAACATGTCTATAAACTCAACGTGTCTGTAAACTCAACGTGTCTGTAAACTCAACGTGTCTGTAAACTCAACGTGTCTGTAAACTCAACGTGTCTGTAAACTCAACATGTCTATAAACTCAACGTGTCTGTAAACTCAACATGTCTATTAACTCAACATGTCTATAAACTCAACGTGTCTGTAAACTCAACGTGTCTGTAAACTCAACGTGTCTGTGTTTGTGTTCTATATGAAGTCAGAAGGTGAAAAGTAATGAAATCCTAACCCGTTTTCCTACACAGGAAAGAATGACAGCCTATAGGTGGTTGGCGTGTGGCGGGTACCACGTGTGACTTCAGGTCCAGGTCCACTGGATCCTCCTCCAGCCTCTTCTATTGTCTCGCTCCGGCCTCACCGAGCATGACTCGGCGGTTTATCGGATCACCGTTATCAATGTTTGCCCCGGTGACACGGCTCTTTCTCTCTTCATCCCCCTTTCTCTACGTCTCATTCTCTCTTCATCCCCCTTTCTCTACGTCTCATTCTCTCTTCATCCCCCTTTCTCTACGGCTCTCGATTCACCAGCGCCGCGACAACTGAGTGGCCTCCGACACATGCCCCGCCCCTTCTGCGTGTAACCCGCCGATTGGCTCCCGGAGGCCACATTTACTTTGGGGTGTTGTGTCTTTGTGTTGTGGACTGGGCGTCGTGCTAGCTTAGCTTGAATTCACTTTTTGTGTATTGAATCAACTGTTTTTGTGTATTGAATTAACTTTTTGTGTATTGAATAAACTTTTTGTGTATTGAATTAACTTTTTGTTTATTGAATTAACTTTTTGTGTATTGATTTAACTGTTTTTGTGTATTGAATTAACTTTTTGTTTATTGAATTAACTTTTTGTGTATTGATTTAACTGTTTTTGTGTATTGAATTAACTTTTTTGTGTATTGAATTAACTTTTTGTTTATTGAATTAACTGTTTGTGTATTGAATTAACAGTTTTTGTGTATTGAATTAACTGTTTTTGTGTATTGAATTAACTTTTTGTTTATTAAATTAACTGTTTTTGTGTATTGAATTAACCTTTTGTGTATTTAATTAACTGTTTTGTGACCTTTTGTAGAGGTCAGGTTTTTAATGTGGTCAGACGCAGATGACCACTTTGTATCAGACGGCGAGCGCTACACAGTTGGATCAACTTGACGACTGCCCACTTTGACCTTGTTTATTTGTCATTATAAAAGTTTCTTAAACCTTAATTAAAATAAACGTGTGTGTGTAAAACGTTGTTTTGGTCCTTCAGTGTTCATACTCCCCCTCTCTGGACGTGGCTGCCCTTCAGACCCTCACGCTGCTCGCCCATCACGCCCCAAGTTTATTTTTCATTATAAATATCTTAACATACATATTTATAATAAGAAATAAACTTTGAAATTTCAACATAATTGAAGTAAAATCTTCAATTATGTTGAAATTTCAGTAAAAACCCTTAAAACCAAACTATTTAAGTCAATGTTTTTTCCCACAAGCATTGCGCTCCGTGGCCCAACCTGCCGACAGATCCCTAACTTTGGTTAACATGATTAAAATAGAGCCACGGGTTCCCTGAGCCATGCGGGGAAGTCCCCCGACACGTGAACTCATTAGGCTCCTGCTGGAACATAATACCTCCACGCAGCGAGGAATCCGCCGAACAATGGAGGCCGTGAGGAACATCTGGGGCGCGGCGGGCGCGGCTTGTGACGCCCTGCTACCTCGCCGACAGCCGCAGCCGGAGCGTGGCCCCAAAGCCCTTTTTGAGACTCTGAACTCAGGATTGTGGCCCCCAAGAGTCAGCTGGAGGATTGAGCTTGTGTGTGTGTGTGGGGGGGGGGGGGTTATCCTTCTAGTGTCAACGCTCTGCGAGAGAGGACCTCCAGACCGTCACTTTCGAGAGACTCTCTCATGCGGTTGAGTTTCTGGGCGAGAGAGGGATGACACACTTCTCTCAGGGAGCTGATTATGGGATTCTGCAGGTGTCTCTCAGCACTCTGTGTCTGCGTGTAATCCCGCTCTCTAGTTGCAACCCGACCCGGTAACTCCACCGTCCGCCGTGCCAGGAGCAAACAACAAATACTGGGAAGAAGAAGAAGAAGAAGAAGAAGAAGAAGAAGAAGAAGAAGAAGAAGAAGAAGAAGAAGAAGAAGAAGAAGAAGAAGAAGAAGAAGAAGAAGAAGAAGAAGAAGAAGAAGAAGAAGAAGAAGAAGAAGAAGAAGAAGAAGAAGAAGAAGAAGAAGAAGAAGAAGAAGAAGAAGAAGAAGAAGAAAAGCATTACAGGAATTATCCCCCGAGATATTTAAAAAATGCTTCGCTGGCAGCTGCGGACGTCTGGATGAGTCGTGTTTGCGGTTCACGTGCCTCGGCTCCGGTTAACTCTGCTGTGGCTGGAAGTCAAAGAGGAGGAGGAGGAGGAGGAGGAGGAGGAGGAGGAGGAGGAGGAGGAGGAGGAGGAGGAGGAGGAGGAGGGGGGGGGGATGGGGGGGATACACATTTTAGAGGGAATGTTCAGAATGTTCAGAATCATCCGCCGTGCTTCAGGAACAGGTCACATGTTTGAACTCTGAGAGTCCAAAAATAACTCGCTCGAGTGTACACACGTTGCGTAACGGCCGTATACACCCGGTGCACGCGGAAGACGAAACGCATGGAAATATGCATTTATTTGGCACTCGATGTAATTATTTGCATTTTTTGGTTGAGGTGCCAAACAGGTGTTCGTCTCGGAGCATTCCAGGTGTCTGACGGGGCCTGCGGGCGCTGCAGCAGTTTAGCCTCAGTGAAAGCTTCAAAACGGCGTCATCAACTTCAAAGAGTCGTCGTTTTCTGGGTTATTTTTAGTCCCGACAGCGGCGCGTCTCGAGGGAGGACGCCGGGTCTCATTCGGGCCGCCGCGGTGGTCGTGGCACCACGAGGAGGCGGGCGGCCTCAGAACAGATGTGCAGACCTCCGGGGGCCTCGGGAGACGATTCTAGGGATGCGGACTCACTTCAGGAGGGAGGATATTTCATCTAGCGTTATCAGACGAGAGAAAAAATACAGTCTAAACAAATTCAGCTGTTCTTTACATTTGGAGCTGATAATAAGCACTTTATTATTATCCTGCATGCCAAACTGAGATATTAAACGCGGTAAACACCGCAGCTGTAAACATGTGGGCTATTTATTGTGACCGAGCAGCTTTTGCCAGTTATTTCACAAACTAGACTTTCTCTCTTTTCCCTGAGAATGTTCTTGATGTTGAAGCAATTGCTAAAAGTACACGACCGTTTAAAGTTTGGGGTCACCCAGCCAATTTTGTGTTTTCCACGTAAACTCACACTTTAATTAATCAAATAAATTGAAAAATAAATATAAAATATAGTCAAGACATTGACGAGGTTATACATAATTATGTTATTGTAAATATTAATGTAGTTCTTCTCTCAGCAGCATAACTGTTTTCAGCTGCGCTCACATAAAAAGAGTTTTCAAGGGTTTTCTACCCCTCCGCTAGTCTTCTAAGGCGATAACACAATGTACCACTAGAACATGGAGATGGGCCTCTATACACCTCTGGAGAGACTTCATTAACACCAGAGGATAGTCATTACACATGAACTATGTAGAGAGAGTATTTATGATTCATTTAATGTTATCTTCATTGATAAAAACAATGTTTTACTTTGAAAAATGACAACATTTCTATGTTTTTTTCTTCTTTTCGAAGTGAAACCAAACCTTTGACCCGTAGTGTAAGAGCTGATGCATTGGACCAGAATAATAAACATGACAGTGTCTGAGAGAACGTTCCACCGAGCCGTCAGACGTCAGATATCGATCTGCTTGGAGTTTCCAAATTCACCGTAAAAATACATCGTAGATGTGAACACTGGATTCCAGCAGCATGCGAAGCCAACGCGAGTCAATAAGAGAGATCTGCTCGTCAGTGTGTGTTTAAATCGCTAGGAGATTAAGCTCCGATTGTCACGATCTCCTTCTTGCTCCGCCTCTCTCAACACGGGATTCAAATCCTGTTGGAAAGGACGCTTCCCGAACGCTGACGGACATGACGGTGTGTGTGAAGCCGCGAAGCCGTTCCCTTTGTGTGCAAATCACTTTAAGAACAGGACATTTCATCAGAGATCAAGGCCGTTGTCTCGGTTCTCTTCTGTTAATGCACGAACAGTACCGCAGTAATGCGTCCGTCTCCAGAGTTAAACGTCTGAGTCGTCGAAGCATCTTTTATCCGGAGCGGCTTATCCATCGGCACACGATCGTTTCACAACACATCCGACCGTCAGACGTCCTGCTAACTCCGATATGTCGCTGCGCCGCTAAGAGTTCAGTTTCCAACATGTTGGGAGGAAAGAAACACGCCTTAGTTTTCTGTCTCATTTTGGAACGATGCAATGGGTTCAACCAGCAGGGAAAGTTTAGCTGAAACTAAAATATAAACGGAATCCGAGCTTCACGACTGGGGTAATAACCTTTAAACTAACGCAGCTCACACTCCAGTAGTGCTCTGGCTTTAAAGTTAGAGTTCTACATTTGATAAGAATACGTAGCCTTTTCTTCTAGATATCATTGTGTTACCGCGGGTGAGGGAAGAACACGTTTTGGGATGTACACTACTGTACAAAAGTTTGGAGTTTTGAAGATTAATACAAAATATAGTCAAGACATTGACAGGTTAGAAATAATTATTTTAATTTGAAATATTAATGTTGTTCTTCAAACTTGTGGCTCAAAGGAAGGCCAGTTTTAGAGCTTATCTCACCAGCATAACTGTTTTCAGCTGTGCTCACATGAAAAGGGTTTCAATGTCAAGGAATAATCTGTTTGTGGAAAATGCAAAATAAAAAGTTATACAAAATTGTTTAAAAGGGTTTCAAGGGGGTTCACCCCTCCGCTAAAAAACAGATAATAGTCATTTACCACATTAACTATGTAGAGAGAGTATTTCTGATTAATTTAATGTCATTTTCATTGAAAAAAACAGTGCTTTTTTTTCTTTTTTCTAAGTGAACGCAAACTTTTGAACGGTAGTGTAAGTCGTGATCCTCATGGTTGGTGATACACTTATTCCCCTTCTCGTGGAGAGTGATGGAGTCAGCTTCGCCGAGAAAGAGTCCACAGTTGTTATTTGTACATTTAAATACAGTCAGGGGGACAAGTATTTAGACTGTGCCACACTTCTTTCTAATGGTGCCTATTTATATGACTCCAATATATTTAAAATTAAGTTAACATGTGGTGCAGGTGTGATTTCAGCTTAATGTCAATGGATGTAACAAAACTATCACTATCGGCCATTTTTACACCATCACCTACATTTCCACAGGCTCAAAGCAATCGGATGATTGTCTTGCAAGCGACTGCCTGGCCCGGTGTGGCCCGTTCCCTCCTTATCTCATGGACAATCAAACAAACGAAAAAAAGGTCTGAAGATGATCAGAAATGTTGAATTTACATTTGGACCAAAAGATATGTCAATGCGAGTGAAGGAAGCCAAAGAAAGACGAGTGAACTAAACAAGTAGTCATCAGGCAGACGGCAGAAACATTAGGATGTATGGAGGACTTAAAATGACTTAAGTATAAATAAATAAATGCATGAATAAATAAATAAATGCTTAAATAAATATATAAATAAATACAGGAATAAATAAATAAATGTATAAATAAATAAATACAAGAATAAATGTATAAATACAGCAACGTTTTGTGCGACGCGTTTTGTGAGATGCGTTTTGGGCGACGCAATTTAGGTGGCGCGATTTTTTCGGCTCTAGTTGAAATACTTCAACTTATAGGCAATAATTTCTCAACTCGAGGGCGTTAGGTGTTGAGATGTTTGTGGGAAGTCCTCAACAAGTATAAAGCAGAACTAGTGGTTAGTTCCTCATGGTGGATGAAGGAGATGATAACGGTCTTCACGGAGACGAGACGCGGAGATAAGCCCCGCCCCTCTCTGAGCTTCGCAAAGCTTTTTTGTGCGAACACGGCAAACGGTCACGCGAGTAAACTCGCGCGTTTTGGGGCTTTTGATGTGAACGTAGCATTACTCGCACCAGAATGATGGGAAGAGAACCACAACGCCGGGTCGACACGGCGGAGGCGGGGCTAAGGTGTGTTGTATACCTGCCGATGGAACGCCTCGTTGGTTGAAGGAGCTTCAGTCAGGTACCTGGTCTCAACCCGACTGACATGCGTTTCATTTATTAAAAGATAAAACAACCTCATGTCGAACCACTAATTCAAGTGCTGAGCTGGAGTCAAGCGGGGTTAGCTTAGCTTAGCATAAAGACTGGAGGCAGGGGCAAACAACTAGCGTGGCTCTGTAAAGTGAAATAATACACATACCAGTACTTTAAGGTTCATTAATAACACATTGTGTAAGTGCTTGTTAATCTGTGCACTACGTTATGCCAAAAGTGTGTTTTATTTAGTGACCTGGCTACCTGTGTCCCCAGTCGTAATGCTAGGCTAAACTTCAGCTTCCCCCGCAGCAGACGGCCGTAATAATTATAATGTTCTCATCTCATTCTCAGAAAGGAAGAGCACGTTGTTGTTGGAAGTGTTGTGGTTCTTTTGGTCATTTAGTTTTGTTTGCGTTGGACAAAGTGTGGCTGACAGTCGCTCCAGCCTCAATGCTAAGCTAGGCTAACGCGTCCTGCCCACAGACACAAGTGGATCAACAACAACAACAACAACAACAACAACAACAACAACCTCACACTGCCGGCGCAGTGCACTCCCCATATCCAGATCCGAGGGCGTGCGGAGCGCCTCCGGCCCGCGGCCCATCTAGACGGGCACGGCAGCACCGGGAGTCCGGTTTCTGTTTTGACGGGCCGCCCGCCAGGTCGTAAGCCTCGGGGTCTGACTCATCGTGTCACGGCGTTTTATTTACCCTCTTCGGCTCGGCCTTTCATTGTACGTGAGACAATCCACGCCGAGGACTGGAATGTCGCATTCCTCTCCGTCGTCAACACGGGGGAATAAATTGTGTCTCGATGTGACGGCAGCATCACACACACACACACACAAACACACACACACACACACGCTGCTCGCTGGACTCACTCTGCACTCACATCACTCATCGCTACGGAGATGAGTTTATATCCTCAGAAAAACAGGAGGTTTGTTTTCTTCATTTTGTTGTTGGTTTAGCCTCATGGAAACCAGTTAAAATGGAAACAGAGATCATTTAATCACTTTTAAAAGCATTGAGTGGGACGTGTTCAGTGCTTCGTGTTGTTTGAGAGGCGTTCCTCCTGTGTTGCAACAGGTAACGTTGATGAGCAGGTGTGTTTGAAGTAGAATTAACAGAACAAGTCGTCTGCAGCCTCCGACATGTATCGAGTATCGCGTTCAATTGGATTGACGCGGTTCAGTGGAAGTTCACAGATTTAATCCCATCCCGAGGCGGGAAATAAGGGAGTAGCAACAATACGGGACGGAGGTGAAGAATGTGGTCTATAAATACGGGAGAGGAGACCGTCGACACGCGTGTGCACCGATTCTACGGGATGTAAACACGCTCGTGCTTTGAAGAGCAGGGCGCTGCAGGTGGACACTCGGACGGGGCGTTTCCACGGTGACCTGCAGAGCACGAGCTGGGTCTGCACACATCACGATGGATTTCAACTTTTCCAGGGTTTTAAACGAAATTTCCATGTGCAAACTTTTTCTCACTTTTTCATACATGAAAAAGTGAGAATGTTTAGTATTTAAAGAATGAGGATTCAAACACATACAGTAGATGTACTCAAATGACACAAATGTATGAGAGACAATAGTTAAATAAAAGCATAAGATGCGTTCAATTGCAGAGCAAGTGCATGTATGCTGGCTTATATTTTGAACATCATTCTCTTCAAAGCATATTAATTATTTAAAACTCAGTGTGAATGCAACATGTGAATACAACACATTTCCATGACTTTTCCAAAAATGTGGGAATCTTTTTCCCATGACTTTTCCAGGGAAATAATAATTTAAAAATTAATAATCCTGAATTTAATTAAATAAATAATTTTAAAATCATTTAAGAATTAATAATCCTAAATTTATAAAATAAATAATTAGAAAATCATTTAAAAAAGAATAATCCTGAATTAATTCAATACATAAATAATCATTTAAAATGAATAATCATGAATTAATTAAATAATCATAAAAAATCCCATGACTTTTTTCAGTGGTCCTAACCAGCAGTCCAAACCTTTTTAGTTTGAGCCCCCCGAAATGAAAATAACCCAAAGAGAGGAAGTCCAACAATGCATTGAGTGTCCACGTCTTGTTCTTGCTACACGTCTTTCTGAAGGGCCTCGTCTCTGCCGCCTCTGACCCTCAGTGGACCGAACACTCTGCGATCCACTATCTCTGGCGTGAAGCCGGAGCCCCGGTGCAGCTGCCGGGGGCCCGGAGGCCCGGGGGCCGCTCGGGGCCTCAGACTGACAGATGCTCTGGGAAATGGGACAAAGTCGTTCAGAAGATATGCAAAGAATGTGTTACAGCAGCACGGAGAGAGGGGAACCAGCAGAGCCATCACTTTATTAACCAAAGTAGGGTTACGGTTATCTGCCCGTTAATCGGTGATGCAAGGGTTTAACCCCCCGCAGCCTGTCAGATACATCTCCAGGATATCGGCCGAGCGACGGATTTCATTTACATCCGTATGAGCCGTGACTTTGTTCAGTCTTAAAGTGGGATCAAGGTCACGGGGTCACGTCTTCTTTATTATGCAGCTCATTCTCTGGTTTGTGCTGCTACTTCAAATCCTCATAAGTGGGAGAGAGTTACGTGAGATCGATTACAAATATGATGCATTTGAAGAAGATGAACATAAAGTTGGTTTTCTATGACGTCAGGAGGAGGAACCGAGTCCGCTGAGGAAGATCTTCACCATCAAACGTTTCCAGGCAGCATCAGTGCGGCGACCCCTTCCTGCACCACAGCAAAGACTCCTTCAGATTTCCATGAAATCAAACATGGCGTTCATCGGCATCGGCTTTATAATAA
The DNA here is from genome assembly GCA_036178185.1 of Liparis tanakae. Taxonomy (NCBI): domain Eukaryota; kingdom Metazoa; phylum Chordata; class Actinopteri; order Perciformes; family Liparidae; genus Liparis; species Liparis tanakae. The sequence continues at coordinate 17,457,883 of CM070106.1, forward strand.
ACGTTTAAATAAAAAGTGTTTTTAAAAATATATTTTTCTATTATTATTACTGTTACTATTATTATAATTACAATAATAATAATAATAATAATAATAATAATAATATTATTATTATTATTATTATTATTATTATTATTATTATAGTGTGTTTGTTTTGTATCTCTGCTGACTCGGAGAGCCCTGCAAAAATTATTGCGATGTGTCTGGACTGCTGGTCTCGGCACAGATGGCAAATAAAAGAACGTGAATCTTGAACGTCAGCGTTAACCGTGCGGCGGGCCGCCATGCCCGCTTTTATTGTGAAAGAGTCGCAGGAAAGACGACGTTTGACTCGTCATCTTTTGACAGCGGCTCAGGGGGTGTTGTGACTCACGTCTTCATCAAAACATCTGGAGACTGTAAACACAGCTGTAACGTTTAACCACGCGACCGAAAGTGTTGCGGAACAAAAAGAAAACGAAGAAAAGAAACCCAGCTTTTGCACAACAGTCGTCGCTCTGCTCCCTCGTGTGTTGGCACGCCGTCTTCTCGCTCACTGCATTTTCACTCTCCTGACTGTATAATTAAATCAATTTTGTATAATCTCACCCCGTTTACTCTTCACTTTGATGCATTCAGCGGGACGTAACGGCTTTCCTCTCCCTGGCGCTTCACGTGGGTGACATAACTCACTCCCCTTCAGGCTGACGGGACACGCGTCTCAATGTCCTGAGGCCTGAAGCCTGAAGCCTGAGGCCTGAGGCCTGAGGCCTGAGGCCTGAAGCCTGAGGCCTGAGGCCTGAGGCCTGAGGCCTGAGGCCTGAAGCCTGAAGCCTGAGGCCTGAGGCCTGAGGCCTGAGGCCTGAAGCCTGAAGCCTGAGGCCTGAGGCCTGAGGCCTGAAGCCTGAAGCCTGAGGCCTGAAGCCTGATTGATTGTGTGCCTGTCTGGGTGCGTTGGCTGTGACACGGACAACCTCTCCATCCTCCTCCTCCTCCTCCTCCTCCTCCTCCTCCTCCTCCTTCTCCTCCTCTGTAACCGTCTCTGAGCGTGTGTGTGTCCCCCCCCCCCCCCCCGCTATCTCCCCGTGTTGAGGCAGCCGTTCCAAAACAAGGCGGCCAACACGCCGGCCTCCCTAACCCAAATAACACGCGGCCGACTATCACAAGATGAACCTCCGCCTCCCCCGGAGTATTATTGACAGTATCAGCGTATTACATAACGTGCCGAAACAATGCAACCGGAACGATAGTAGACACATCTTTTGTCTTTCAGAGGAACAGTTTGCCTCGTGGGGAGATGCGCTTATTTATCACGGGGAGACTCGGCGTGGCGGCAAGGTTGCCGGGCAACCGTGGACACCGCAGGAGGTCACTGACGACAAATAGAGTCAAATAGGAAAGTGTCTGTGTCTATGCAGCACATTGTTAATGGACTAAAGACATTAGGTGTGTGTGGTGGTAAAGAGGAGCCCGGCTAACGGAGGCGGAACTGTGGTGCAAATCTTCTCTTCTTATTGGAAAGAAAGCGAGGCTAACAGGTATTCAAGCAGGTGCATGAGTTTAATCATAGAGACCAAGGGGACAAGGGAAGGAGACGAGTGTCACACTCCCAGGTAACAGGGAGCTAACAAGACTAATTTTAAGTTAGCCACAAGTTGAAAAGCAACATTTTCATCCTCAAAATGTTTGACAACCAAAAAGCGTTCGTCATACATGTGGTCTGCAGACATCACCGCGCCTCCTGCTCACATTTTGAAGTTTAATTTCTCGTGTCGCGATTGTCGAGTCGTAAACATTTTCTTTATTTTAACAGTATGTAAGAATTTCTAAAGAAATCATAATATATGTCAAACTTTTTAAATATTCCCTACTGTATGAACAACAATATATATATATATATATATATATATATATATATATATATATATATATATGGTTTTATTTATTTAATGTGTTTAGGTGGTGACTGTAAGGCCTTTTTATTTACCTCACATCACTCTGTGGGGATCATTTGAGCAGAAGAGGAGATTTTGTTTGCAAAACAAATACAAATATAACACTAAACCTTTTAATAAATGCCTTTTTACACCAATTCTGAAAAAGTGACTCATCTTTGGCCATTCGTCGATTGAAAATCCCCAAAATGTTGAGAGGAACAATTCAAAGACGTCACATTGAACCAACAGAGAATCACAGGTCGGCTTAACCTCCCGTTTCCCATCGAGTGACCTCTGGAGGGTCGGAGGTCGCCCTCCTCTCCTGCCGACCGGCCACGCGTTGAGCCTCGTCTGTGGGACCCCCGACGCCCCCACCACACACACACACACACACACACACTCACTCACACACACACACACACACACACACAGACTTCATGAGGGCTATTCGGGATGCCCACTGGGACCGGCTTCCTGCTCACACACCAAGACAAAGATAACTTCTAATGAACTTGCGCGTAACGGTGCGCTCGGCGTCCTCCCGATGGCACGGCACCTGACAGCTGCGGCGTACAGGAGCGGTGACTGTACCACCTGCACGCCCACAGATGGCACCGTGACGGCGAGCAGGTGTGACCCCAAACGCCGTATCTGTGACATGAAACCAACGACGGATAAGGAGAACCAGAGCGGGCTATCGCTCCGGGAGGGTCGTGTTTGGGTCTGGAGCGAAACAGAAGATGCTTGTTTGGGTGCTGTAATAACAAAATCAAATATTGAAAATGCACTTTGTAGTAATCGTCTGACATCACACGTCGTACCAAAACACGGCTCTTTGGGATGAAATAAAACTCACCCCTTGTCAGCTTGTCAACACTGGGCAGTGTGTTCCATAATATTGAACTCCCTATACAGTCAGAAAAGTCTAAATAAGAAAAGGCAAACGACCAAGTCACAAAAAGTCCAATACCAAATGATAATTCTAATCCACAGTGCAACAAACCTTTGTCCTCATTTCAAACGGCACGGTACTGGAACTCGCCGTAAAGCCGTCTCCACGCGGCGGCGGCTGGTTTTGCACGTTTGGCGTGCCGGACCTCGTGGACGGCGGCGGTCGTTTCGGCGATGGACTCTGAGACGGATCATTTGAAGGTTTATGATAAATGACCCAGGAGAGCTGCAGAGGACGAACCGTGAGAGAAGACGTAGCTCGAAAAAGACACGAAAAATGTAAAAAAAACTAGAACGGGCACTTGGTAAAGCGCATACCTTCACATATCACAAGATTGGGCATTGGATTATGAACATACAAATTGACCGTGCTATGCTAAAAAGAAGATTTTGACCTTTTTATGACCTTCACCTTTGACCCGATCGATCCCAAAATCTAAACAAATGGCCCCCGGATAATAACCAATCATCCCACCAAATTTCATGCGATTTGGTTTCATACTTTTTGACTTATACGAATAACACACACGCCTACATGGGTGACTGTGGGTCAGTGGGTAGCAGGTCCGTCTTTCAATCACGGGGTTGTTGTTTCAATCCCCGCCCTAGTCGATGTGTCCTTGAGCAAGACCCTGAGTTGCTCCCTATAGCTGCGTCTACGGTGTACGAATGTAACAGGATTGTAAGTCGCTTTGGAAAAAAGCGTCAGCTAAATGACATGTGATGTAATGTAATGCGTACAAATACACGGAGATCAAAACATTAGGTAATAAAAACTCTATTCTTGTCTGTTTTAATGGATGTAACGATTCATCAGACTCAAGATGCGTAACGTCGCCCAAAAAAACGCGTCCACACTCCCCTCGGTGCCGGTGTGTGTGCGCGGTGTGTGTGTGAGCGGTGTGTGTGCGCGGTGTGTGTGTGAGCGGTGTGTGTGCGCGTGTCAGACGCCCCAATAAGCCGCTCCGCCCCGTCAGCCTCTGACACAGAGATAACGCTGCGGCTCGACTCGGATGTTCGCTCACCTTCGAAGAGGCGGCGTCAAAGAGCGCTCGCCCTTCTTTCCCGTCCCGATACCGGGACACCTGTACCCGCACGCCGGCTGATACCGCGTCCCGCTGCGATACCGCCGCGCTAAAAACAAAACTCGGTCAAACGGGTCATCGTGTTTCTTTCTGTTTGAGTACGGCCCTGAAAACATCGCCCCACCCCCGCTGTATCTGTGGAGCTCCTCGCAACAACTTTACGAGATTACATAATAATGTCAGAATTGACCTGATACTCATTTTCACTAGATAGGACTGGAGCTCGAACTCAAGGCAAACCGTAACCAGACCACATGGCGGGAGACACGTGTTGTTGTTGTTGTTGTTGTTTTATGTGCTGATAAACAACATGATCTTTTAATCACCGCGCTTTTTTAGGCCTCTGCTCCGAGAAGTTTATACCCAAACTAAAAAGGCTGCATCTCTGCAACCACTAGGGCTACTTTAATCATTTTTACATTTTGACCTTTACATTTATTTATTTATTATTCAGATGTGTAGATATCAGTCTGTATGTTACTGTGTAAGAGTAAATGAACATGGCACACAAAAAATATTACAATGTCAGGTCTGAATTGAAAAAAAAGCACTTCCAGGATGGTTATATGTTTGTAATGAGGCAGTTGAAAGGTTTAAAACTCTCATACATCATATATATATTTAAATGTGTCAAAAGGATCCTTGCAAAGTTTGACTTTGAAAACATGAAGCAGAACAAAGTTAGAGAAGTTTTAGTCCAGAGAATTTAGGCAAAAATGGACATTTTGGCACATTTGGGATTTGAATTTTCTGATGTAACAAACCATATATTTCACTTCTATGTCACTCATGATGTTCAATATATACAAATACAGCTTTAATCAACTTTTGAAAAAGAAAAAAAAAGTTTGCCAAGGTTCCGGAAACATGTTGAGTGTGCCGAATTATGATAATCAGATATTTATGATAATTTGACTTTTGTTGTATTTTTCTTAATGGCTGACTGATCGCGTCGTATCGATGACATCTTCCGCGAGTTGTACATCATGACTCGTGGCTTTGCTCTCAGACCGATGACTCAGACGCTCTCTCACGGGAGACGGACTGAGTCTCGGTTTGACTCCTGAGTTCCTCCCCTTGGATCCCGGCTGGCCGCATGAACCCTAAAGACCTCTCGGTCTCCCCTGACCTGCACAGGTCCTCACCGGACCGCTAACACCGACCGTGTTTACATGCATTCCAATAACTGGCTTAGTGGGACTGAAATCGAATGATCCGTTTCATGTAAACACCTTTGTTCGACAATGTGCGGTCTGACTACGATCCGATTAACACCCCTGGATAACTCGATCCGATGCGGTTGATAATCCGACTATCGCGGCATGTAGCGGTGAATTGGATTAGGAACCGGTCTTTGCGTCTTTGCGCACGCAAGCGAAAATGGCTGCATCACCACGAGTTGTAGTGAAAACAGCGCCACCTATCGTATCGGAGATGACATGCTTTCAGCCAATGATTCAAATTACTCACTGCCATGTATATTGGGATAATAGCAGACCCCCCAAAAGATAGCATAGTCCGCCTAAAGAAAGATTTGAATTATACCATCATGTAAACACTAAAGACAGAGGGAGACGCCAAAGGAAGACGAGTACAAGCAAATGCACCTGTGTCATGATGATAAAGAAGGTTAAATAAAGTTTAATGAAGTTGCCACATCTAACGTTTTAGTCAGACGTGGATCTGAAGAGCCCGGCAGGTACACACCGTCCCGGAGACGTGAATGGAAACGCTCAGTCGAAGATTTGAGGATTATTACTCGGATGGAAAGAAGCAACCGCACACTTATCTCCATCGCTCACGCCCGGTTTCTGTCACGCAAACCTGCGTTTACACAAAGAGCGTCTCGTACACGCTGGCCTCCCGTAACTGAGGTCTGAACCATGCGTCTGTACGCGTGCCCTCCTCTGAGTCATGTGACCACGAGTGACTACCGGGTGGAACTATGCTTCATGACTGTGTCTCGTGCTTTTCTTTTGTGTGCGCCAATTAAAAGGCCGGATCGTAGCTCAGCTCTCCAGTTTCCCTCCTCTTGCAGCACCGAACAGACAAAAGGTCAGAGGCACGCAAAAGCAGAGTTTTGAGGTGTGGCGACTGCTCAGAGAGCGAAGGATGAGGCCGGAGTGGACAAGCGAGGACACGTTCACATGCGCGTTATATTTATGGTACAACGACGCGGAATAAAGCAGAGACGACTCGAGAGAAACCCAGAACCAGAGGTGTAGGTCTCCTCACAGAGGTGTAGGTCTCCTCACTGAGGTGTAGGTCTACTCACAGAGGTGTAGGTCTCATCACAGAGGTGTAGGTCTACTCACAGAGGTGTAGGTCTCCTCACTGAGGTGTAGGTCTACTCACAGAGGTGTAGGTCTACTCACTGAGGTGTAGGTCTACTCACTGAGGTGTAGGTCTCCTCACTGAGGTGTAGGTCTACTCACTGAGGTGTAGGTCTACTCACAGAGGTGTAGGTCTACTCACTGAGGTTTAGGTCTCCTCACAGAGGTGTAGGTCTCCTCACTGAGGTGTAGGTCTACTCACTGAGGTGTAGGTCTACTCACAGAGGTGTAGGTCTACTCACTGAGGTGTAGGTCTCCTCACAGAGGTGTAGGTCTCCTCACTGAGGTGTAGGTCTACTCACAGAGGTGTAGGTCTCATCACAGAGGTGTAGGTCTCCTCACAGAGGTGTAGGTCTACTCACAGAGGTGTAGGTCTACTCACTGAGGTGTAGGTCTACTCACAGAGGTGTAGGTCTACTCACTGAGGTGTAGGTCTACTCACAGAGGTGTAGGTCTCCTCACAGAGGTGTAGGTCTACTCACAGAGGTGTAGGTCTACTCACAGAGGTGTAGGTCTCCTCACAGAGGTGTAGGTCTACTCACAGAGGTGTAGGTCTCCTCACAGAGGTCCAGGTCTCCTCACAGAGGTGTAGGTCTCCTCACTGAGGTGTAGGTCTCCTCACAGAGGTGTAGGTCTCCTCACTGAGGTGTAGGTCTCCTCACTGAGGTGTAGGTCTACTCACTGAGGTCCAGGGTCAATAATGACAGAACATGGAGGTTTACATATATTTTAGGGGTCAGTTGTTGCCCCACTGACTGAAATCCAGAGGCATCTAAAAATAATTTAGGCACACTTTTTGAAACTTAACATTTAACCTTTGTTCAAAATTAATAAATATACTTAGTTAGGCTGACAGGATATTAGCACTTGTCATACAAATGGTAATATTAAGACTATTAGGCACAAATAACACTATTAGACAATAATAAGACTATTAGGCAGTAATAAGACTATTAGGCAATAATAAGACTATTAGACAATAATAAGACTATTAGACAATAATAAGACTATTAGACAATAATAAGACTATTAGACAATAATAAGACTATTAGACAATAATAAGACTATTAGGCAGAAGTCTACAGATTCAAAGTATTTTCTGACTTTGTACAAAACATAAATCAGACGGTCATATTAAATGTTATTCATATTTCTTTGTGGTTATTTATTGTTATTACATTTTTTAAACAACTAATTAACAAATATAACTTATTTCTTAGTTTTTTTATATTTCAAAATTATATTTATTGATTTCAGTACCTACCTAGTATGGGGCATGTTTTGCCTCTCCTATTGATATCAGGGGCAAAATTATACTTCTCTACCCCCTGCCCTGGTGTGTTTCCATCGCTGGTTCATACACATGTTGACCCGTGGACTTAAACCAAATTTTAATGACCAAACTTTTTTATACATGTGTTTAACCTTAAATTACACAAATTAATGACAGACAGTAGTTTGATTAGAATACATTATTATATAAATGTTTATTCTTTGAATCAAACTGTGTAAATAAACATATAAACTCTTTTAAATTACGTGACTTTTCTAGGTTTCCATGACCGTACGAGCCCTGATACATAAACAGTGGCGCGGCCCTTTAAAGCCTTTTTTGGGATCTCTGAGATTGTAAAAAGGGAAGATGAAACGTCGATCAAGGTGCAGGTCGTATTCGTTGAGCAGAGAGTTTCGTGCCCGATGCCGATGCTCCGGCTCTTTTATGTCCTCAGAGCGCCTCATATCAATGACGACATCCGGAGAATATACAGTATGTACACTGTTGTTCAGAAGTTTGGGGTCACCCAGACAATTTTGTGTTTCCCATGAAAACTCTTTTTTTATTTATCACATGAATTGAAAATGAATATAAAATATAGTCAAGACTTTGACGAGGTTATAAATAATGTTTTTTATTGTAAATATTAATGTAGTTCTTCTCGTGGCTCAAAGGTAGGCCAGTTTTATAGCTTCTCTCAGCAGCATAACTGTTTTCAGCTGCGCTCACATAATAAGGGTTTTCTAGGGTTTTCTACCCCTCTGCTAGTCTTCTAAGGCGATAACACAATGTACCACTAGAACATGGAGATGGGCCTCTACACACCTCTGGAGAGACTTCATTAACACCAGAGAATAGTCACTTACACACTAACTATGTAGAGATGTATTTATGATTCATTTAATGTTATCTTCATTGAAGAACCAGCACTTTACTTAAAAAAATAAGTACATTTCTAAGTGACCCCAAGCTTTTGAAGGGTAGTGTATATTTCCCTTTCACTTGCCAAAAGTCAGAAGCAGGAGGAGGGTACGGCGTGTGTTCGTCCCTCTGCCTTCATTCACTAGCCTCAGATTGCTTTGTCCCCCCTCTCCGTCTCTCGACCCTGTGTCTGCGCGATGAAGCAGCAGCAGTGAGAAAAAACAGAGCAAGATTTATCTCGGCAGCTTGTTTTGTTATTCTCAGCGTGGCATTTTGGGACCACGGAGTAAAAAAACACAGAAATCTAACGTCCCTTCGTAGATAGGAGCGATTTCACCGCCTGAAATCCAAACAGCCACTTTAAAAAAAAGAAGAAAAGTCCAGCTGGGACGGGGGGACTGTGGGGGGAGAAATCTGCTCCTGCACGCCGGCGTCTCGCCTCACCGGAGTGACTCGAGTTGTTTTTGGAGAAGCGGGAAGTGACAGACGACTCGTGCAAAGGAGGACCGGTGGTTTGAGCCCCTCCATGTATCCGTGTGGCTGGTTCCCAGGGAGGTGTTAACAAAATGAAGTCTGTTAACTCGCTTATGGAGCTGCAATTGTTCCTCCAAGCTGCCGTTAATTAATGAGCAGAATCTTGAGACCAATCAAAGATGCGGCTCTTGATTTGTCCGTTTGGAGCCCGGCACATCTACAGAGCGTCCTAAAACCAGGAAATCAGTCAAATCAGTGCGCTCCCGGTGACCTCCTTTAGCAACATATGTATTATAAATCCAGAACCGGAGCAGAATAAACCCACGATGCTGCGTCTAGAGCAGTAACAGTAACGTTCAAAGCAAAGTCACGGTGTAACTTCTAGAGCATCTCCGATGTCAACCAAATGATGAACTCTCCTGAGGGGAAGTGTATAGAGAACACCAACATCAATCAGCATCTGTCACTGTCGCTCCTCTGGGGGGCGGGGCCTGTGTCCGTCAGCCAGGAGAGGAACATACGAAGAATTTGCAAAATTTGCAGATAGCCGACGGTTACACTGCGCCCGGCAGCTTCTTTATGACGCTCGTAAACTATAGTTGGAAGACATAAAAGGTATAGAAGAGTATTTGGACTCGGAGGTAATATAAGTCATCATTTCTATCGCCATTAATTAAAACACGGACCGGATAGCAACGTGCATGATGCGTTCAATGTGCATGATGCATTCAATGTGCATGATGCGTTCACTGTGCATGATGCATTCAATGTGCATGATGCGTTCAATGTGCATGATGCGTTCAATGTGCATGATGCATTCAATGTGCACGTTCATATCGGGATGATGAGGAGAATCTGATGTATCGGTCAGCACCAGGTGGTACGGGGTCACTTTGCTTTCTGTACTGAACATGGACACAAGGTGGATGAGAGTGAATCAAAACATTAAAGTTGTGAAAGATCTTTAACATTATATACAGTCATTAAATCATTTCCCTCTTGATGGTCTTAGTTAGACCTGAACCAGGGTCACCTGGTCCAGACCTAGAGATGATGCTAGAGGCTGAGAGACTGCTGGGGGACGCTTAGGATACACTGAGCACCTCTCTCCTCTTCTCTCTCTCCTTATGGATTAATTTCCATCTCTCCATCACACATTATCTCTGCTTCCTCCCCGGAGTCTTTGTGACTTCACGTCTCACAGGGTCCATCGGACCTGCTGGGTCTGATGCCATGGTGCTGCTGATGCAATTTAAATCCACGTCTTCACAAATATCAGCACTTCAGAATTCTATCCAAAGAGACATTTGCTCTAAATTTGTCATAGTTAGCATTTTCATTCTTGAGTTATGGCCAGTGGGGTCAAATAAAGGGACGTTTGTGGCAATTCTGAGGACATTTGGGTGAGAGATGAAGTTGACCTTACCGGACCGGCTGAGCTTGCCCGTTGGGTCATGTGATGGACCTGATTGGCTCAAAGCTACTGCTCCGAGACCTGTGGTAACCCTCCAGGGCTCTGAGAAGTGGAGCAAAGGCGGATGTGCCATAAACGTGTATTCTCTCTTATGTCCACCAGGGGGCGACTCCTCTGGTTGTTTAGAAGTCTATGCTTCATGCTGTATTCTCATTACTGACCACCAGGGGGCGACTCCTCTGGTTGTATATAATCTATGCTTCATGTGTTAAAGCTGTATTCTCTTTCCTGACCACCAGGGGGTGACTCATCTGGTTGTATAGAAGTCTATGCTTCATGTGTTAAAGCTGCATTCTCTCTCCTGACCACCAGGGGGCGACTCCTCTGGTTGTATAGAAGTCTATGCTTCATGTGTTAAAGCTGTATTCTCTTTCCTGACCACCAGGGGGCGACTCCACTGGTTGTATAGAAGTCTATGCTTCATGTGTTAAAGCTACATTATCTCTACTGACCACCAGGGGGAGACTCCTCTGGTTGTATAGAAGTGTAAGCTTCATGTGTTAAAGCTGCATTCTCTCAGTAAACATTATAAACATGAGTTTATGTCTCAGTCTCTAGTTTCAAGTCTTCTTCCACACAGCATCATGTCATCATTTAGTAAATGATGGTCCATTTAGGGAACAATAGACAATAAAGCAGAGAAAGCTTTAGGGTGTAGCTGCATGGTGTTCACAATCATATAATGTATAATACCTTTTTTTGTTTTTTTAAAAAGGCAAGTAATTGTCTAAAACTTCTTGGCACTCGTTTTGAGAACATTTGACTCAACGGAGCATTTGTTGGGGACTATTTGTGGTCGCAGGTTAGTGAGTATTTCCAGCAGCAGGTTTGACCTAAAATAAACCACTTTGGTGATTGTTCATTGTGCTGAAGGAACATGCCACCGAGAGCGACGGCGAGGCTCCTTCGTGTGTGTGTGGACAACAATGGAGCCCTCTGGCACCGATAAATAAACTGTGGCTGCACAGAAGTCGGCTTTTGATTTATCGACGGTAAGAACAGCGCCGGACAACACCAGACCCATCCCGTAACAGATTGCCACCACAATGGCATTCTGAAGAAAAAACGCAGTGAAGAAAACAACTTTTTCTATTTTCTTTCATTTACAAAAACTGGAAAGAACCCGGAGTTCCTCAGCCAAGTCGAGTCCAATTCCTCAAACGCCAAACTGTTGTGTTAAACGCTGGTTGTTCGCTGAACCTGAACGCAGCACGCTCCCCCGGCCGGCCGGAGGAAGACGAGAGTCGAGGGACAAAAGGCTGAAAGGAAGAGATGAGTGAAGAGGAGAAGGAGGGCAGACCGTGTCCAGGAAGCGTTGACTCAAGTGGGCTCAGAGCCCGGCGACAGCGGCTTAACATGGCGTGACTCCACAGAACGCCATTTCTGAGTGAACATACAGTGAGCACCTCGGGGTGGGAGTCTAACGGCTGACGTGATCTACTTTATAATCACTTTCTTTCCGTGGTGAGGTCACACCAGGGTGCTGTTGTTGTTGTTCCAGCACATTTCCACCATGTCGATGTCTTCGCTGCTTACATGATGATCCGCAGTGAGGTCCCACCTGATCTTCAGATACGAGTATTCACTGTAGTCGTAGTAAACAGACGGATAGGGGCGATGGAGTCGAGATGATACAGATAGTATCAGGCGTGGCAGTTATCTAGGACTCATCTTCACCCAAACACGCCCACAGAAAACACTTAAAATAAACACGAGACATTCCTGGTACACGCGGCGGTCGGCGTGTCGAGTGATGTAACCTTCGGGCGAATACCGAATACCGTCAACTAATCCGACTTAATTGGTAACTTCTTCCAGCTCATTTGATTTGGTGAATGGACGCCGCCGTGTTTGTTCATCACGGTTCACCTCAGGAAGCAGACGGTGCGTCGCCTCCGGGTACCGGGTAGTTTGTCACTGAACGGAAGAATTCGTTCTCCGGATGCTATTCTATTCCTTGGTGCAGTATTTGCATATATGCACTATCGCCGCTTTCTTTCTGCACTAACATCCCCAATTCATTGTCACTGTAGTTTTATATTGTACATGCATGTTGCTATTCTGTATTTTTATATATTTAGCATGTTATTTGTAAATTACATGTATGTACGACACGTGTGACCGGAGTCAGATTCCATGTCCGTGCACATGTCCAAGGCCAATAAAGCTCTGGTTCTGACGTACGTTGATTAGCTTAGCTTAGCACACAGACCTGAAACAGCCTGGCTTTGTCCATCTGCACCTCTAAAGATATTTATTAGCAACAATATGTCTAGTTTGTTAAATCTGTAAAAACAAAAATGGAAGTGTAAAATAACAAATGTCCATTTCCATGAGGTTATGAGCCTGGAGAGCTGCTCTGACTATTTATGAAGGAACCGTTAACCAGACACACTCAACAATGTTCATAGCCTACAAAGTTATATGCAACTTACCAAGAAGCAACATGAGATACCATCAACTCCAGATCCTGAGCGTTATCAGTTAGTATGTTTGGAATTGTACATATTTGGGTTTTGGACCTCTTTTTATTGACATTATATATATATTTGCACTCTTTCCTACTTTGACAGCTGCACAGCAATTTCCCGTCCGGTCTTATCTTAGCAGTGAATTCACTGCACTATCCTTTTTTATCAAGGTCGACATGAAGGAGAAGTGCTGAGAAAAACAGAGATTTGGGGCAAATGAAACCCATTAAGATTAACAATCTCTTTTTCGAGGATGACCTAGACAAGACAGGCAGCAACATAATAAACATGTAGTTACAAACAAAAAACACAGGAAACACGTAGTTATGAACAAAAAACACAAGAAACACGTAGTTACAAACAAAAAACATAAGAAAAACGTAGTTACAAACAAAAATAAAACAAGAAAAACATGTAGTTACAAATAATAAAAATAAGAAACACGTAGTTACAAACAAAAACATAAGAAACACGTAGCTACAAAAAAATAAAATAAGAAACACGTAGTTACAGACAAAAAAAACACAAGAAATACGTAGTTACAAATAATAAAAATAAGAAACACGTTGTTACAAACAAAAACCATAAACACTGAGCTACTAGTAAAAAACATGAGAAACACGTAGTTACTAACAAAAAACATAGGAAACACGTAGTTATGAACATAAAACACAAGAAACACGTAGTTACAAACAAAAAACACAGAACAAGACGAGTTAAAAGAATCTAAAAGTTAAGAGACATAACAGAGTTCCTTTAAGAAACATTGACATTTTTGGGAACCTGCCTCCATGTTATATTCAAAAGCAGTAAACACATGAGGGTGTATAAATCGTTGATCCCTGGAGATGTAATAAGTTTTCACCCGACACATCATTATGGTGTGTCCCCCCCCCTCACTTCCTTACTCAGGTAATGAGCTTTGAGGAAAGCCGAGCTATGACATATTTTGTCAAAGTGCTGGTGACACCGCCTGTTTGTAAGAGGAGCCTCACTCTCTCCTAATGCCTGACCCGTCCCTCCGAGAGCAACGCCGCCGTGGATCAAAGCTCCGGAGGTCAGAGGTCAGGCTGCCGGTGGGCCGGTCGCAGCCACCAGGAGACGCAGCGGAAACAACGGCTGCCAGAACAAATGCAATCCACCTCCGCAGTTCCCTGGTCGTCTGGCCACGGCGGAGAGATATTTCCACGTGTTGCCGCGGCGATCGGGAAAGGCCAACTGTACGCAGGCAACGACAACGAGGTCACCCGGTCCACTAGAACGTGAGGCAGCGGCCTCGTCTCCGCTCGGCCACGCTAATCCCAGAGCCACGGGCCTGCTGCGCCCCGCGCCTCCTAACTGCTCCATTACCGCGCCGCCACAGGCGTCGACAGACAGCTCCTCACTGGGCTAATCCTGCTTCAGGGGGATGAGGGGGGGAGGAGAGGAGGGCGTGTGTGTGTGTGGGGGGGGGATGCCCAGAGGGAGCAGGGATGACTGACACTGAGCTGCTGACGAGTTCCACCCAGCGCTGTCCGGGACCTCTTCAATACGTACAAGTCTTCATTTATTAATAAGCACGTCTGAGAACACATTCATGTGTAATCTGCAGCCGAAAACAACGCAGAAAAACTAATGCATCCATATGAAAAGTCTAACTTTGAAACCCCCCAAAATGAGACTGATAAATTCTCACTATGGAGAAGAAACAAAAGTCCTCATATTTTTCGCTTGATGTGTGAAAAGCGAAAGACTTGAGACCAGACGCCGGCCCCATTGAGTCTATTTCTGTCTCGATTAAATCGTCCGGTGTGTCCTGGACGGTCCGATATCGTCTCATCGGACACTAAACCAGCAGAGCGTAGTTCAGCCATCCCTCCCACGGCGGGACATACGATGGACTTTGGGCGCTGTTGTTATTGCACCGTTTAGACACCGGACCCCGGGAGTCGCTCTGGGACCGGACTTGAAAGCAAAAACGCACGAGAGCCTCACAGTTCAGGGCCCATCCTACAATAATAAAGCGACAGCCGCACGCACACTCAGGAATGTAGAGGGGACGAGTTACAGCTTCAGAGATGAACGTGTAACTGTGAGGATTCATCTCCTTGAAGCAGGACGACGGTCCGACTCTGACAGCTGTTTGGAGACGAGTCGTCTGAACCGATGGACAACAGGAACTGTGGGGCAGCTGAATGTGAGGACAGGAACAAGTGTGTGTGTGTGTGGGTGGGGGGGGGAGGGGCACCTGGCGTCATTCATTCAGCACCACCTTCCACCACCCAAGGGCTCGATCACACCACACAAAAAGCGTCGCGGGCAGAACCAACGATTCCCTTTCAGACGCCTTTTAAACGCCGCTCGGCGTGTTTTTATTGCGTTTTTCAGGCGCACTTAAAAGTTTAAGCGCGAGGCGCCGCTCATCAGTGTCACTCGGCCCGAGGCAGCCAATCGGATCAAGCGGGAGGCTTTCCTTCCCTTTTTCCCGACGAGAACCTCGTATTAGCAGTTATTTAATGACGAAGAGCTTTATCATTCTAAATGGAAACACGACTCCAGCTGAAAGCCTCGCCATCGAGACACGATTGGCGGAATAGATGTTGGTGTTCACCGTACTCTCTCCTTCCTTTTATTTAAATATCGTGAACCCAAAATCAACGCTGCGCTTGTGAGAGTGGCGTCTGGTGTGATGGCGTCCAGTGTGATGGCGTCTGGTGTGATGGCGTCCGGTGTGATGGCGTCCGGTGTGATGGCGGCCGAACGTACCCCAGTTTGAAGCTCTGCCCCCCCGACGGCCGGCGGACCGCCCTGCAACTCGGCAAACTCTACGTGAACCGCACCGAGAGAAAGTCAGCTGAGAAACGTTGGGTGGCTTTGATCTCACGAGGGTCACATTGATCATTTTACGCTCCTCCCCCAAAACAACAACATTTTGTAACGGCCGTTCCTCCCGGTGAGAGCCGGTCACAAGAGGGAGCTGCCAGGTCATCCCGAGGTTTAAGGCTTTGCACGCAGGTAGAGCCGATCGGGAGTGATGTGACCGAGGCGTCGCACGGAGGCCTGCGTGACGCCGGCGTTCCCTCAGGGGAAATTACACGTTCAATCAGCACGCTCCGCAGGCACCTGCGAAGGATTTTGGAAAAGTGAATTCCGTGCGTTCCCGGTGTTCCCGGCGCTCCGGCGCGACCCCTCGCTTCTCTCAACCGGCATTCCTGGAGGTGCCGGAGGAAGGAATGATCATTTGCCTTTCCGGCGTCGCTAATGCGCCGAGCGCCCGCCCTCGGTGCTCGCACACATTCCTCTGGACACATGGAGCGGATTTGGGCCGAGCGGCGGCCCGGCGGTCGATGTTCGGGGAGCTCGCGTGTCAAGGTGGGGGGGTTGATAAAGTTTCAACACTCTGCAGCCGTGAGCGAGTTGTGGAAACAAACGATTATAATCAACCGAAGTGTCCGGGAGAACTCACTTTGATCCGCTTGTCACGCACGGAACAAATGAGCTGCCGGGAGGTACGGTGTCGTCACGGCAACACAAACCCGGGAGAGTCCCCGGGGGTTGTCGCCTCGGTGGACAGTGAAGACGAAGAGAAGAAGAAGACTTCCACAGACATCAACCACTGGGTGTTTCCCCCATCAAAGGAAACCCGGGTCATCTGCCTCTTGAACTCCTGCCTCTGGCCCCGGGATCAACCCCGTATGGAATAATGATCGTAATAATCACACCTTGACATCAGGATACAGTACCTGTCCTCATTTATGACACAAACTACTTGTCAAAACATTCAAGGTGAAGACTGAAACTCTTTGGAAACTGAATATAATGTTTTCCTGCTTCACAGAGAGCAGCTTAAAAAGACGACTGCGGTTATTTTGCAAGAAAAGGGATATTATATAAAAATATATCTATAAAGCACACACAAGGACACGTAAAAGAACAATGACATGGGGCAAAACAAAAGATACCAAAACAGCTGCAAAGCGACACAAAACAATATATATATATATATATATATATATATATATATATATATAATAATAATAATAATACATTTGATTTATATAGCGCTTTTCCAGGTGCTCAAAGACGCTTTACAACACATAATTAAAAGAAAAAGAATATATATATATATATATATATATATATATATATATATATATATATAAAACTATATATGTATATACATATATACAGGACTGAATATTGTGATAAAGTTCTTTATTTTCTGTAATGCAATTAAAAAAACAAAAATGTCATGCATTCTGGATTCATTACAAATCAACTGAAATATTGCAAGCCTGCTTCTTCATCTAAATTAGAAATAAGTCCGGAGAGTCGTAACCGTAGAAACGCGTTTGATCGTTCACAGAGGGCCGTTCTCACCGGTCTCTCCCGGCACGTCGGCCTGTTGCCGCGTTCCCGGAGATCACAGGACATTTCTGAGCGGTCAGATCACTGTTTGTTTAGGGTTGAGATCTCTGTGTAGCTGCAGGAGGTCTGCAGGGCGAGACCAGAGAGGGCCCACCTGGAAGTACTTGTGCGGGGTCAAAAGGTCGATGCTATTGAACCTGAGTGACAACATCTATACGTCAACAAGAAACACGGAGCGGAATGAGAGCAATGCTGCCTTCACGGGAACAGGAAAGGAAAAGGAGCTCCTTCACACGACTGGTTTTAAATATGCAACACGAGAATCTAAACACCAGGATGCCTTTTTACAACTTTAACCCCTTTATGCATTCACAGTTACACAGATTGATACAAGGCTGTTTGAAATGTACTTTTAATACCAAATTGTATAGTTCATGTATGGATATTTGATTCTGAAACCCTCTCTAGTTAAAAGACCCACAACTGCATTCACCACCAAATGCAATGTTTAAAGAGAGTAAAAAGAATACGGATAATCATAATCATAGCAGCAGAAGGGTTAAATGAGAATATGCTTACTATAGCTAACTATTTGTGTTATTTATGAACTCTCCTCCCTCCTGTGGATTGACGGTTAACAACACGTGTAACCACCGCATGCGTTATCATCCTTTTCTGAATCTGATAACGGACACATGTTTTAAAATCACAAACAAACAAATCTGATCAGATCTGAGCAGCAATGAGTCAGAACCGACGGCTCTGCAGTGAAACTCAATGTGATGCTTTTAGTCGACATCTATTTCCATGGGTCAGATTAATGTGGTAGTGGGGGGGTCTGTCGTCTTAACCCTCCTGGTACCTTCACATTTACTAACATATTTTACCCTCGGGGTCAATTTAACCCCAGCGATAAAAACCTCCAGAAAACGATTAGAATTTATATTGTTTCCCAAGTTTAAGTGTGAGGTACTTTATGTTTGTTTGTTTGTTGACTACCTAAATAGCCCTTTAAATATATAAAAAAGTTGATATTTCTTATATGTTTGACACAGTGAAAAACAGCCTGGGGTCAAATTGACCCCAAAGAACACCGACATTAAACATTGAATGGGGTCAAATTGACCCTTAAGGTAACGGGAGGGTTAAAGAACAACAACAGACTCTGGAGGACACTTGCAGGTTGAAGCCGGGGAACCCGAGGCGCTGCACTGATGCTTCGCTTGAAGTGAAACAATCGACGTCTCGACCACACGACAAGGCTTTCATCTTTCCGCCGCAGCGCCGACCTTGATGTCGCCGAAATTCCTTCACACAATAAAAGGAAGCATTAAAAAGCTTTTACTATCGGAAGAGGCGCGTCTCTCTCCGGGCCGACAGGCTGCAGGAAGGCATCTGCAGGGGAGGCGCCCCCCCCCCCCCCCCCTCCGGCGAGGAACGATACCGACAGCGCCGGCGTGCGCCTTTCCCGCGGATCGAAAACCGGGCTTCTCGTCCGTCTGAGCCGATAACGTGAATTCCAAGAATCCATCCTCCGTGTTTTGCAAAAGAGAGAGAGAGAGAGAAAGGGAGAGGGGGGGGGGGGAAGGAAAAGGCAGATAAAACTCCAGGACCGGTGTTCAGTTTACAGAACGTGAAAAAGGTCACGGTGGTTTTTTCGTGTGCGTTTTTTATTTTATTTTATTTTATTTTAGCCAAAATCATGACGACTCAAAGCGACACTTTGACCCACAAAGAACACGCAAAGAGTCCCGATTCGTAGCGAGGTCACGGGACCATCGCGCTGGGTATTTAGTCTATTCGCCGACTGCTCTTCATAACATCACCGGGGGGAGTGTGAGTGAGTGCGGGTGTGTGTGTGTGCGTGTGTGCGTGTGTGCGTGTGTGTGCGTGTGCGTGTGCGTGTGTGTGTGGGGGGGGGCTTCATAGTCTTTGTGCGCCTTGCTCATCGAGGCATGCCAGACATTCCCCCTCCGCCGTGTGCGACGGCGGACGCGCCTGTGCGTGTGCGTGCTCTGACCCGAGCGGGAACACAACACGCAGATTCACCCCTCCGCGGAGAAAAAAAAAGACAAAATTCCTGCACTTGTAGCGACCACGAGGCGAAACAACGGGACGGCTTCCTGTTTTGTTGTCGGGCCCTTTTGAAAGAGGAGACTCCCACCTTTCCACCGCCGCCCCACACCTACAGACCCCCCCCCCCCCCCCCCCCCCCCATCGGTCAGACACACAGTCTTTGGTTTCAGAAGAAAAGGATGGAAAGTCTGAAAAGCCTTTTTTAAAGTCTCAGTCAGTAAGTCGTTCTTTCCACTTTCGGGCGTGACAAAAGGTCGCTACCCGCTACCACGCGGCTCGGCCTCCTCGAAAAAAAACATCAACACTTTTCTCTATTGTTTCGATGTCCCCAGAGGCCGAAGGCAGGGTGCAGTTTTACACGTACGCCAATGACCTCTAGGGTCCAACGCCAACACAAGAGCCAAACATCCGACCTCCAGAGGGGTCGTCATCGACACTTCAGGGGATTCAACTGTACGGCGTCCCTGGGATTCAGCCTGATTCATGCTCGTTAGACTGGGGGCGGAGCTACATTTGCCAGCAATCAAAGGACCCATCGTATGCCCATCTTTCCACAAGTTGATCTGGTTCCTTAGGGTCTTAATGAAATGTTTGTAACATATTTTGGTCAAAATACCACAAGAATCATTTCAAACAGCCTTTTTACGCTGTCAGAAACACCTCCCCACAGATTGACCTGTTCTGAGTGCCTGTCCCTTTAATCAGCAGCTGGCCGTTCTGTCCGTTCAGCACCTCACATTTTTTTAATCGCAGACTTTTTTTCGCCTTTGGCGCTCGGGATTTGTCATAGGCATTCTGGGAAACGGCTTAGGCGCGCGCCAACATTTTCTCCATGCAGGAAAAAAAACGGTATTTATGTGGTGGTGGGGGGGGGGGGCAGACTCCCTACATGGGCGTGCTTCGATATCTACGTAGACGTTGGTGGTGATCCCGATCGACGCACAAAAGCACATCGTTTCTGACATAGAGGAACCACAACAAGCCGCTTGAGTTGTTTTTTTCCAGCGTTTTTGTGTTTGGAGACATGCCAGATACCCAAATTAACGTATAGAAGCACAAAAAAAGTGGAATTTTCATAATATGTCCCCTTTAAGGCAGTTAAATAATCGTCTTTTGATCACTTGTTTCTGAAGTCAACAGCTCTACGTCTGTGGCTCAGTGGGCGTCCTTCGTCCTGCCAATCAGAGGATCGGCGGTTCGATCCGCGGCGCCGCTCGCCCGGGTCAACGTGTCCTTGGGCGAGACACCAGCTGTGCCTACGGTGGAACCGTGGCTCCTCCCACCAGCGTGTGAATAATGTTGTGTTAAAGAGCTCCGAGTGGACTAGAAAAGGTCTTTTCAGGTCCAGGTCCATTTACCGTTGTTCAGCAATCTGCACATTCAACCTGCCTCAGTCACACACGCACAATGCACAGCGTGTGAAATGTGGCAACAAAAAAGGGGGCGGGGCTTAGACAATAGGTTTAAAATTAAACCTACACTGCTGTTACAATGCGTGACATGTGGAGAGTCACAACCTTCCATGACGCTGCTGTTCAACACACCTGTGGCTTTATGAAGCAGATATTCCAGGCTTATACAATATGCCTTTAAATCATTACCCAATTAATTAATAGTTGACAGCTGGAAACACAAAAGGAAATTCCTCCTTTGTTCGGAAGAAAAGTTTCAAAAAAACACGCCGACATTATAAGAGCAACCTGTAAGTTAACAGGGAGGGGGAGGGGGAGGGGGGGAGGCAAGAGGGTGGGGGGGGGGTGCTTTTATTGCAAAAGTTGATTGTTCTCGAGGGTCAAAACAACGCACGCTCAGGCCGCTGTGGACTTGTCATTGTGATAACAAACAATCCTTATGTTCTGCTCGCCGGACGGTGGCGAGCGCCGCGGGCCGCGGCAGATAAGAGCCGCGGCGACGGGGGAACCGCAGAACCTCGTTAAAACGAGAAGGTTCCCGTCGGGAATAACCAGGCCGAGACAACGCGGCCGCTCGGGATCCGGCTGAACGTCGCCGCCGCGTCCCGCGCGCATCACGCGGGCGCCGCCGGTTCTTCGAGAACACGGAGGGGCACGTCTCTCGCTAGGCGCTCGTCTCCCCGTTCTGCCCTTCTGTGATGCAATGGAGCAACGCCACTTGTGGAATGCTGCTCGCTGTGAGATCCCACGCCCTCGCACGCTCAACAGGAAGTCGTTACGAATGCGAAAGCTGAAGCGATTGATGTCGGCGGCGTCCGCTCGCTCCGGACGAGAGTCCGGGGGACGGGTTTTTGAGCTAACGTGAAAAACGTCTCGGTGGCCGGTTCCTCCGGGTATAGAAACTTTTCAAAACACGAACCGGTGTCTCGTAAACAAAACCCTCGCATCGCCTTTCATCATCAGCCTGAGGAGAGTCTCCTCGCCGGGTTATGCAATTAAACCGTTTTCTTTTTTTTGGAGTGAAATGAGGTCAGGTGTGGCATTTATTGAATATTTTGTTTACCAAATTGTATGCTCTGGGCGTGCTACTGCTCACACACTGCACAGCTGCGTGTAGACACACACACACACACACACACACACACACACGCACCGTGATTACGAGAAGCAAAATGAACCTGTTCCTTTGAAGGGTATACTTGTCATCAACAAGCCTGCGGTTTGCACCGACTTGCGCTGCAAGGCCTCGCAATCATCTGGCGCTTAAGATTAATCATTTTAAATACAGATAGCGGCTCCTTCCCGCCGCATGAGAGTAACGCCACAGAAAGAAGGAAGAAGAAGAAGAAGAAGAGAGAGGATACAGCAGGTATATCTGGAAATTGCCAGACCGTGACTGTAAACATCAATTAACGCATCAACGCAGCTGGATTTGAGATTTCTAAATGCTAAAATTGTGGAGATACGGACTCAAAGGTCCTCTCTCCGACAAATTCTAATTACACGTTACTAAACGATTTTGCCGTCAACATTTTGACGGACGTGTAATTGCTCCCCAGATTAAGCTCACCGACAACATTCTTACCAGTATTTTGCCATGTCAGGTTGTTCGCGGTTGAATAAACTTCGGAGGTAGTACTTCACACGCTTTCGCTACTCTCAACCGTTTAATACGGTGCACGATATTCGCCTTTTTCCCCCAAAAAAGTATTTTTTTGCGCATGAGACCAAAACACAATCTGTGTGACGGCCGTGAATTTGTACGGGAAAAGAGGAAACTACTGTATTTTTGGTGACACATTAAAAAAGATAACTAAATGCCGTAACTCTATGCCCCTCTCCGCTTGACTTTTTTGAAAATATCCTTGGACTTTTTTGTTTTTATTTGCCAAGAGTGAGACGAGAGGATGAACATCCTATGTCTCCTCCGTGTCTTCTCTGTCTCCTCTGTGTCTCCTATGTCTCCTCCGTGTC
The DNA here is from genome assembly GCA_036178185.1 of Liparis tanakae. Lineage (NCBI taxonomy): Eukaryota > Metazoa > Chordata > Actinopteri > Perciformes > Liparidae > Liparis > Liparis tanakae. The sequence continues at coordinate 17,480,593 of CM070106.1, forward strand.
TCCTATGTCTCCTCTGTGTCTCCTATGTCTCCTCCGTGTCTCCTATGTCTCCTCTGTGTCTCCTATGTCTCCTCCGTGTCTCCTATGCCTCCTCTGTGTCTCCTATGTCTCCTCCGTGTCTCCTATGTCTCCTCTGTGTCTCCTATGTCTCCTCCGTGTCTCCTATGTCTCCTCTGTGTCTCCTATGTCTCCTCCGTGTCTCCTATGCCTCCTCTGTGTCTCCTATGTCTCCTCCGTGTCTCCTATGTCTCCTCTGTGTCTCCTATGTCTCCTCTGTGTCTTCTCTGTCTTGATTGTTTAATTCCCTGCACCTGCCCTCAGCCTCTCTTGTCTCCTTAGTGTCTGATGTCGTACACCTGTGTTCCCCCCTATATATTGTGTCAGTCTTTCCTTTGTCTCCTGTCCGTTTGTCGTCTCTAGTTCTGTGTCCTTTTCCCGTGGTCCTGTCCGTGTCTCTGGTTCTGCCTGTTTGACCCTGCCTGCCCCTTTTGGACCTTGTTTTTTGTAAACTGTTTTGCCTTAAAGAGTGTTTTTTTGTTGTTCATATTGCTTTCAGCCCGTCTCTCTGTGCCTGAGCCTCATCCCGTCACAAGAACCTGACACATTGGAAGCTGGCAATAGGTCCAAGAGTCTTCTCTCCTCTCCTCTGAGCTTGGACAGAGTGAGAGGTGGGCCTCATGTCTCAGATGATCAGCGCTCCAGAGGGTCCACTGGCCAGTTCACAGGCTTCAGGCCCCAGAGCCGTCGCCGGTATCCACAGCGCTGACGATCCCCCGTCATTGTAAACGGTGAAGTCCGGGGAGGTTCCCTCGGTCCTCCTCTTCTTCTTCTTTTAGGAACATTAAGAGCTTTTGTCACCTGGAATGTCCACAGGTGCATCGATTACCAGAGCAGGACAATCTCTTCTCTCAAGTTTGTCATCTAGCAGGGGCCGTTTCCTCCAGGGTGATTCACTCGCTGCTTGAGGAATCCGTTGTGTTTTTAATCCACTTTCGTGCTTAATGACTTTTTTTTCAAGAAACTTGAACACGAGACTAAACGTTTTTTTCATCTTTGTCGAGAAACGCAGTTTTAGAGATCTGTTGATTCAATCAAAGGGTCGATTAGACGACGACATTGTACAAGTTCTAGTCGATTAAGCATTTCTTTGGTTGAAGGCAATCTTTAAAAATCGATGCGTCACACTGGTAAACATCTGGCAACATACTCCGAACTACTTCTACTACTTCTATGTAGTTCATGCTCCAGTAGGTGTCTCCAGGACCACATTCTCCGCGGTGACTTGCAGTCATTTCCCATGTGAGAACAATACCAGCGTTGCGGCCGGTAATGACGCCAAACAATAAAACTAATCCACAAGTTTCCTTGTGGTCTGACTCTTCAGCACGTCAGCGGTGAACAATGACAGGCGAGTAAACAGAAGGATGACTAAACAATACGCGTAAAACAACTGAGCTGCTGGGTGTCACAGGGCAGCGCCGGTTAGCTTAGCACAATAGTACTTAAACGTCTTCTGTCACGCCCCACTGTGGGGGAAGAACAATGGTCATGCCTCTCCTGCCCAAATAAAATATCTATGCAGATTTTTTATTTAAATAACTTCCATCTGCGCCTTTTCAAATAATAGAATAAAGAAAATTGCAATCGCTTTCAAGTAAACTAAATGTTAGAACAATGCACATAAGTTTATATACAGAGGTTACGGAAAGGGTCTGAATACTGATGACCATGTGATATTTCATTTTTTTAAATTTTATAAATTTGTAAGAAATTCTAAATTTGAACTGTGAAGTTGGGTTTCTGAGGTACATGGATGAGAAATAGAATAAACTGTTCAGATTTTGACAATTTAAAGGGGTCTGAATAACGTGTGTGGAAAAAAAGCACACTGGCAAATAAATAGCTTATTGTGGCTGCAATTAATCTGTTTTGCACTGGATATATGTTCAAGACAATAACAAGTGCAACCTGTGAAAAACCCCAGTATGTTAGGTCATCACACCTCTACTGGCGTCCCACAGGGCTGTGTGCTGGGTCCTCTCCTCTACTCCCTCTTCACCCACGGCTGCACCCCTGTAACCGATTCCAACACCACCGTCAAGTTGTGTGCTGTCGTGCGTCAACAATCAACTAACCCTCAACACCGGGAAGACCAAGGAGATCATTTTGGACTTCAGAAAGTCCAAACGCTGCACACACGCCCCCCATCCACATCATCAGAGCGGAGTTAGAGCCAATAAAGTTGAATCTGAATCGTTCTGCTAAGCTAGGCTAACAGACCACTGGATTTGGATAATAACTGTACTTGCTCACAAATCTGGGAGCGTATACATTTTGTATCCGATTCTTGTCAATCGAGTCGGCGTGATTTAGAGAATCAAGATTAATGCCGTCAACATAAACAACGAGCAAACAAGACGGCTGCATCTCTACGGTTTCCTCTCTTAATCCGGGCAACATATTGTCTGCAAAACCTCTGTATCCATTACACACGTTTCCAGGTACCTTAATGTCAGCCTGTCGCAGCATGTTAATTAAATTGCGTCTTAATTTGAGTATTGTGGCCGGCAATATTAAAACGTTACGGAAATATGATATCAAGGGACAATGTGACTGACAGCTGTATTAGATTTCTTCAAAAGCAGCATCTAAGTTGTTCCTGAACAAAAGCCGGTGGATCATTAAGTTGGTGAGAATCTCTCTGAACTATGGATGCCCTGAGGACGTTGGCATTAGAGCCAGTCACATTCTCACCACTCCTCACGGAGGAGTTCTCCACCTCAGAAAACAAGCTCAGATGGAAGAGGGCTTCGGGTGGAGGGCCTTACAAGAAATTAGGTGAACAAAATAAATAAAAGTAGGAACGAGAGACACAATAAATAGCTCACTGACTCAGAGAAGCTCAAATCTCCTTCTAACTCTCAAAAACAACGAGCGCGTCCACCGCCGCCGCCGCCGCTCTGCAGTCTCTCTCTGGCTCTGCTGCCGCTGTGCCGGTTGCTGGTTATGCTGGTCGGACTGGAACGCTCACGCGGGTTCCTAACTCGTGGACGCCGCCATGAGGAGGCCGGGCGACTGCGATCGGCAGACAGGTTCGGTTTTGTTTGAAGCCCTGCAGCCTTTGATCTTCACTGCTACTGTATTTCTCATTTGGATTGTGTGAAACTGTGTTGCTATGGGGCGAAAAAGGTTTTCACAACAAAACACTCCCTCTTGACGGTGCAGCCGAGGAACTACGGCCTCGGTCCCGCTCTCAGGTGAGACTCAGGTGAGACTCGGCGGTTAGATCGCCGCTGAAGAGCCACAGTGTAGACCTGGTGGGGCATCGGTCGTCCACATGCTTTGAACCGAAGGAAGGTTAGACTTTCACTCAAAGTCAAGCTCGGAGTGCAACGACGTCTTACGGCCTATCTCTCTTATATTAGCAAACCATGCAGGTAATCATTTAGCTAGATAGCAAACACGTATTCCATCTTATAAAACTTTAGCTTCACCTCATTATCTGACTTTGAGTTATTGTTTGTTAAACGTTTGTATGCGTGTGTGCCTGCCAAAATGTTCATAATTCAATGCTCAATTTTGTGATATGCGAAGGTATGCGCTCTACCGAGTGCCCCTTCTAGTTTATTTTGTATCTTCAATTTATTGAAAGCTAAACCTAAACGGCTGAAGAGAAATATCGTGGAAAACTATATATTAATGTAACTACATGGATTATACGTATATACCACTCATAATCGTCACTACAAACATGAAGTGCAGTTTTCACGTCCTCCTGTCGGTTGGCCTGTTTACTGACTAGATGACGTGATGAGTACGTGCAGCCAGTCGACAGGTGTCAATCTAATTTAAATTATGCAGTGTTTAAGAGTCTAAATTATGTATATAATAATATATTATTAACCATGAAAGTGCTTCTGTTCATTATAGCTACAACTATTTTATAAAAGATGCTAATATGTCGTTTTGTTTACAGCTTGGAAGAATTATGTCAAAGTTACGTCTGTCGTGTTTGAGATGTGATAACAAAAAGATGAATAATAATGTTTTAAGGTCATTCTGCATGAAATCATCGCCCACAAGCTGTGTTTACCCAAAAAGGTAAAATACATCCATCTCTGGATATTAATGAAACTTGCCTAGTGATTTTGTATTGATTTGTTTTTGTATAGTTTCTATTTTTACTTCTATTCTACGTCTTGTGTGCACTTCACCCCTGTGTAGTCCTGTAGAGGTCAGCACTGCAGGACGAATACAGGATCATCTCATCTTGTTCATATTGTAGTTGAATATAACTCTATATCTTCATTATTTGTAATTATTGTGGTGCAACAGTTATGGATCTTTCAATCGTACCACATGATCTCCAGGAGTCGACACGTTGAGGTTCAAGAGATCATAAAACTCACGAATCAGCACAAAAGGAGAACTTTGAGGGATCCCGTGTCACGCTTCTTTGCCGCTGATCATTGATGATCCAGATTGGCAGAAACAGATTTGTTTGATTTTTTTAAAAAAATGGTTTGCCACCATCCAAAAAATAATTTGCCTAACTAATAATAATAATAATAATAATAATAATAATAATAATAATAATAATAATAACTTATAGTAATGATTTGCTTGAATGTTATCCTGTTACTTTGTTAAACTTTGTTCATAAAAACACACAATTCAAAGTAAACGGAAACAACAAATCGTAATATGTTTAATTAAAACAAATGTTGTCATTAGTCATTAATTCATTGGCACTTACTCGTGGTATTACTCGTGGTAATACACATAGTAATACATGTGTTATTACTCTTGGTAATACACATAGTAATACACATGGTATTACTTGTGGTAATACACATAGTAATACACATGGTATTACTCGAGGTATTACTTGTGGTAATACACGTGGTATTACTCGTGGTATTACCTGTGGTATTACTTGTGGTATTACTCGTGGTATTACTTGTGGTAATACACAAGGTATTACTCGTGGTATTACTTGTGGTATTACTTGTGGTATTACTCGTGGTATTACTTGTGGTAATACACAAGGTATTACTCGTGGTATTACTTGTGGTAATACACGTGCTATTACTCGTGGTATTACTTGTGGTAATACACCTGGTATTACTTGTGATATTAATTATGGTAATACTCGTGGTAACACACGTGCTATTACTCGTGGTAATACTCGTGGCAATACATGTGCTATTACTCGTGGTATTACTTGTGGTAATACACGTGGTATTACTTGTGATATTAATTATGGTAATACTCGTGGTAACACACGTGCTATTACTCGTGGTATTACTTGTGGTAATACATGTGCTATTACTCGTGATATTACTTGTGGTAATACATGTGGTATTACTTGTGATATTAATTATGGTAATACTTGTGGTATTACTTGTGATATTAATTATGGTAATACTCGTGGTATTACTTGTGGTATTAATTATGTATTTTTGTAGTTTGGTTTCTTGTAGAAACGTTACTTTCTGTGTTGGTTGCTCTGGGTTTGTGCTCATGCTTGATGAGCTCACTGAGTCACATGACTTGTAGTGTAATTAGTAGTTGTATTGATGCTGCCAAGAGAAGTTAAACAGGTTCATCTCTAATGTATATTTATGTTTCTCCTTCAAAATACCTACGTCTATTCAAGACTCTCACCAACTCTACATTTTACGAGATTACACGGGAACGCATCACAATAGCGTTATAATTTACCATCGGCCGATACTCGTGAACATTAAGGCTAAGCGCTCATTAATCCAGGGTCACACGCCTCGGCGGCTCCAGCACCGCCGGGGAGTTTTCCTTTGAAGGACATTTCATCCACTTTGGCTTAAAAGTCACGGAAATGGCAGCTGAGAAAATAAGATGAGAAAATAAGCTGAAATAATACGAGCATTAGCCTGATGAAGATCGTGAGCTCCAGACCGAGGAACTGAAGGGACCACACGAGGAGATTATTCAGATAACCGCTGGATCAACAGTCCAGAATTAACTTTGAATCCCAGATTAATTTAAGGTTTTATCATTTAAACACAAACCAAATCTCAGGGACGAGTAGTGTCAATGGTTCTTAATGTAACAGTTATCTCACCGTCTCTTAACTTGTAGTTTCTTTTAACTCGTGTTGTTTGTTATTATGTGTTTCTTAAATTTCTGCCCGTCTCATCCAGGTCAGCCTAGAAAAATAGATTTTTAATCTCGATGGGATTCACCTGGTTAAATAAAAGCTTTCATAATAATAATAAAAGTACCGAGTCACAACAACACGAGAACATTCCTTCATGTGATCTGACACGTGCACACACACACACGCACACACACCTCTACGTGCACACGCACCGATCACACGTGCACGCTCACGTCGCCCCATTAACAGCATCGCGTGCCGGCAGCTCTCCATTCCCCCCCGACTCTCACGCCATGACATCACCGGGCTGAGCATCGCCTCGGCGCTGCGGAGCGGCGGGCGCTAAGCCGGACTGACAGCCGGGGACACGGAGCAGCATTCCTCGCATGCGGCCCTGCTGCCGGAGAGAGAGAGCAGCTAGCGGGAGATCACAACATATTTGCGTGAAGTCTGATGAGCGTGCCGGGCCGAGGGGGGGGGCTCAGAGGGGATTCTGGGCCCGATCGTGTTCGTCTCTCTCCGGACTGCAGCGTATTAAATAATATGAAACGTCGAAAACATTCACACATGTGATCTGTTTCAACACGTCTCCTCTGGCATGATTCCATCTAATTTAAGAGCAGCTTGACTCACGTCTAATTGCTCCAACTAAAAAGGTATGTAAGGTAATAATACTTCTGACTACAATGCCTGCGTGCCAAAGATGTTTCCGTTGTGAGAAAGGTCCCACACTGGAAAGATTCCTCCGTAAGAGTGCGTGGAGCAGGTACTGCGCGGGCGCTTTAATGACTTTAAACTCTTTGTTAAGCTTGTGTGCGTTTAAACGTTTCCCTGTAGGATTCAAATTGTGTCGTTTTCCCAAAATCCAGAGCTCCAGCCTAAACATGCAACATGCATAACGAACGATTCCCTGGAATACATCATTACAGATATCGTAAATCATCATTTGTATGTTTCAGTTTGAGTTATTTGGTACTCGAGACCTTAAAGACGGCGCCCGGGGGGCAAAAAGCGGAACATCGACGCCGACGTTGTTTGCGAGTGTTGGGCCCGGTTGTGAAGGGGGGGCGTCGGATCGCATCCCGATCTCCAGAACATCCGATCGTAGCGACGGCGCGAACCCAAAGAGGCGTGAAGCGTCCTGGGCGTGACGAGATACGGGGGGGGGGGGGGGGGGGGGGGTGCAGTCACGAACACCCTCATCACCGCCCGGCGGTCACGGCTTCGTCCGCCAGCCGGCAGCAGGACGGAGCGTGAGAGAGACTCGCCGAGGGAGGAAGAGGTCCATTCTTCATCCCGAGGTGGATTCTGCACATTCCTGTCAGAGCGCCCTGCGAGTCGGTGTCAGCCTCCGTGTTTACAGGCAGCGGGCGGAGGCGGAGGTGTCGGGGCGGGTGGAGGCTTTCCCGACGCATGATGTCATGAGCACCACCTCGGTTATCTCTGCGGTCTCCTCCTCCTCCTCCTCCTCCTCCCATCGGGGCATGGGGGCTCTCGTAACATCCGCTGCCTTCAAAGCCGGCGTGGGCGTCACGATATCTGCAGGTTTCTGTGGAGACAATAAAAACATTTCTTTAAACCGGGGACAGGAATCATCTAAATGTGATGGAAGAAAACAGGAATTCCCTCCTGAGGAACGCTCGGATGAGTCCGTTGAGCCGGTGCACGTCCCTTCAAAGGCCCGCGGCCCGTCGGGGGGCGCTGACTGCGTCCCTCGCGGGTCGGTCTGCGTTCTCTCGCTTTCTGACGAAGCGAGAGAACGTCTGTGGAGCTGGAGGCCGACGGACCGACGCTCCGCAGCAGGAATGTGTTCCTGACACAAACCACGCTCACCGGAGCAGACGCCCCACACTACAGCACACACACAGGAGAAGAAGGGTTCTTGAATGGTTCTTTAAAAGGCTTTGTGGTTCTACGAAGAACCATCACCAACTGAAGAACCACTTTTTCGTTTGAGGCACCGTTATAGATTACATTTAAGAACTATTTAAGGACATTGTTCTTTAAAGATCCCTGGTTTGAAAGGTTCTTCGTAGAACCAGAAATGGTGCCTTGGAGAACCATTTTTGAAGGTTCTTTAAGACACCTTTATAGGTTCATTGAAAGACATTGTTTCTTTAAAGAACCCTGGTTTGAAAGGTTCTTCGTAGAACCAAAAATCGTGCCTTGGAGAACCATTTTTAAGGTTCTTTAAGCACCTTTATAGGTTCTTTGAAGAACTATTTAAGGTCATTGTTTTTTAAAGATCCCTAGTTTGAAAGGTTCTTCGTGGAACCAGAAATGTTGCCTTCGAGAACCATTTTTGAAGGTTCCTTAAGACACCTTTATAGATTCTTTGAAGAACTATTTAAGGACATTGTGCTTTAATGATCCCTGGTTTGAAAGGTTCTTCGTGGAACCAGAAATGGTGCCTTAAAGAACCATTTGTTTGCCAAAAATGGAACCTTCTATTCAGAAACGGTTCTCCTCTGGCATCACTCTGAGGAACCATCTCCGGTTCCACACGGCGCTCCATGTTCCCGTGTTCCTCGGCCTCCGTTGAGGCCGTGGAGGTGAAGGCCGGCGGAGGCCTGCAGCTCTCCACTCGTCTTTGCCAGGTACGGCTCTGCTGCGGTTCTCCTCTGTTTTCCAAGCGGAGCAACACAACACGGATCTGTTCCTGGAAGTCGTATCACAAGCAGACACAACGCCGGGCGAGCCGTTCAGAGAGTCCCCTGATACACAATCGTGTTGTGTACAGTGTTCACAGGCACAACACGCTTATGGGAGCTGATACCGCACTTAAAAAATCAGACAAACAACAACTTTCACAAATACTGAGCAGGAGACTCAGAGCACCGGGGCAACGCCACCACTCTAGTCCTCTTATACATTATGAGAGGGAGGGAGGGAGAGAGGTAGAGGATGATTTCAACTGTCGACTCGTAGAGGGAATCGAACAAAAGTCCGGGAGGTAAAAGCATCGTCTAGCGACGCCGTTATAGCTCTGACTTCATCCACCAGGAATCATGCGAACATGGACCGCACGTTCCAATGAGCCTCATTACCGCGGGGTTGCATTCCGATGCCAACATGATCCGACCGATGCCCCGATCTCATCGCTCCTCAATTATCCAAAGTGTGTGTTTTTCCCGTCGCCGGGGCGACGCGGAACAACCGATCGAGGCTCGCCGAGAGCAGGAAGTGCGGCGAGGACAACAGGAAGTGCCCTGGCTCCGCCGCGGAGGGTCGAAGAATTCTAGGAAGTTGTTGTACTTTGAGGAATGCGCTGAGGAATGCAAGATGTCGGCCGCCGTGTGTTTCTGCCCGTGGTCAGAGCCGTCTCCCAGGCGAGCGTGACCCTGTGTGTGATGTATGCGCGGCGCTAGCACACGGATGTTTGTGGCCAACCCACCTCGGCTCTCTCTCCCGCGGCGGCCCGAAGGTCTATCGGACCGGAGTGGAAGAAGACGCCCTGAGCAGTTATTCAGTTATTCGGGCGGAGCGCCGGAGACGTCTGGGCACATCGGCGAGGGAGATTGGAAGCTTGTCACCTGGAAAATAAATAAAGCAATTAGATAACAAATGTGGACCTTATAACCTCAGTGGAAAGTGGTTATCAGCAACGACGGGTGATCAATTCAGCCAGCCGTCAAAAGTGTGTGGATGCAGAGCTCCAGATATAATAAACAGTGGCGTGGAAGCAGGAACCGTGACCCCTGACCCCCAGCGTTCCCCCTCAAAGGGTGTTTCCATGCCTGTTCTGATACACTCAAAGGAAAACATTTACCATGCAATGTTTCCCCAAAACAAAACCAGGAAAAGGGGGCATGGAAGGCAAAAAGTAATCACCTCAAACTTATTTATTTATCAAACTTACTGAGGTATTCTGTCCAAAACAACAAGTTGATGGCTGAGCATAGGCACGTGTTAAGAATAAAAAATATGCGTGATTCTCTCTCTCTCTCTCTCTCTCTCTCTCTCTCTCTCTCTCTCTCTCTCTCTCTCTCTCTTCCTGATGATCTCTATAGTTACTCCAGGCTTGGAATCAGGCGCCTGCGGGACTGACAGGTGAAGGAAAAGCTGAAGTGCCATAAACCTGCAGTCTCGCTAATGGCCAGCAGGGGGCGACGACTCTGGTTTGTATAGAAGTCTATGAGTAAATGGCTTCACTTCTCTCCTGATTTATTCCCTCAGTAAACATGTAAACACGAGTTTACGTCTCACTCTCTATCTGTACACATAGACATCCCTGACCTTTGACCTTTGACCTCACATCGGATCAGGAACAACTCCCAAGAAAGAAAAAAACCTTTCACGGGGAAAATAAAGGTCCGAACCCTTCAGGAGAAGAACAGAGGAGGACCCCTCTCCAGGTTACAATAGATGTCATGTGAACAGATGAACAATAGACGTCATGTGACCAGATGAACAATAGACGTCATGTGACCAGATGAACAATAGACGTCATGTGACCAGGTGAGCAATAGACGTCATGTGACCAGGTGAGCAATAGACGTCATGTGACCAGGTGAGCAATAGACGTCATGTGACCAGGTGAACAATAGACGTCATGTGACCAGGTGAACAATAGACGTCATGTGACCAGGTGAACAATAGACGTCATGTGACCAGGTGAACAATAGACGTCATGTGACCAGATGAACAATAGACGTCATGTGACCAGATTAACAATAGATGTCATGTGACCAGGTGAACAATAGACGTCATGTGACCAGATTAACAATAGATGTCATGTGACTAGTAGGAAACATTAGAGTTAAAACACAGTCAATGAACATGACATATACATGAGTATGAGAGTATGAATAGTTGGTAGTCGGCATGGACCACGACTCAGACCTCCATGATCCATCAGGCAGATGGAGGTAGAGGAGGAGTGGGCGGGGCCTCGTAATTGGTCGTAGGCACATAGTAGGAAGTGCTCTTGTCCACTCAATGCACACAGCGCCCCCAACTCCCCCATATCGATGACCGATAGATTTAACGTTCATGCATTGGGTTAATAATCAATTAACGAGGGTCAGCAATCGATCAGATATAAATGCTGAATCGGCATCTCCAGCAGAGCCATAACACCAGGACCAGGATGTGTAAACTGTAACGCGCCACACCACGAGACATCTTGATCAGACACAGTTACTCACAGCTGTCACAGAAGGCGCCATGTCTTGGTTTCTAGAACTTGAGTGAAAAGTGTGCGACAGAAATGTCTCCAGAAGTCTTGTTCTGTCAAACAGCTCCAAACACAGATTGTACAAACATATGAACAAGAGGCCATTAGGCTGCCCCAATACTTATAACTACTTCATTGATTATAATCATGTATTATTGCCTTTGATGCACCGATTCGTTTATCATTGATGTAGATTGTAACGCACAAGACTGCAGAGCACTTTGTCTGTTTTGTTATTAAACTTGAAAATGAACGTCAACTTTCACTGTTAAAACACATTGCAGGCGTATAAAAAGCTTTATTTTCTTCGTATTCTATTCAGCACTTGACCCAGAGAGCTGTTGTGGATGTGCACAGAACCACAGGCTTCATACACGTGTTAACAATGGTTTTCCAGGACTTTTCCAAGAATTTAAACCACATTTCCAGAACCAAACATGTTGTGAAATCTCAGATGGAAAAAGTGAGAAAATGTAGTACAATGATAGTTTCAAAGCATACAGTGTGTATACACCGTGCTCATTTACATATGCATATAAAAAAGGTCCATGACTTTTCCAAAACTTTCGCCATTTGATTTTTTTCAAGGACTTTTCCAGGTCTGTAAATAAAAAAATAAAAATTCCAGGACGTTTCCAGGTTTTCCATGACCTTAGGAGTCCTGCAGACTCCCCCCCCCCCCCCCCCCCCGCGGATCATCCGGCTCGCTGCACACGTCACTCTCTGGCAGAAACCTGCTACAAAGCTGAGCTCTTAATCCCGACTCCTCTCCCGCCTGTGGCATCTTTTTACACTTTTCCTGGAGACGGATCATGTCTCCGGTAGCCTGACACCCGCAGCTCGCCCGGTGGTTTGATCCCAGTTAGACACACCAAACCCCTAATTGCCCCCCCCCCCCCCCCCCAGCCCACACTTTGGATGTTTCCGCTGTGACAGTCCCTCTCCCGGACGCGTGGATGGAGCTGTCGTCCCAGGGGTCAGAGGTCGGCGAGGTCATGGGTTAACACCACAGGCTGCGCTGCAACAACAAACAAGTTGTCCCAAAACCCCAGACCGGGGGCCGGGGGGCTTCACTTTCTGGGCCCATAAGTCCCGCCGCGCCATAAACACACACGGCTAATATCTGGACCGCTGCACCGACGTCTCCGTGAGCGTCTCCTCCGAGGCCGGGTTGTTGTTGTTGTTGTTGTGGCTGTGTGTGTCTCTCATGTCGCCATCCACGCCATTGCATCCGCTCACTCCGCAGGGGGGGGTGGGGGGGGGGGGGTGCTTGGTGCTGAAAGCTCCGCTGTGCCTGTGGGGTCAGGGTGTCTGTTTGTGTGCCTAGAGGTGTAGCTGCTGCACCCCCCCACCGCTGATGATGTGTTCCTCAATGGAGAGGTTAACAGGTTTGACCCTGCGCACCCCCCACCCCAACACACAGGCCCACAGCCCCCCACACACACACACACACACACACACACACACACACTCACACACCCCAACAAGAGTTCAATACTTAATATGCTAAATCCTATTTGTTTAACCCGGAGTAAAACTTTATCTCAGGCGGACAGGACTCTAATAAAACTTGTTTTTATAGTGAAATTATATAAAAGCTGTAAAACTGAAAGATGCAGTCGGAGGTATTCCAACGCATTAGCATGAAGGTCACACCGATGTTAATGCAACAGATATTTTCTACATCATTTGATTAGATGATTGTTTTTAAAATGTCAGAATGATTGACCATGTTCGTTCACACGTTTTGTCCCACCAACAGTCCAAAACCCAAATGTAGTGACATTAATAATGAAGAAAACGAGCAAATGGATTGCAGTGGAACCAGATGCATTTTAAGATTTAATGATATAATAAAAATAATTTTCTGTCAACGTAATAATCAGCTCGATGTTTGAGCTCCACTGGGCCCGACCGGCTGACTCGTTGTGAACTCAAGTAACAGTTTAGATACAGACAAACAGACGTGAGTTAAACAGGGAAACGTGTGTTCCCTATGAGGATTAACTCTGAGACCAGTAGCACTGGTCAACACTTCCCAGTGTGTGTGGGATGTATCTGGCCTCTACTCTTTTCATTTCCCAACTAATATCTATGAACAACCAGCTCATCCAGAGCGGAGCTTTTGGTAACGAATAGCTTTTGCTCAATTTAGGTCAGTCAGTGGAGTTTGAAGACTTCTGCTAAGCGCTGCGGTAAAACACAATACATGCCAGGTCTTAATGTCACTGTCACTCAAGGGTTTCCTCCAGAGGCGAAGGATTGCATTGTGGGGGATAACAACACAACCCTGTGGATGGACCGCCCTCTAGTGGAGGGTACTGGCCAATACAGCAGGTGTTCAGAGTGGGCGGAGCAGCCTTTAAAGACAACTCTAGTAACAATAACAACAACAATAACATGTTGCATTAAAGCTCTTTCCACACTGCAATTATGGTTAGAGAATAAACAACTCTTTAGTTTAAAAAAAGTCAGATTTAAATGAAATGAGTATGGATGGACATTCGAGACGCTCGGTGACATCATCCTCAACCAATCATATGGCTAGTTTGACATTCTGGTCGTATTTTCTTTGAGGTCTTTGGCCTACTGGAAGCTCATGAAACTACGTCAGAGTAAACTGCGCTGTGATTGGTCAGTGGGCCCGCATGCAGTTCAATTAGAGGAGAAGGAGATAGATCAGCGGGGGTCAGGAAGTCAAAAAGTCACCACAGTTTTAGTTTTCACTTTTAACTATTTTGTTACTCCGCCCCGATACACGCAGACACGCCGGCATCGGAGCTCTGCGGCGAGCCGAGAAGAGAAAAAATGACTTGCTGTTTAGTTTGTTTAATAAAAGAACAAAGAAGTCTTTAAGAAAAGGGACCTTAAATTACTTACGCTGTAATTTGGCGCTATAGAGAAAAATTACAGGGTGGCGGGCGGAGATTTTCAGGGGGGTCATGCGATCTACCAATACTACGTCACAATCGACTGGTAGATCGAGGCGATCGACGTATTGATCACCCCTGCAAGAGAGGAAAGTACAATGGCTGCAGTTCACAGTGTGGGGATGCTAGAGGTCACTTCAATGTCGCCTACAGACCCTTGAACAGCACGGTAATTTCAATCGAGAGGTTTAGAAAGTCCCGAGTGGCGGCTTTTAACCAGAATAGACAAATGTTGAGGTACATTTCACTTCAGCACATCAAACACAAAGTTATAGCGCTTGACTGCTCTTTGGTTTGAGACACAATCGTCAACCGTCCTCATCTCTAAGCTGCAACACTTAGCGGAGCTAGCATCGAGCCGTTTCATTTCATTTATTTATTTGTACAGGGACCGTACACATTAATCAACCCAGAGGGTAAATGTGTTAGCATTAGCTAAGGCTAAATTTCAGCTTTGGTCCCTGTGGCCAGATGTTAAAGCCTTCACTAGAGGAGTAAGAGTTTAACACAGTAACATAGTAGAAAAAGCATACAGTAAAACATACAGTTTATGATAAAATACTGGCCTCTTCATAAAATCATTAAAACATCAAATAAAATAAGAATTTAACAGACATAAAAACAATAATTATTTACACAATCACTGAGGAGGGAGTCACAGTTCATGCTCACACACCTGACTGCTAAAAAGCCAGTTCTTCAGGCCGTGTTTAAAAGAGTAAAAAGTTCTGCTAGTGCGCAAATTCAGAGGCAGGGCGTTCCAGAGCCGGCCTGCTCTCACTGAAACTGACTGACTAAAAGAGCTCCTCCTAAATGGGATGATGCAGTCGCCTCTCTCCACAGATCTAGTTTGTCTGCTACTCTGTTACCTTCTCACTCGTATACCTGAGAGCGGATGGGCACCGACAAGGAGTGAACTCATTGCACCCCCGTCTCCAGCCTCTTCCGTGGTTCGTTGTTTTTAAGTCTGTTTGTTTGTATCTCAGTTAGCACGTTGTTTTAGACAGAACGCCACGAGCCACGCTAAACACACGGGTCTCGCGCTAAAGGTAAGTGACCCTCCGGTCGCGCATGCGTGCGGCGAAGGTGGGCCTACTTTACTACGCAGAGTTTTACTATCGTTTCATCAACGAGGTTTTTCAATGTGAAGAAATTGTTTTTCTATTGGCCTTCGAGTTGTCAATGTTGTTCGATGTTGTTCTCCTCAAAGGGTAAATAATAATCAGACAATAATAATAAAGTTATAGTTATTCTTTCAGACTGCATTTGAAATCTGCCATACACAAAAAAAACGTCGACTTGAACTGTCCACTAGAGGGCGCCACTGCCCCGCGGAGGCAGAAGAGCGAGAGGCCACAAAGAAGAGCGGTTACGAGAATTCAATCATTCATAAATGAGCTCCTGTGATCTCCTTTGTGAATGTATTCTCCTGGTGAACTCTGCAAACAACACACACACACACACACACACACACACAAACAACTGATGCTCGGTGCATCGGGGAGGTCAAGTTGGATCATAAATGAGGTCATTATTTGATATAATAAAAAAAACATTGGCGTGCGTTGTCTCACCTCTCTGTGTTTTCTGTGCAGGTCATCAAGCGTGAGATGAAAGAGTGAGACAGGTGTGTGATCAGGTGATCCTGTCTGAGGTCATCCTCCCGTCCCGTGGCCTCGATATTCTCTCGCTCCCTTTATTCATCTCCTCCCTGCGTCTCTATTCCCCTCTCTGTCTGCGGCCTCCTTTCACCAAGGCCTCCTTTTTGTTGTTGTTGTTGTTGTTGTTGTTGTTGTTGTTGTTGTTGTTTCTCCTCTCTGATGTCTGACATCTTGTTTCTCTCGCTCTTGTTTTCTTTGTCTTCTTCTTCTTAACGCTGTTCATACTTTTTGTCTCTATGCTTTAATTACCTGTCACTCTCTTCAATCGCTCCCGTCTGGATATTATTTGGTCTTTTTTTTTTCTCCTGCAGCACCTGAATCTCCCCCTGAGGATCAATGAAGCCTCATCTGATCTTATATTTTAAATGTTTTTTTAATAAATAGCAACAATTTCAAAAATCCAGTCACGGGTAACCAAATATATAATTGATAAATATATCTCAATATATCTCTATATATATATCTCAATATATATATATATATATATATATATATATATATATATATATATATATATATATTGAGATATATATGTACAATGAATGCACTGAACTGGATTATATGCATACATAAAACACGTGAGATTGAGTCTGAATGATTGTAACCTGTGTAATGAGTCCATAATGGTCCAGTGTCACAGGGACGTGGCTTCATAGACACGTCCAATGTCAGGTAAACAAGATCAGTACAAGGCTCCATTAGAGCAGACCGCATACTCAGAAAGGTGTTATAAATAGAAACCATAATTACACCCTTGAAAAAAATTAACATGAATTAACAGACGAATCGAGAGCTCCTTCTTTTCTTTCCATTTCAGGGCATTCGTGCTGCTCTGCTTCCAATAAACATCCGTTAAAATAAGACATGAAATAAGATCCGTGGGCGTGTGACGGATCCACGGCGAGGCAGAACACGGCCGCCGGGCCTCGTGGCTGAGCTTCAGAAAACACCGAGCAGGAAACAATTTGTTTTATCGACCCGTCAGCTCCTGAATGTGGGACATGACAGTAATCACTATTACATAAGGCAACGAGGTCAAAGATGTACGACCCAAGATTAGGAGCTACGCACCATAGGCAGATCCCTGATGAGGATGGGTATATATACTATACAGTACCATTAGATTATTATTAGTATATGTGTGTGAGGGGATGGGATTGGTCCTGTGTGTGCCTGAGAGGGAAAGAGTGTGTGGCTCTCTGTGTGCGTCCGTCTGTCCAGAAATCTTTGAATGAGCAGCTTTAAATATCAGTTTGAGTCCGTTCAACATTTAATAAAATAGTTTCACCTCATTCATTTAATCTCATGGATTTAAAACAAATAAAAAGTCAAAAGGGAGGGATTATGAAGACACAAACAGAGACACAAACAGACACCAGGGCTCCTGTCCCGTGCTTCAAGTCTGCATACTGTTATTAGTGTGTGTGTGTGTGTGTGTGTGTGTGTGTGTGTGTGTGTGTGTGTGTGTGTGTGTGTGTGTGTGTGTGTGTGTGTGTGTGTGTGTGTGTGTGTGTGTGTGTGTGTGTGTGTGTGTGTCTGTGTGTGTGTGTGTGTGTGTGTGTGTGTGTGTGTGTGTGTGTGTGTGTGTGTGTGTGTGAGAGGGGGGTGGGAGGGATCAGTGGACAACAGCTCTTTTCATAGGCGTCTGTGTATCCGGGTCAACTGTGCAGGAGATGCTGTGAGTCCTGCAGCTGTTGGGAAGAGCAGCAGAGAAAATGAGGTGTGTGTGTGTGTGTGTGTGTGTGTGTGTGTGTGTGTGTGTGTGTGTGTGTGTGCGTGTGTGTGTGTGCGTGTGTGTGTGTGCGTGCTGAATGAGAGGAGCTCTCCCCTATACAGCTCGCCAGCTCACACTGACGTATAAGAAAACAACCGAAACAGAAGAGAGAAACAAAGATGGGTTTATGCAAGAAGAGGTCTGCCTCTGATTGTAAAGCCTGACTGGGAGTCGCTGGTTAGTCCGTCTTTCTGTCTTGTTTACAGTTGTTGGACCGGAAGCAGAGTGCAAAGACAAGACGACTCTGGTCATCTCCCTCCCTGAAACAAGTTCAGGTCCAGAGTGGATCGGTATTGATCGGGGCCGATCGGAACCTTTCATGTTGTACACCGTGTCCAACATGAAACGTATACACTTATTGACACATTTCTTTCCATATGTTTTTTGTCTTCTTCCTCCTTCTTTGCACACCACCACTCTTCTTATCTCATCCGTCTGTTCCCGTGTGTTTATTCTCTGGTTTCCCACAATTTCCCATCTCAGGGGAGTTCTGGATCTTCCTCTATTCCCGGGCCGTGCCATGCAGGTCAGACTGGACTCTGGATGGATTCGTTGTAGGTGGGCTCTTTCTATTTCTGATTGTTCAGTAAATGTGCCCCAAAAGTTGAAAACGGTCCAGTATTCAAATTATTTTCTTCTTCTGGCGACCCAAAAGTGGTTCTTGTGAACAGGTAAACAATAAAGTATCTATTAACCATTAGTAAATCATCTATTACATGCTAATTAAGCCATTAGTTACAATCCTCTCTACCTCCATCTGCCTGATGGATCGTGGAGGTCTCCATCGTGGAATATGCCGACTACCAACTATTCATACACTCTGTCATATTAATTGAATGTGTTTTAACTCTAATGATTCCTTCTGGTCACATAACTTGTTCTGTCCATCCTGGAGAGGGATCCTCCTCTGTTCTCTCCTGAAGGTTTCTTCCCTTTCCCCTCCCCCCCCTGAAGGGTTATTTGGGAGTTGTTCCTGATCCGGTGTGAGGTTTTGGGACACGGATGTCTCTGTGTACAGACTGTAAAGCATTCTGAGAATAAGTTGTAGTTTGTGAAATTTGGCTATACAAATAAACTGAATTGAATTGAATGGAATTCTGAACGTATAAACACTTATAAACCAGAGCACTGAGACAACTTTGGTTCAACAGCACTTGTTCTTCGTGAGAAATATAGCACGCGGCCCCTGAAAAAACACATGTATTTATGGTAATGCCTCCATCAGTTCACTGCAGACCAGAATAACCCTCGCCCAGCATGCGCTCTGCACCACGTGCGCCTAATGTCGCTGAGAGACGAGCTCTACTTTGTGCAGAGCGCGGTGTAAAGATTCGTGCAACATTGAACTCACGAAACAACCGAGACGGTGCTGCTGACGCTGCACTTCTGCTGTTACTATATTACAGCGAGAGACAATAAGGGGCGTGGCGGTCCCAGTGGGACGAGGGACACGCTGCAGTGCCTCAGTGCACCGGCACCGCCTCTTCGGGGAGTGGATCTGAGGGCCTCAAGGGTCAAAGCACCGGCTCTGAATCTTTATACTCTCTAGTTTTTTTAAGGGGGGTATTTTTCATATCTTTGATACAATTGTTGTGGATTGGGAACTTTTTTTCTATTTAATCGATAAAAAGTATTTTGCCGTGGAAGTGTTTTTTAAAACACTGCTTCATATACTCTTGAGTTGTGGTTCATCTCAGCGACGAGTTCGTCTTAGTGTGATTACAGCTGGTAAAATATATACTTAAATATATACAGTAATCAGTTATTGATTGTATTTTAATGTCTTACTATTATTACTGTTATTTAATTGTTGAATTTAATTCAATTTACTTTATATAATATTTTACTTTAATCAAATACATAATTATAAATAATACATGTGTGTGTGCGTGTGCGTGTGCGTGCGTGTATACGTGTGTGTACGTGTATGTATATGTGTGTCTGTGCTTATGTGTGTGTGCGTGTGTGTACGTGTGTGTGATAGTGTGCGTTTGCCCGTGTACTCGTGTATGTATGTGTGTGTCTTTGTGCGTTCGTGCGTGTGTGTGCGCGCGCGTGTGTGCGCGTGTGTGTGTGTGTCGGGAGGCAGCTGAGCCCCGACGAGGAGGAGTCAGTGTGTGTGAGGAGCCGCGCGCTCACTGGCTGCTCAGCCTCCGACGCGAGGAGCCGCTCAGAGGTCCGATCCCCGGTCGGTGGGCGCGTGGAGAGCTGAGCACGCGGACGCACTCGAACCTGGAACCGGAAGCGCGAGGAGTCGGCGCGAGGAGCCCCGAGATGATGGAATACATTGAAAGGACTCGGACGCAGTGAAAGTTTGCACCTCGGACATGGAGACGCACGCGCACAGGCAACTTCCAGCCACAGTGACCGTCGCCCTCGCGCTCGCCTGAGGGTTCGAGGGGCCGCGGAGGATGACACCTGCACCCCGCGGCGCGAGGACCGACGCGTCGCTACGCGCGCGCACATCTCTTTGAAACCAGACTCGGTCAAATCTTCTGCTAGAGGGACTATTTTTCTTTCTTTTTCCGCCTCTGAAATCTGCACTAAAACAGATCGCTGCCCCCTTCAGGGTCCGCCGGCCGCGCGGCTTCTCGTTGCGCCGCTGGACTGCGACAGAGCGCGCACACACACACACACACACACACACACACACACACACACACACACACACACACAAACCTCCCTCGGACCCCTCGGACGCACAGGTGAGCCTCAAAGCAGCTCCGAGCTCTCGACAGTGATGGAGATATAAGTGTTAAGATTAATATTGTACAACATTGTATTTATTTTGTGCGTAATAATGTGCATAAAACGCCCAAAATGTGTTGTTTACGCTCTATTCACCAACCCGCTGATTATAGGAGCGCGTAGATTAAATGGTTGATCAACCTTTTAAAAACCCAGCTTCCCCTCAGAGGTCAAAACAAACGTCTTTACAGCATCGCTCATGTATTCATGTCCAAAAACACACAACTGCACTTTGGACGTCCTTACATCCGGACTCACGCTCCACATCCTCAGCCTGAAAGCTTTGGGACGTCCTCTAGAATTTAAAATAAAGTCAAGTGGTGTTTAGTTTTTTTTAAAACCATGACTGCTGCACAGCATGAGGTTGGGGTCCGCTGTGGGAGGGGGCGTGGTGTGTGTGTGTGTGTGTGTGGGGGGGGGGGGTTTAATACGTGGCCGTATGGAAGTTAAATGAGATTACGTGTCGTCATCGCACTGTGCCGACCTCCTCCTGTGTCTCCTGCAGGTCGACATGCCGGCTCTCACCTCTCCGTGCTCTTCACTCTGAGCCCCCTCTCTCTCTCTCTACGGGCGTGTCTCACCATGGGCACGGTGCTGTCGCTGTCCCCCGGGTCCCGGAAGACGGGCTACTATGACGACCGTCCGGGCTCGCTCAGCCAGTACCCGAGCATCAGCAGCCGCTCCCTCAACAGCCAGAAGGAGCGCGGCGGGCCGAGGAGGGCCCAGTCCATCTTCCTGCCGGCGCTCACCTGGAAGCGGCTGGTGGCGTCCACCAAGAAGAAGGGCGGCGCCCGGAGAGGCGGGGACCCCCTCAACAACAACAACAACAGCATCAACCTCTACCAGAAGGACCCCCTGCTGCACCGTAACCACGCCGACGTGAAGAAGTCGCTGTCGTGCGCCAACCTGTCCAGCTACGAGGGCCCGGCGGCGGCGCCGGGCTACGGGCCGGGCGGGGGGCGGGGCCACGGCGGGGGCGTGGTCGGCTACGGCAGAACCCAGCAGCCCTCCTCCGTGAAGAAGCCCCTCCCCCACGGGACCTCCTCCTCCTCCTCGTCGCCGCGGCGCGTGGTGGTGCAGGCGTCCACCAGCGAGCTGCTGCGCTGCCTGGGCGACTTCCTGTGCCGCCGCTGCTACCGGCTGAAGCGCCTGGCGCCGGCCGACCCGGTGCTGTGGCTGCGGGCCGTGGACCGCTCGCTGCTGCTGCAGGGCTGGCAGGACCAGGCCTTCGTCACGCCGGCCAACGTGGTCTTCGTGTACATGCTGTGCCGCGAGGTGGTGGACGGCGACGCGGTGGCGTCGGAGCACGAGCTGCAGGCCACGCTGCTCACCTGCCTGTACCTGTCCTACTCCTACATGGGCAACGAGATCTCCTACCCGCTCAAGCCCTTCCTGGTGGAGGCGGGCAAGGAGGCCTTCTGGGACCGCTGCCTCGCCGTCATCGACGCCACCAGCGGCAAGATGCTGCGCATCAACGCCGACCCGCACTTCTTCACGCAGATATTCGCCGAGCTGAAGGGCGAGGGCGGCGGCGGCCCGCGGGACTTCAGCCGGATGCTGGAGCGGTGAGAGGGCGCCGGGCCGCCGGGCCGCCGGGCGCCGCCGGGCCGCTTTTTCTTTCGTACCCTCGAGGACTCGCTCGCACAGTTGGTCGTCGTCGTTGTATTTGTTGTTGTTGTTGTTGTTGTTTGCGGGAGCCGACAGAGCTCCGGAGACACGCTGGATCATTCCTTCTGGGTTTTATTGCCCCCCCCCCCCCCCTCAAAGTCATTGGCTAACAGAAGCTCACAGCTGTGTTTTTGTTCTGACCCTGGATTATCCACCCCACTCAACCTGGAATGGAGCGGCCATGTGGCCCATGCCCCATGTTGACATCCGCTGCCCCCCCCCCTCTCCTCCCCCCACGAGCCCCGCATGTGTCAGCAGTGAAGAGTGACGGATGGGGGACAGCTGAGAGGTCCGTGTCAGGTCCTGCTGGTCTTGCTGGTCCTGCTGGTCCTGCTGGTCCTGCTGGGCGGCCCCTGAGGGCCTCGGGGGTCAGTTGCTGTTTCATTAATCTTCTTCTCTCATCGGCCTCTGTGTCCGTCACTTGATCTCAGGAGCGTTTCCTGGTGGAAGCAGAATTGACGTGGTCCGTGTGTATGTGTGTGTGTGTGTGTGTGTGTGTGTGTGTGTGTGTGTGTGTGTGTGTGTGTGTGTGTGTGTGTCGGCATCGCGCGGCGGCTGGCAGCCCGGCTCATCAGCTGTTCGCTCCGTCCTTTGTCTCGTGGACAGGAGCGCCCACAGGCGGTGGTGTTAATGAGATTAGCAGATTACCGCGGCCCCGCCCCTCTCTGAACCTCTGCCCCCCACACCCCCCCCCCCACCCCCTCCTCCTCTCCCTCACCCCCTCTTCTTGTCCACTCGGCAGCCCTGCGGAGCTAATCCAGGTTTACGAGACCTCACAGGACCTCAAACACAAACACAAACGCACACACACACACACACACACACACACACACACACACACACACATCTAAATATTTTGGCCCGTTACTAAACGGCGAGCGCTGCTCCTCGGGTTCCGGATGGTTCTGGTCGTCTCTCTCTCGTCCCTCCAAGGCCTCTACCGGTCCACTTCCTGTGTGCTGTGAGGTCACAGGGGTCACAGGGGTCACAGGGGCGGCCCGGGTGAGCCTCGTGGTTCCTCCCGGAGCTCGACCCAGTCAGGAAAGTTTCAGCTGGATTTCATTTCTTTTTTTCAGCTGCAGTGTCTGAAGCAGACTTTGCAGGCTGTGGATTGTATTTTAATCTGAATACATCCAGACAGAAAGATGAGGGCAGCTTGTGACCCTGAACATGAAACTGGTCGACTAGAAGTCACTAGTTCACCGACGAGGGAACAACAACGTTCAAACCAACCAATTAAAGGATAAATGAACTGATACTAGAGACGTGTTGCTTTAAAGCTCCAGGGGAACCATGGCAACACGAGGCCTCAAGGTCACGGGAGGGACCTTACATCCCGATCTGCACACACATGTGCAAACAAACGCCCTCTGTCCCCCCCCCCTCCCCCCTGGGGTAATCCAGTCCTAATCCTCCCGCCTCAATCAAATAGAGAGGGAGAGGAAGCGAGGGATGAGAACACGAGGAAACGAGTAAACGCTCCGGTGTCACGCCTCTATAGGCGGCCCTTCAGAAGCCTGCTGCGGCATCCCGGAGGTCCTCCAGAGACCCCCGGAGCTCGGCCCCTTCTTCTCGGAGGGAGAGGAGAGGGCGGTGGCTCAGTCTCCTCTTCTGGAGTTTTGACTGGCCGCCATTTTGGGTTTGATGGTCAGTGCCTCTGTCTCTCTCTCTCTCTCTTTCTCTGTCTCTCTCTCTCTCTCTCTCTCTCTCTCCTTGGTCCCCCATGCTTTGACAAGGACACTTCTGTCTTGACTCGGCCCCCCCTCCCAACACCCATCCCCCCACCGCACACACACACACACACACACACACACACACACACACACACACACTCAGCTGTTGTTTCATTAGATTTGACGCCCCGCGCCCCTCCGGCTATTGTCAGGACGAGGGCCAAATGGAGCCGGTTGGTGGCACCGCCTCGGGTGTGTGTGTGTGTGTGTGTGTGTGTGTGAATGCGAGTCAAAGTGAAGGAAGGCGACCTCTGCCTCCACCAGGCCCTCCCTCACCTGGACGTTACTCCGATCAGGAGAGACGGCGTCAGCCTCCCGCCCGATGGTGTTTTGCGTTCCCGGCGTCACGGAGAACGCCTCCCGGGCTCGTCGAGCTCCAACGAACTAAAGAGACGTTAATCTGGTCTCGACCAAGGAGGTCTAATCCCGAAGCCCCCCGTCCCCCCCCCAATGAACTTACACCCCGGACCTCTGATTCTGATCCTCCGATCCCCCCCCCCCCCCCCCCCCCCATGGGTTTTAATGTCTGACACGATGTAACGGAGAAGTCTGCTGTTGTTCTATTTATCTCAGTGTCAACAAGCATTGGACAATACTTTAGTATTTTAGTACTTTAGTACTTTCAGGCCCATTTCTGTGTTTTTGCTCGGACTAGAGGAAAAAAGTGTTTTAGGAACGTGTCATGACCTCTAGCATCAGACCTGGAGCTCTAGGAAGCCGAGCTCTGAGGATTGGAGCCAACGTTCTCAAACCGAGGAGCGCAAAGCGTTCTGTGGGACTATCTTCATCAGCGGATGAACACACATGAGGACGCTCTGTGGGGGTGTGATTCAGGCTGTGGAGGACCAGCTCCACGTCGGGGGCTCGTGGACAGGTTTCAATAGGTTTGGGCCCTCGGTGCGACTCGTGTTTCTGACGATATGAAATACAAAAGCTTCCAGCTGAACCTCCTCCAGGCCACAGCTCTGTGAGTTGTGTTACGTTCTGTCAGTGTGACGGAGAGAGGGAGAGACACACTGCTCAACGGAGGAGAAGATAAAGATGTGAAGATATAAAGATAAAGAACAACAAGAAATGATCCGTCCGTGTCGTAGGGCATAGAGCCAGGTAACTTAGAAATGTTGACTCTTCTTCTTCTTCTTCTTCTTCTTCTTCTTCTTCTTCTTCTTCTTCTTCTTCTTCTTCTTCTTCTTCTTCTTCTTCTTTCTTCTCCTCCTCCTCCCTTCTTCTCCTCCTCCTTCCTTCTTCTCCTCCTCCTTCCTTCTCCTGTTTTACAACGTGTCGTGTTCACTGAGCGGTATCATCATCATCCCTCCGTTAAACCCAGGTGTCTAGTTCCCGTGTGCCGGTATCGACGTCTCTCCTCCGTCCTCAGGTGTACCTGTGTCTGCAGGTGTACCTGTGTCTGCAGGTGTACCTGTGTCCTCAGGTGTACCTGTCTCCAGGTGTACCTGTGTCTCCAGGTGTGGCTACCTGTGTCAGCGCTGCTTCAACAGAGACAGGAAACTCAAAGAAACTTGTTTTCTCACTATCAAAGCATGCAAAGTCGTAAGTTAGCATCTTTATTTTAGACTCAACCGTCTCATCGACCAACAGAGGTGATGAGTTCACTCAGCCGCGTGTCGGCGCCTCAAACGACACGACCGGCGCCCAGAGCGCGGTGCGGACGCCGAGCGGCGGGGCGCGTGGCGCCGGGAGAGTTTCTCATCGACGGCCAGCTGGAGACACAGAGGCGGCCATTGTTCACGCAGCGGAGCGTCTTCCTCCACGCAAGAAGCGCTCCGACCGGACAGAGATACACGTAGAACTGTCCTGAGTCCATCACCTCCTCCTCCTCCTCCTCCTCCTCTGCCCACGTTTCCATCCTCCCCTTCCTCAGCCATCATTGTTACTGTCACACCAACATGAAGCGGAGCATCGCCTCCAGTGACTTTTGTGAAGCCACTAAAGGTGTGTGTGTGTGTGTGTGTGTGTGGTGTGTGTGTGTGTGTGTGTATGTATGTGTGTGTGTGCGTGAAGCTACGCGTGAGTTACTGAACAACAAATGTGACTTTTAGTTATTTTGTTTCTGTTTTGTTTTTTTCATCACGATGACATTTACTGTGTTGATTATTTAATAAAGTATTGAGCTGAAGTTGAGCCCGTCTCTATCTCTCTCTCTCTCTCTCTCTCTCTCTCTCTCTCTCTCTCTCTATTCCTCACATCTTCCACGCTTCACACATAGAGCACCACCCTTTGTTCTCCGCGTGGTGCTCATGAAACTCTCTCCTCCGCCTGCCGCCCGCTCTCTGCAGACGGGCAGTAAATCCAACGGAGGACATAAAGTAAGTCAACGCACCGCCACACAAAGGCCGGGCGCTGCAGATGGCCTTTTGGGTTCTTGTTAGGGGGGGGGGGGGGGTCTCTGCAGTCAATCACCACAGGTGGAGACATGCTGCTGCCTCTCCGGCCACTCTGAGAGGAACGCAGGTTTTAATGTCCGTCGCCGGGCGTTTTATCTCATTTGAATACATAAAGTCTCTCGTTTAGTTGTAGTGGTGGAAAGTATTGAAGACTTAAAATGACTTAAGTATAAATAAATAAATGCTTGAATAAATACAAGAATAAATAAATACATTTATTTAAGCATTTATTTATTTACATAAACATTTATTTAAGCATTTATTTATTCCTGTATTTATTTATTTAAGCATTTATTTAAGCATTTATTCCTGTATTTATTTATTTAAACATTAATTTAAGTATTTATTTATTTATTCCTATATTTATTTATGCATTTATTTATTTATGCTTAAGTCATTTTAAGTCCTCCATAGGAATGTACATTTGCTCAAGTACTCTATACTTAATATACATCAGAGGTACTTGCTACTTTAAACAATCGTGTCGTTTTTATACAACATTTGACAACATTAGTTATTTTCCATTTTCAAAATATTAATACCAAATATTGTTATGTATTAAGCTCCCAGTCGTGTATAACATGATTATAATGCTCCCCACGGGTCCAGCTGTGATGAACACATTGAAGCATCACTAACAGACAGGTCCAGTTATGAAAGAGGCCATTCCCTTTGAGCACTTGAGGATATTTGACCTAAAGTACCAAAACTTTCAGCAAGAACTATGACTTTTTAAACACAGATTCAAGCATTTAATTATTTGTCATACAAAATATGTTTGCAGAACAAGTGCTCTGAAAGAAATGGTGGTGACATGTTCTCAGAACTGTTTGGGAAATGCGGAAAATAGGAAAATGTGCAAAAGCAAATTCAAAAAGATGTGGGCTACTCTCAGGTTTCCCACAAACACACACACACACACACACACACACACACGCACAGCTGCACATAGTTTAATATACAGGTCACAAGCCCGTAAAATACCACAAATGCCCTCGAATAAAAACACAAGGGTCTCCAGTTTCACACACGCAGCCTTCGTCACACGACAGATGCCGGCCGTAAAACTCAAAAAGGACTTTTCAGGCAAAGCAGCTTATTCCTCGGTCATTTTCTGATGAGAAATGATTATTTAAATGACATTTGTAATCGGTTCACAATGCCGGAGCGAGGGGACGGCCGGGTAAAAACCATATGGCGCTGGTCGGAGCCGGGGTCAGAGGCCGGGACTCCAGAGGGCCGAGGGGTGAGGGAGGGAGGGGAGGGGGGTGAGGGAGGGAGGGAGGGAGGTGATGAAGACGCGTCGCTGCAGACGGCTGCCAGAGCCGGACCGAGTCCTCCTAGCTTCCTCCTGTCGTCTGAGGACACAAATCAGCGGCTTCCTGCCTCCCAGTGGCTCCCAGTGGCTCCCAGTGGCTCCCAGTGGCTCCCAGTGGCTCCCAGTGGCTCCCTTTCAGCTGCTGCTCTCTGCCTTTTATCAGCCCTCTGGGAGCGTCACACAAAAAGCCTTCTGTCTATGCTTCTTGGTATCCATTATCAATTCAAGCTGTTTTAAATCTAGTACTTTTTTACTAGCTGCTACATGTCAGCTATAAATGTAAAAACGTTTCCTAAAAGACGACGTCTGGACGCGCGATCTTTAAATGTACACTCAGAGCAGATCTGCTGCCTCCCCTGTGACAGATCAGCTCCTCACCTTCCTTCTTTATTAGTTGTTTTCATCCTGTCTCACTATCATGTCATTCCAGATCCTGCTTCCATCTCTCAGTCCAGCTCCTTCACCTGCCTCTGATCACCTCGTTAGTCCCTCATTACCTTCACCTGGTCCTCACGTCCTTCTCACCTGCAGCCCATCCCCTCGTTAGTCCCTCATTCCCTTCACCTGGTCCTCACGTCCTTCTCACCTGCAGCCCATCCCCTCGTTAGTCCCTCATTCCCTTCACCTGGTCCTCACGTCCTTCTCACCTGCAGCCCATCCCCTCGTTAGTCCCTCACTATATAGCTCCCTCACTTCCACTTGTCCTCTGACAGCTTGTCTTGTGTTCTTCTTGACCTCCAGCGGTACACAGTGTGTTCATCTGTTCCCGTCTGTTTTGTTCCTGTCGGAACTTTGAGTAAAGTTTTAGTGATCAGTGGCTCATTGTTGTTGTGTGGGTGTGGTCTAAGAAAATATCAGCATGTAGAGCTGACTATCTTACTCCCAGTTCATAACTGAGTGGCCATGAGCCTTTTCTTGAATAGCCACATTGTTTTGGGTTATGTGTAGAAAGTTCTGTTTGAAAGGAATCACATCATGTGACGTCGGGGTCGGTCTGATGGTCGATGGTACAGCGCTAGGACCGCAGACAGCAGACTTCTCCGGCCTGGGTGAGATGGTCCACTCAGTCAGGAGGAGGTAAAGAAGAATTCTGTGAAGAGCAATCGGAGGTCATTAAAGCCTCGTCAAGTGCAAAAAACAACAGTCAATCTTATGACTGCAGTAGCCTACTGTAGTACACAGGTGTCAAACACATGGCCCGCGGGCCGAGTGCGGCCACATCATCTAATGTGAACCATGACGGCTTGAAAGACACATGATCACCTTTTAATTAAATACATTTAAGAACTAGAATGAGAGCGCATACCTTCGCATATCACAAGATTGAATTATGAACAATTTGGCACTAGTTTCACGCAAATCGGATGCCAATTAACCGAGATATCGCAAATTTACGTTTTTCACCTTTTCGTGACCTTGACCTTGACCTTTGACCCAATCACTCCCAAAAACTAATCGGTTGTTCCTTGGGTCATGACCAATCATCCCACCAAGTTTCATAAGAATCGGCTCAGTTTTGTCTGATTTAGACGAATAACGGACGGACAAACGGACATATTCACAAATAAATACACGCCGGCCAAAACATTACCTTCTGCATTTTCAATGCGAAGGTAAAAATATCCTGTGCCTTTCATTTTGAAGGTTTCAAATGGATTTACGTTATAATATTAGAGATATGTTCTTGTGTACAATATTTCAACACTCAAATAAACAATAAGCAAAAAGAGTTATTTACCTTCGCATTGAAAACGCTGAAGGTTATGTTTTGATAGCCGTTTAATTATTTGTATGCGTGTTATTCGCATAACTCAAAAGGTATTAAACCGAATCGCATGAAATTTGGTGGGATGATTGGTTATTATCTGGAGACTATTTGAATAGATTTTGGGATTGATCGGGTTAAAGGTCAAGGTCATGAAAAGGTCAACATCTTCTTTTTACGTCTCCTCTGATGCATCCTGGGTAAAGTGGGAGGATCAAGTCACATCCGAGCATTTTGACCGTGCTTTGAAAGAAGCAAACTTTGAATGTGAACATGTACCCGGGCTGAGACTGATGACGAGACACGAGTCCACGAGGACACAAGTAGAGGAAAGGACACAAGTAGAGGAAAGGACACAAGTAGAGGAAAGGACACAAGTACGCTGATTGAGAAACGCCGTAAGTAAATGTTGTTCATGTTAGTCTTTTGTCCTGTTGTGCAGTTCCAGCATAGTTGTGTTTTTGTTTATACTTTGATCATCTTTTCCCAGCATAGCTGTGATTTTCTGTTTTCCTAAACCCATCTTAGTTTCCTGCTCTGCAGCAACTTTATGTTGTACTTTGTTTCTTTGGAATTTTTGGGAACTTCCTATGTTTAAATAAACCCTTTCGATTGCCCTGAATTTTAGAGTCGTGCTCTTGGGTCCTGTTTCTGAGTCTTGTCGGATACCTCTTTCCAATTGTTAAGCTAAGCTAACCAGCTGCTAGATGTGGCTTCCTATGTAGCATACACACATGTACATGGTATCAGTCTTCTCCTCTAACGATCAGAAAGAAAGAGAAGGAATGTACTTTCCCCAAAAGTGTTGATGTGTGATTACAGGACTTTCACTTGTAGTAGAGAACCCTTATAATCTGGTAAACACCAGCTCCACCACTGCAGCTAACGACACGTCAAGCTAACGGCTTGAATGTGGTTTTACGCCCTCAGAAAGGATTCAAGTGTGAGCGCTCTGGATTCTCAGATATTTCCTGATTACTAAGCATTCGGGGCCGATGGCGTGTTGACACAACAAGCGCCCCCCCCCCCCCCTTAATACTGTAATCTCCAGCATGTGACCGATGACGGAGGGATGCTGGGACAACCTGCGGCGCTCACCAAACCAGTGCCCGGTCTGCCCCTGAGAGGATTTAGAGGGGGGGGGGGGGGGAACACGGCAGCTCGGGGACACATATTATATTCCCGCTGGTAAATCCTCTCCAACTCATTACCAAATCCTTCGCTACAGGGCTGCTAATCTCTGAAGAGAGGCCGGCCAGGTGCCGGTCCTTTTTGCAATGGAATTGCACGCCGTTCTGAGTGATTGCATCAACAGTCGACGGATTAGAGGAGAAGCAGAAGAACTCTGCTGGCCCGGCGCGGCGAGAGGAAGGTGGCAGAACGTCGCAGCAATCCAGAACGTCGGAGAAGAAGAAGAGAAGAAGAAGAAGAATCCCCCGGGTCACGAACCGGAGATCGCCCGACTGATCGCAATGTTCACGTCTGCAATGTTGGCCGCCGGGCTCTTTCCATCCGCAGGCCTCCGGTTGGATGAGAACGGGAAAAGAAAATGATCGGGAAACATTATGTTGGGAGGGTAAAAAGTGGGAAGGCGGCTCTGGATGTGACGAGAAGACAATTGGGGGAATAATTGTTGCACGAGCTGCCGTCAAACTACATCTACCAAAGAATGAAAAACACCCCGCTCCCAAAAAACTGAACGATGAACACAATCCGGCTTTGGCGAATCCATATGTCCTCATTTGATACGATGATTAGCGTGTGTGTGTGTGTGTGTGTGTGTGTGTGTGTGTGTGTGTGTGTGTGTGTGTGTGTGTGTGTGTGTAAAATAATGAGCGGTGGAGAGGGTTTGCTTGAATTTGCATCCATCCCGCATCTAATTTGCAAATCCTATCTTCATACATCAGGATGACAGAAAGCACGTCACATCGGTGGAACCGTTACCGGGAGAAGAGCCGGTTCGTCCACTCACCCCCCCTCACTTCCCTCCTCCTCGTCTTTTAATCAGATTCACTATTAACTTTCTTTTCCCACTGAACACGCCTTGTTGTCAAGCGGGGGGGGACCAGGTTATTTCCGTCGGGTGTTTACTTGCACCTCTCTCTCGGCTAACGAGATCTCAGAGTAAGTGGGAGAAACGGCGTGTTCCTGCACGGCTACTGACTCGACTCAGTCACTGGGGCAGAGGGCATTGTGGGACATTTTTATAGACGTACAACAAAAAAAGCATACCAGAGTTCTGGTTATGATCGGCTTTCGACGTCTCCAGTGCTACCTGCAGTGCGCCGATACATGAAGAGATATTCTGGCATGAGTCGTGTTAGTAGTTGTGTTTCCGATCGTCCCTCGGCCAACAACACGCAGCGGGGCTGGAACACATTCGAAATGCCTCTCAGGTGCACATTTCACACCAGAAACACTTCCTCTTCTCGACGATGCTATTTATAAGATCGTTTGAAAATGAGTTGAAAAGAATTGAAGATGATCGCGTTAGCGTTAGCAGCTACTAGCACAACACAATGACTCAGCGTTATCGTCACACAATAGTAAAAATGCAATCATGGAGTCGGGTTTTAACGTTCTTCTTCTTCTTTATTTGCAGCTGACGGATGAGGAGGCCGGATCCGCTGTGGGCCCTTCGGCTTCCTCCCCGTGGTTCACGCCTCAACGTCAGCGTCACTCTGCAGCCGCGAGTCACAGGAATTAAAAGGTGCGAATTGGTGTCAAATCTCATTGAGTTTGGGCCCGACCAAAGCGACACTCACCCGCTAAATGGAGCGCGTCGTATTGCTCGGACTTCAAAAGGCGTGAAGAGGAAGCTGTGATCTCATTTGCATATGAAACTTTCAGCTGGTTTGGAACAGTTCTTAATGTCGTATTCGTCAACTGGTAACTGAGCAGCAAAATCAAACATGTTGAGTTCCTACATTGAGCTTTAAAGCAGATAAACCTGAGCCAGTGCGCACATAACACACGGCGAATACGAATACGGAGACGCATTTCGACATTTTCACAGCTCCACATTCGCCCTCCGTAAAAACACGACGCACATCTTTTCTGCAGCTACAGTTATTTTAAGTTGCAGGGTGTTGATTGAAGAGTTGCAGAGTGGTTAGGTGTGTGAAAGTGACGCTTATTATGCAAGTCACACACTTGTAAAAGATATACACATATCTGCACACACACACACACACACACACACAGGCTCTCAGAGGTTTGGTGAATATCAGTTTGTCAGTCATCAATATAATTTGAAAGATGTTTGTAAGTTTACTGTACAAAAGGCTAAAAAGGGATTAAAAGAAGATGTGTTTCTATTGTAGGGGTCCGATTATGGAATAATGTTGAAATGGATATGTCACGCCTGACGTCACAGCGAGGTGCAGGAGCTCATGGACAGAGAAACTAACCATTATTGTGTCTGACTGCAACAGATAAGCAACGTCACCATGTCTTTGACGTTCTGGTGGACTGAAGCCGCGCTGAATGTCTCTCGTTCCTAATCACGCCGTTTAAGTCGCCGCAAATCCTGCAAAAAAAAAGAAGATGTATGTGAGTATTTATCAAGCCGGCTGATCGGATCCAGAGGACACCGAGGGGACACGAGAGGAAGCAGCTGGTACGTCACCGAGTGGGCGGCTCGGATTGGACCTCAGCTCCTGCAGGTTGGAGGAGCGTAACACACACACACACACACACACACACACACACAAGCTTCAGCCCATGCATTGGTGCAGGAATCCCTCTCAGAGGCTCACAGGGCAGCACAAGGCTTCTGACCTCTTCCAATCACATTTTAAAAACTAGAACGGGCACCCGGTAGAGCGCATACCTTCATATCACAAGATTGGGCTTTGAATTATGAAATGTTTTGGCATTAGTTGCATGCCAATTGGATAGGGATTGACATGGTAAAAAGAAGATTTTGACCTTTTCATGACCTTGACCTTTGACCCGATCAATCCCAAAATATAATCAAATAGTCCCCAGATAATAACCAATCGTCCCACTAAATTTCATGCGATGCGGTTTAATACTTTTTGACTCATGCGAATAACACGCACGCATACAAATACACGGCGATCAAAACATTACCTTCAGCATTTTCGATGTGAAGGTAAAAAAATGTTCTAGTCTTCCTTCCAAGGCCCAAAGCACGTTGGAGGAATTAGCATTTTAATCACGGTATAATGTGGATACAGCACTTTGTTCGGGAGGCGAAGCAAAATCAAAACACAGAGACCTGGAAACCTTGAATAATTTATTTTCTTTCTACTCGTTCCATTTTTTTATTACTTCTGGATAATTGTCACAGTCTGCATTTTGTTGTTGTTTTTCGATTCAGGCAACAGCCCAAAAAGTTGTTCTCATTTCATTAAAAAAGCAACTCGATGTACAAAAATATATCCTGAAGGTTTTCTCTACGGCTGCTTTTATGAATTGAGACGTACAATTAAAAAAACTACATTTCACATCTGTTTTGGTTCCATCTCGTCTTAAGACAATACCTTCGACTATCTGATGCAACGTTAAAAGCAAAACGTTTCGGGTCGATGTTTTAAACATTCAAGCGATCTTTGCGGGATATCGCTGCAGCATCCAGCACGAGCTCCGGAGGTCCGGCCATTAGTCGTCGGGGGCGACGAGCAGGACGAAACCGTCCCGGCTCTTCTTGAAGTTGGCGCCGCTCTGGCCCGCTTTGGTTTCCACGGTGACGCTCTTCGGTTTGCCCCGCATGTGAAGCTGCAGAGCCGACCGGCAGACCTTCACGGGGAGGGGGACCTTTCTTACACTGAAAGAGAGAAAGACAAAACATACGTTTTACTAGACTTGATAACAACAACAACAACCACAACAACAAAAGGCTTATTTCCACAGCCTGTGGACTATATGCCTTTCCTTTCCTCTAATCTTTCCCTCGTTTCCTAATCCCAAACAAAAGTAAAGGCCCTGAGAGAATGTGTCTAACTATAAACACGATGTGTAATGTTGGTCAATCGGTGCTGACAGATGACGACAAATTATTCAAATACTGTCAAACTCATTGAATGTGTTCATATAACTCTATAATGCCTTCTTCTGGTCACATGACGTCTATTGTTCATCTGGTCACATGACGTCTATTGTTCATCTGGTCACATGACGTCTATTGTTCATCTGGTCACATGACGTCTATTGTTCATCTGGTCACATGACGTCTATTGTTCATCTGGTCACATGACGTCTATTGTTCATCTGGTCACATGACGTCTATTGTTCATCTGGTCACATGACGTCTATTGTTCATCTGGTCACATGACGTCTATTGTTCATCTGGTCACATGACGTCTATTGTTCATCTGGTCACATGACATCTATTGTTCATCTGGTCACATGACGTCTATTGTTCATCTGGTCACATGACGTCTATTGTTCATCTGGTCACATGACGTCTATTGTTCTGTCCATCCTGGAGAGGGGTCCTCCTCTGTTCTCTCCTGGAGGGTTCTTCCCTTTATTTTCCCTGTGAAGGTTTTTTTCATATTTCTTGGGAGTTGTTCCTGATCCGATGTGAGGTCAAAGGTCAAAGGTCAGGGATGTCTATGTGTACAGATTGTAAAGCCCTCTGAGGATAATTCGTGACATTGTGCTACACAAAGTAAACTGAATTGAATTGAATTGACGGCTCGGCCCTGCACACTGAGCCGCACACTGAGCCCCGTCACGGCCCCGAGGCCCTGGAGGCTCGACTGGGTATTCACGATTCTCTCACGGACGTACTCGGGACTGTCGTTCGCCGCTCTGTGAAAGCACTTCAGTTTGAACTCGGTCCAGCGTTACAAGAGCAGGTTGGATTAGATTAGATTAGATTAGATTAGATCAGGTGCGCAAACCGCGTCTTCTCGTCCATCTTTCCCCGTGAAAACATTCAGCCGTTTCACCTGTAGCTCTCCATCCGTTGGAGTTCCCCCCCTCCATCCCACGGCGCTCCTATCTGACTCGACACCCACTCCTCAATGGAAGCCTTCAGCCCCCCCCCCCCCCCCCCCTCAATCTTAATGAGCACTTCCCCTAGCTGCTTGGCAACCATCTCTGGGGCGACGGCAGCATCACGAAGGGGGCCGAGGCCGAGTTTGGTACCCGCGAGGCGGTGGCGAGCGGCGAGCGGCCCTCGCCGGGTCCCGCGCGTCAGAGGGTTCATCATCCGTGAAAATCACCGTCCGCGTCAGACGCCCAGCGCCCGTCACCTCCGGTTGCCCCCGGCGACTTGAGTCTCTTCAGGGAAAACAATCTGAGTCAGGCTGTAACAACGGCAGTGCGGAGAGCGACTTCTGTAAACGGTGCAAATGTGCGACCCGCCGGCAAACAGGACATGACTCACACGTGTGTCATCGAGCGTGACGCACGGCGACACCATGCTGGGGGGGGGGGGCAATGGACACGTTAATGGCGGCTTTTGAACTCAGCGCCTCCAAACGGAGCCTCAGACAAGAGGAGAAGCTCTTCAGACGACGACAATTCAAGAGTCCAGAGGGAAAAACTCGACTAAAGAGAAGACTTGTCGTCGCAGGTGGACGTGAGCGTCAGACGGGACCAACAGGCGCCTGAACAGGATCCAGCTGCCGCCTCCAGCACCGCGACACCAACGAAGAAGACGGGAGGAACGACAGAACCACGGAGAATAAAGAACGGCAAGAGAACGAATGTCTGAGAAAGAAAAAGGGCCGAAAGAAAGAATGAAGGAAGGAACGCCGAGAGACTAGTACTACAGACTAGTACTACAGACTAGTACTATAGACTAGTACAGACTAGTACTACAGACTAGTACTACAGAATAGTACAGACTAGTACTACAGACTAGTACTGGTGCCCATTGATTGTACTATAGAGGTTTATTCCACATTCTGTGAGGGTTTTTAACTGACTGTGTTGAAGGAGGAGATTACAGTAAATAAATCACATGATTGTAATACTAGTTATTAAATCACATGATTGTAATACTAGTTATTAAATGATAAGTGTTGTACTGTTATGACGGTCACATGGTTCCCCTCATATCTCTAGTAATTTGCCAGCGGATGAAATGACATCTCCATAGCGTGTTATTGTTGTTGTTGTTGTTGTTGTTGTTGTTGTTGTTGACGTTCCTCTCTGGTGTCCTTGTGAACGCGGCTCTGTGAGTCATGAGGATTCATAATTAGTTGAATTCGTCGTGTGAGTCGTGGACGTGATCAGGAGGGATTGTTTCGGTCATGTGGAGATGAAACGCTGGAGACGAGACAAACATCACATCTGTAGACGATGACCTGACATGTGACCAGATTCACTTATTAATCAGTAGACACTGTGAAGGATCTCATATATAATCATGTGTTGACACTAAACACTGAAGCTGAGCGCGGTGCCGGCTCCACATAGACACTGAATGAGCTCCACTGTAATCACTGTGAGGCTCAGACCCTGAGTCACATGACCCGCCAGCTGCGTGAGGACGGGAGGAAATGGGTCAGTGGTCATATTATACGCCGTTTACGTCCCCCTGGCTTAAAAGCTGTTGCCATAGTTACTCTCGGTGGTGGAGGAAGTATTCAGTCGACTTGAGTTCAGACCGCATGGGACAAACACTTTAAGTCCTGTGCTTTAAATGTTGCCTCAGAAAAGTATGCAAGCATTATCACAAAAATATACTAAGTATCAAATTAAAAGTACTCAAAACTGACAAATGTCCCCTGTAACTGTTATACAATATTATATATACATATATAATATAGTATATCATATATATATATATTATTTATATATAATATATATATATATATATATTATATCATATATTCTATCATAGATATATTATGTATATATATATATATATATATATACATTATCATATAACAGATTCATTTGTCAGCTTTGAGTATTTCTTTGTTTGATACTTAGTACATTTTTCTATATTTGTATATATATATATATATATATATATATATATATATATATACATTATCATATAACAGATTCATTTGTCAGCTTTGAGTATTTCTTTGTTTAATACTTAGTACATTTTTCTATATTTGTTTCTATAAGAAAAAGCTGCAAACGTGGAGGTGTAACCATGGAGATGTCGGCTGTCATTGTTTCCAGATGTGGATTCTCAGGTATCTCAGCATCTCAAGTCAGACGGCCGTAGTCAAGCAAACAGTCCGTCTGTGTGGAGTTGAAGACGAAAGCGGCGCGCGGCCTACTGTACCTGAACGTTACAGGTACAGGGGAAAGAACGGGGACAGGAAGTGAGCGGACGAGCTGACCGAGGCCGAGAGACGAGCGCATTGAGGACAGCCACCGAGGGAGGGAAAGGAAGGGGGGGGGGGGGCTATTTCAGGCTTCTGGATGACGGCGCTCACGACCTACAAAGTGAATTTAGGAGAAAGACGGCAAGCTGCCGACGTCCGACGAGGTCAAAGGAGAAGGTCAGCGAGTCGTCTGGCCCCAACGTCACAAGGTTAACGGGGTCAGGGCTTCCTCCACGGCCTCGGGCAAAAGGGGGAGGGGCTGACCCGGAACATCGCTATTAATGCAACGGCGTCGCAGCTCTCTACATATGCAGAACGTGAAAGCGCTGATGAAGGCCACGCTGGAGAGGAACGAGAGGAAATGTGCAAAAAAAGGCGAGGAGGAGGAGGAGGAGGTGGAGGGGGAGGAGGAGGAGGAGGGGGGGAGGAGGTGTTGGCCGGTCACCCCGGATCACATCTGTTGGGATGCGTTCATGTGAGCAGCCTGGAGGGGGCGGAGGACTCAACCAGAACTATGTGCATGTTTGCACAGCGAGAGGAGAGGAAGAGGAGAGGAAGAGGAGTTGTGATACACTTATAATTCATTATGCTGTGAAGCCCCCGTCTGACCCGAAGGCCTCGTTAGGAAACGAGGCCGCTGTTGTCGCCTTCGCTCCATGTAAAGTGGAGCGAATGCATACTATTATATTATGTATTGTGTTTTAAAACAATAGAAAAAACATCTGAGGAGAGACGTCGGGACACTTTGAGAAACTATATATATAGTAGATAAATATATATATATATATATATATATATATATATATATATATATATATATATATATATATATATATTCCCTTGAAGGCATCACAAGTAGTAATGTAGTAATACATATATTACTTGTTATATTACTTATATCACTAATTGTGATGCCTTCAAGGGAATCACCATTTGATAAAAGAAAGAATCAAATCTGCCGTTTCTTTCTTTTCACATATCTGTCTAAACTCTGAATGTCTGACGGCAGAAAAGAGAAAAGAGAAAAGAGACGGACCGTCTCTGTGTCTCTGTCTCTGTGTATCTGTGTCTCTGTATCTCTCTCTCTGTGTCTCTGTCTCTGTCTCTGTCTCTGTGTCTCTGTCTCTGTGTCTGTGTCTCTGTGTGTCTGTGTCTCTGTGTCTCTGTGTATCTGTGTCTCTGTCTCTGTGTCTCTGTGTCTGTGTCTCTGTCTCTGTGTATCTGTGTCTCTGTGTCTCTGTTTCTGTCTCTGTGTCTCTGTGTCTGTCTCTGTATCTCTCTCTCTGTGTCTCTGTCTCTGTGTCTCTGTGTCTCTGTGTCTGTGTCTCTGTGTTTCTGTCTCTGTGTCTCTGTGTCTCTGTGTCTCTGTGTCTCTCTGTGTCTCTGTGTCTCTGTGTCTCTGTGTCTCTGTGTTTGTGTCTCTGTGTCTCTCTGTCTCTGTGTCTCTGTGTCTCTGTGTCTCTCTGTGTCTCTGTGTCTCTGTCTCTGTCTCTGTGTCTCTGTGTCTCTGTGTCTCTGTGTCTCTGTGTCTCTCTGTGTCTCTGTGTCTCTGTGTCTCTGTGTCTGTGTCTCTGTCTCTGTCTCTGTGTCTCTGTGTCTCTGTGTCTGTGTCTCTGTCTCTGTCTCTGTCTCTGTGTCTCTGTCTCTGTGTCTCTGTGTCTCTGTGTCTCTGTCTCTGTCTCTGTCTCTGTGTCTCTGTGTCTCTGTGTCTCTGTGTCTCTGTGTCTCTGTGTCTGTGTCTCTGTCTCTGTCTCTGTGTCTCTGTGTCTCTGTGTCTCTGTCTCTGTCTCTGTCTCTGTGTCTCTGTGTCTCTGTGTCTCTGTGTCTCTGTGTCTCTGTGTCTCTGTCTCTGTGTCTCTGTCTCTGTGTCTCTGTGTCTCTGTGTTTCTGTGTGTTGTGTTCTGGTCTGTGGTCAGTGAAGAGAATATGAGCCCCAAACTGCCTTTTAAGAATCCGCCTCAATCTTTTAAGCCCCCCCCCAGCAGATGGTCCACGAGGCCAACACACACACACACACACACACACACACACACACACACACACACACAGTAAACAGACACATACCGACACACACGCCAACATCTCAGACCCAGGTGACAGGAAGGGGAAGAGAGAGAGAGACGAGAGGATGCGTACAGGACAGAGGAGCGATGGGAGCAAGGAGCTAAGCCGAGGGAGCGAGGGAGCGAGGGAGCGAGGGAGCGAGGGAGCGAGGCTGACATCCACCTCGGGCCTCTGACGCCGCCATCGCTGACACACTTTGACACACTTTGACTCACTGAGCCACCGGACGACTCACAGACTCACTCGCCTGTGTTTGACGACGACG
Source organism: Liparis tanakae (assembly GCA_036178185.1). Classification (NCBI taxonomy): domain Eukaryota; kingdom Metazoa; phylum Chordata; class Actinopteri; order Perciformes; family Liparidae; genus Liparis; species Liparis tanakae. The sequence goes on from CM070106.1 coordinate 17,520,503, forward strand.
ACAACAACAACAACAACAACAACAACAACAACAACAACAACAACGACGATGACGACCATTGATTGTTTCCTCCGCGGACCGATCTCCAAACCTCACAAACTGAAGGAAAGAAATGAGGAGCACACGCGTGACTCTCATTTCCTGACCGGAGAAAGCACAAGAGGAGTGTGTGTGTGTGTGTTGTCCTCCTCCTCCTCCCCCTCCTCCTCCTCCTCCTCCCCCTGGCACATGCTCACACACTTACACAGCCCGCCCCTGACTTTGTCTCCTGAGTAGAGGTCGCGACCCCCTCCCTTCTCCACAGATGGTGGCACAAAGACAGGCGGGGAGCTGAAACTGAAACCCCATGGGCGACTTTCCTCTGGGACGTCCGGCGCCCCGAGAACAGACGCCCAGCTGCTGCAGGGCCCAGGACCCCCAGACCCCCACACACCCAGCCCCCGAGCCCCCCAGATCCCCAGACCCCGAGACCCCCAGCCCTCCAGACCCCGAGACCCCCAAACCCCCAGCCCTCCAGACCCCGAGACCCCCAGCCCTCCAGACCCCGAGACCCCCAAACCCCCAGCCCTCCAGCCCTCCAGACCTCCAGACCTCCAGACCCCTCTGCACCAGCTGGGGTAGACCTAAAAACCCGATGGACTCACAGTTTAACTTTATGTCACGTTGCAAACTTCAAAACTAGCTTGGAATGAAGAGAACATGAACACTTCCTATAGTTACTTTAATTCGCCTGAGGAGCCTCTGCATATGGATCCAACTCCGTCTGATGTGGCTGTAAACTTCTGTTGACCAACAGAGGCGTCCTCTGAGCTCGGAGTCGGCCGACGGCTCTTTTGATCCGTGTGAACCGACCGACGGGGCGGATTAAATATTAAATATGACCACGAAAACACATGCATGACGGCGTCGTATCAACACCTCTGAAACGCTGACGGTCTGTTGTGAGTGCAGTTATTCTCCCGACTGTAGCTCTACTAATAAAGTGTAAAGTGATGATGACATCATCACTATGACTTCAGTCTTCATTTCATTATCTGACCATTTTTTCTTCAATCGATTTGACTATTGACAAACTGCAATGTTTACTCTGCTACATGTGTTTCTGGAATGAAATGTTAAAGTTGTGTTCTTAAATAAACTGTGTGTGTGTGTGTGTGTGTGTGTGTGTGTGTGTGTGTGTGTGTGTGTGTGTGTGTGTGTGTGTGTGTGTGTGTGTGTGTGTGTGTGTGTGAATCCTAGACCGGCCTCGAGCTGAATAAAAGATGAGAATAAACAAATCCAATGAGCTCCGTTTGTGCACATGCATCATGTGACCACTAGGTGACAATAATACTCATAACTGTCTGCAATGGGAGTAGAAATCACATCTCAGAGGACTTGGACCTGGTTTTCTCGGATAAACTTTCAAACTACTTTTTGATGATTGAAACCTACAAAATAATCAGTTCCTGTAAAGAGGTCAAACGGCTTTGGAGGATTTTGGCATCATCTGTGCTGATGGACGTCACTCACTCACTGGGGTCCTGGCAGGATTAATACCTCATCACTGCAGGCCGTACCAACAACACACACACACACACACACACACACACACACACACACGGTGCAACACAAACAGTCTGCTGCGTGTGAAAACGTGTGCCGCTCAAATGAAGTCTGGCGGAGCTGGCCGTGTGTGGGTGTGAATCTGGTTTATAAACAGCGCCGACAAACCGGCTCCGAGTGACACGGTGACACGGTGACACGGTGACGTCAGCGTGACGGACCGACCGCTGCCGGAGCGCCGGAGCGCCGGAGCGCCGGTGTTCTGTCATTTTTTGCTGCCTTGTAAAAATTTGCTACCCGCTGCATAAACCGATAGGTGTGTATCGATGCATGCTACCCTATCTGATAGGATGTTATTGTACTATCAACATATGCTTTTCTTTCAAAGTTCAATGTTTCACTTTTCACTGTTAAAGTGTTTATCTTCAACACTAAATACCCTAATAATAAACCAGTGCTTTATTATGATAATGTGAACAAACTCATGTTTACAATAATTTGTTGACACAAAAGAAATAGCAACTGCTTATCACTCATTAATTTACATGTCATTACTACATATTATTACTACCTGTACAATATACATGCTGAATGTACTTTTAACTCGGGAAGTAATCGGGATTTTGAGGATGTCACTCCCCGTTATCAGACGTGCATCGACAGGGTGGCAAAACATTACGGGCGTGAAAGGTATCGGTTCTGGACAAGTAGCATGAAATGACAGAACACCGGAGCGCCGCCGCAGGTGACACGCGGCACGAGTACCATGTGCGTACTCGTTGCGCCGCATTAAAACACTTATATATACTATAAATACTACTTATATACTATTAATTATATAGTATATATTAATTATAGTATATTATTATATACTACTAATAAAGTGTATTTTCTCCCTTTCAGCCGGGGGTCTTCAGCCGGCTCCTCTAAAAACCATTTTGTAAGGTTCTTTTATAGACACTTTTAAAGGTTCTTTGGAGATCTCTTTAAGGAAATGGTTCTTTAAAGAACTCTGGTTTGAAAGGTTCTTTGAGGAACCAAAAGTGGTGCCTTAAAGAACATTTTTTTAGGGTTCTTTGAGACACCTTTATAGGTTCTTTGAAGAACCTTTTAAAGAAATGGTTCTTTGAAGAACCCTGATTTGAAAGGTTCTTTGAGGGACCAGAAATGATGCCATGAAGAACAATATTTTGAGGGTTCTTTGAGACATCTTTATAGGTTCTTTGAAGAACCATTTAAGGACATTGTTCTTTAAAGAACCCTGGTTTGAAAGGTTCTATAAATAACCAGAAAAGGTGCCTTAGAGAACCATTTTCTAAGGTTCTTTTAGATACTTTTAAAAGTTCTTTGAAGAACTATTTAAGGAAATGGTTATTTAAAGAACCAAAAGTGGTACCTTAAAGCGACACTATGTAACTTTTCCCCTGTAGCGCCCCCTTCAGGTATTTAACGTCTGGCTCTCGAGTCATATATGGCTCTTCAGGCTCATGCCCTCACAGCTGATCTCACAGCTGATCTCACAGCTGATCTCACAGCTGATCTCACAGCTGATCTCACAGCTGGTCGATGCGCTCTACCGGCAGCGCGTCTCGGCAGCTGCAGCGAGCCGTTCAGCCGCGGCATGTCACTCCGTCTCTACGAGTCGCGTAGCGGAGCAAATAAAAAGTCACCTGTGAGCGTGGACTGGCACTATAAGACGTTGCGTAAAGCTGCCAGACAGCAAGTTGAACTACTTCCGCCGGAAGCAGTTTTCAGCCCACAGACCCCCGATGGCCATGGCGGAGGAGCAAATCAACATATTAAAAGTCATTGTAGTGGCACAATTTTTTTCAAGCTGTTATTTTAAGGTGGAAAAGTGACATAGTGGGGCTTTAAAGAACCCTTTTTTGAGGGTTCTTTGAGACACTATGAGACAGTTTCTTTAAAGAACCTTTGCAACAGGAACCTCTTCATCTCATTGTGAAGAGGTGTTTGGTTCTTTATCAAACTGAACACATGGTGTTGTTGGAGTGATTCACATCGTCATCGTCATCGTCCTCCATGTCCCCCCCCCACAGGAACACGTGTGTGTGTGTGTGTGTGATTGTTGTTCACTTCGGGTGAGAAGCGTAAAGACGGATCTGGACCGCCATGGCGCGGCGGGCGGACTGACCGCGTGAAGTGGTCCACCAAGGCGCCCACCAGCTCGCCCACGCGGTCCCGGTTGGCGCTCAGCTCCCCGCGCTGCAGGCACAGCAGGACGTCGTCCCGGCGGGCCGTGTGCAGCGCCACCATCTGGTCGCCGCCGGCGGTCACGCTCAGCCCCGTCAGCTGCGGAGAGACACAGACGCCACCAGGTGAGCGAGGGATGGGCGAGGGACGGCGAGGGACGGGCGAGGGGGTCGCCGGGTCACATCCTCCAGTGAAACAATGTCTACACATCAGTAACAACTACGCTGTAATGTAATAAACAATATAACATGGATACAAACGATATCTAATGATCCATCACAACTCTGATATGATAATAATGTATACTTTATTGATCCCACAATGGGGAAATTTGTGTCTGCATTTGACCCATCCTTCGTTATGAAGGAGCAGGGGGCTACAGTGGGGGGGTTCAGTGTCTTGCTCAATGACACTTCGGGCTGCATCTAATGGGGAGAACGGGGATCTAACCTGCTACCTTGCGGTCACGGGACAACCACTCTCCCCACTGAGCTAAACCGCCCCCTGATGCAGTGTTTAACGTTGCAGTGCTAATTTAACTTTAGTAAGAAACGTTGTAGTTCAGCCTCTGCTGAGGTGATGTCAAAGTCATGCACCAGAGCCCTGGGAAGGATTATAACGTTGTTGTATAATACCTGTACATTGAATACAGTGCGCTACAGTACATCCAGTATAATAAATCATGCCACGAATGAAGCCGGCGGATTATTTCTGCTCGTTATGTCGGGGGGGAACATCTGGCCGTGATGAACATGTGTTGGAGGAGCAGTGAGGGGGGAGGAGGGGGGGCCGGATGGAGTATTACACAGACTCCACTGCGCTAGTATTCATATCAGTGTTTCCCCTACCATTATAACAGGGTGGCGGCCCGGGACAGGTGACTACCGAGGGACAGGTGACTAACGAGGGACAGGTGACAGTAGTGAGGGACAGGTGACTAACGAGGGACAGGTGACAGTAGTGAGGGACAGGTGACTAACGAGGGACAGGTGACAGTAGTGAGGGACAGGTGACTAACGAGGGACAGGTGACAGTAGTAAGGGACAGGTGACTAACGAGGGACAGGTGACAGTAGTAAGGGACAGGTGACTAACGAGGGACAGGTGACAGTAGTAAGGGACAGGTGACTAACGAGGGACAGGTGACAGTAGTGAGGGACAGGTGACTAACGGGGGACAGATCGGTGCTAAATTCACTGTCCCAGAATAACAATAACAGCTTTTGCTCGTTTCTGGTTCTTCTCCAGCGGCGTCATGTGACCGTCATGTGACCCCTCAGCGTTCAGCTTCTGTCACTTTGTGACTCATCGATTCAGAGAAAACACTGAGACCACGTCAGTCACTCGTGATGCTGTTCATCACGTCGGGGTCACCACTCCGTCACCGCTCCGTCACCTTGACGCTCCGTCGCCTGGCGGTGAAGCCGTGGCACAAGGCGGCACTCTGCTTCTCCTCCCTGTTCCTGACCTGGATACGCGTCTCATCCCTCACTCCGAGCAGCACCGCCTCATGGCAGCGGCTAAAGATAGCCGCTGCCATGAGGCGGTGCTGCATAGTGATGGATTCTCTCTCTCTCTCTCCCTCTCTCTCTCCCTCTCTCTCTCAAACCCCTTCTGGACGTCCAGCTGACTCACTGTGAGCTCAGTAGGTGTTGTTTGTTGTCGGTGGAGAACAGTCGATGACGGATTTGTGACACAGAAATCTCGTGACAAAAATGACAGATCTTCAACAAAGAAGTGAAAGGGGGACAAAGTAAACGGCGGCCGGTGGCGTTCGGCCCGGTGGCGTTCGGCCTCGATGCGTCCTCGCCTGGAAAACGAGTTCCCGACATCTTGTAATCCGCGGCGCCGTGACTGACCGTCGTCCGCGCGGAGCGTCGGGCGCTCTCCGACGTGCGGAGACACGAGTCTTTGTCTTTGGATTTAATCCAGTAATCATTCACACATCTGGCCCCGCCCCACGGCCTGAGCACCCCATCTCTGTTTCTCCTGTGTTCCGTGTCTCTTATGTCTCCTCTGTGTCTCCTATGTCTCCTCCGTGTCTCCTATGTCTCCTCTGTGTCTCCTATGTCTCCTTTGTGTCTCCTATGTCTCCTCCGTGTCTCCTATGTCTCCTATGTCTTCTCTGTCTTGATTGATTCATTCCCTGCACCTGCCCTTAGCTACTCTCGTCTCGTTAGTGTCTGATGTCGTACACCTGTGTTCCCCCCCTATATATTGTGTCAGTCTTGCCCTTGTCTCCTGTCGGATTGTTGTCTATTGTTGTCTCTCGTTCCTGTCCTGTTCCTGGTTCTACCCGTTGACCCTGCCTGTCCGGAACCTGGATTCTCTGCCTGCCCCTTTTGGACCTTGTTTTTTGTGAACCGTTTTTGACTCATTAAAGAGTGCCTTTTTTGTTATTTCATATTGCGTCCCAGCCTGTCTCTCTGAGCCTGAGCCTCACCCCGTCACTAAGACGTGTCAGAACAATCCGACCATTATTGTCTGTTTGCCTCCTCCCTCTCTCCCACCTCCTCTCGCCTCCTCCTCCTCCCTTCTTCTCGCCTCCTCCTCCTCTCGCCTCATTCCCCCCCCCCTCCCTTCCTGAGTACTCACAGCGTCCAGAGGGAGCGTCTTCAGGACCCTGAACTGCTTCTTGGGCTCCAGCTTGTAGACGCACCGGTCCGTGACAAGGAGGCCTCGGTCGCTGCTCTTGTTGAATCTATTCACCTGAGAGAGGAGAGGAGGGAGAAGAGGAGGAGGAGGGAGAAGAGAGGAGAGAAAAGAGAGGGGGATGAAGCTCCACGTTTGTTTCATTATTTGTTTGTAACTTGTAGGATCTTTTGAGTTCTTGTGCGGCTGCAACACTCACGAAGATAGGCGGAATAAAACTAAAGGGTGGATGGAGACCCCGAGACAGAGGCTTTGTGTGTCGGTGATGGAGGTTTCCCTTCATCAAAGCCTGCATATCTCCACATGTACTTTGGATAAAGCTGCAGAATTTAGTGGAAGCCCTCTCTCTGCAATCCCAGATAAGGAAAACATGGCCGTCCTTATCCCCGGGGAGATGATAAGAGTTCAATCGTGAGGGGAATAAGCAGCGGGCCTCAGATGAATCCACCGGGGACTTTAGAAAGGAAAAGGATGTCTGAGGTTACGGTTTAACCCTCTGATTACGTCTCATCCAACTTCTTTATGTTCCTTTCTGACATCTTTAAACAGCGAGCCGACGCAGAAGAGACCGCGAGGAGCGGGAGAGAAAGGAAAGGGAAACCACAGGCGGAAGAGGAAGCAACGAACGACCGAAAACCGCCATTTGAATGTGGGCGTCTTCCCCCCCGAGGCGCCGTACCTTCCTGCAGAAGCCGGAGAAGATGACCTGAGAGAACTGGTCTCTGCTCCTCAGCTCCTTGGAGACTCGGATGAAGCCGGCGCTGGTCAGAGGGCCGTCCCTCGCCTGCAGAGGGGAAACAGACCGTGTTATCTCGCTGTTAGCCGTGAATCTCTCCGTTAGCCGTGAATCTCTCCGTTAGCCGTGAATCTCTCCGTTAGCCGTGAATCTCTCCGTTAGCCGTGAATCTCTCCGTTAGCCGTGAATCTCGCTACGTTAGCCGTGAATCTCTCCGTTAGCCTTGAATCTCTCCGTTAGCTGTGAATCTCTCCGTTAGCCGTAGAACTCTGGCCGACCCCTTTCCGCCTCGTTTTTTTTTTTTTTGTATCGCTTTAATTCGATAAGCAGCGGATCAAAGCTCGCGGCCTCGGGCCACCGGAGATAAAATGCCTGATGAGAAATGCAGCTGTAGGGTCCCTAATCTCAAGCCCTCCCCCTCGCTGTAACGTCTTCTCGACACCCTCTTATAATGTAGTCCAGGGCCTAAATGTTTGTTGTTTTCCCTACAAAATGTCCCCTTAAGAAGTCGTCGTCCTGAATGAACCTGAAGCGGGGGACCCGATGTGTGTGTGAGGACGTCCCTTTGTTGTGGCGCCGCTCCTCGCTGCCCAGTGAGGGGAAATCCAAACGCCACAGGGCGCCACCGTGACGGGTTGGCATTGGCACGCTGCCAAGTTCAGTAAAACAAAAGCCAGCGGCGTGAAGCAAAGGATTCCCCAGTTGGAAGCTGGAAGAACTTGATTGACCCGTGGCGGCCCCGCCCGACGCCATCGGGACCAACCGGAGCGGGCCGCTTCGCCCAACGCCATCTCCCGACCTGACGGACGCTCGATTGGCTGAACGGGATCGAATCTCTGAAGAGAGCTTTTCCAAATCTCGTGGGGAGTAAGTGACTAATGCTCCGTTCACAGAAAACACGCATGACCATTAAGCCCAAAAGCGCTGCAAAGCTCCGTGAGGGGCGGGGCTTAACTCTGTGTCTCGTCTCCGTAAGACCGTTATCGTCTCCTTCATCCACCGTGAAGAACTAACCACGAGTTCTGCTTCATACTTGAGGACATCACACACGTCTGAACATCTAACGCCCTCGTGTTTGGGTTCATGACATTCATATATATATTATTTATACATGACATTACCCGTAGGCTCACTGAGCTCAGTCACTTTCACCGACGAAGTTACGCTACGCCTGAAAGACTTCCGCCTCCAGCTACGAGAGCGGAACATCTAAACTCTGTAACTGTGTTCAAAATACTGGTAGATGCGTGTAAATGGATACAGGACATAAGACGAGTCCAAAGATCCGGTCCAACTTTGATTCATAAGAAACACTTGAAACTTCAAAACCCCCGAAGCCGACTCTGTTCTCTCGTGAAGGTTTCCGAGGAAACACCACATGAACTAATTGGTCTGACGTTCCCCTTTTGAAGTGTCGATCCAGAGACACTCCCAGCACCGTTCAGCCTCACTTGCCCTTCTCTCTCGGTCTTTGTGCCACTAACAACAGGCGAGTGGACCGGAGCCCCGGAGGAGGTGGCGGGTCTCCCTCTCCAACGAGGGGGGGGGGCGACCCGGTCACGCTCCCGGCTCCCGAGCCTCCGAGCCTCCGAGCCTCCGGCCCGCCGAGCGACGCTCCGATTAGCCGTTAAACGAGCCGACTGTGGGATCCATTAAAGGAGGCTGTGTTCACAGCGCCGGCCTCCTCAGGTCACGCTGCGAGGAGCGCCGTCACATGCGCCGTGGACATGCGCCACCGGGCAGCGCCGCGGCCGTCCGGCACACTGGCGCTCTTTCAAGGAGCGTTATGCCGCGATGAGTTCAAGTCAAATGAACTCAATGGATTTTTTTCCCAGTTATTGCGTGTCACACTGAACTGTTACGGTCCTCTCCTGGAGGGGGAGGGGGAGGGGGCGGGGGCGTGGCTTAGAAAATGTTTCCGGTACCAGAGGGGGAAGGGAAATACTTCAAGATACTTGACATACTTCAAAAGTAAAAGAGTGTTGCCCTCGCTCTTCACAACTGGATCTGTAACGTAATTAAAAAGCTGATTTCGTCATTATATATAAATATAATAATATGAATATATTTTGTTTTTTATTTTGTTTGTTGTTGTTTTTTTTCTTTTCTTTATTTTATATTAATTTTCTGATCTATTTTGATTTAGAGTAAAAGAGAGTAATTTATAAGAATTTGTTGCTTCTACCTTTACCTTTCAGTCTCTCTCTTTTGTATATTAAATAGGATCATGTTGTATTGTATTTGATTTGATTGAAGGAATAGAATACACAAACAAACAAACAAATTATGGACCGTATTACATCATGACGCCGCTTTCGGAGCCTCCTCTTGGATGCGTGCTCGCGACCTGGTCGCCACGATTTCCGTAAAGGTCGACGCCCAGAAAACGTCCCGACAGCGACTTCTGATTATGGATCCGGATCAATAGTCGCTGTCTACGTCAAACGGGCTGCACGTGTTTGTGAATGAATCTGCGGCTCTACCGGTCATTATAACGGTCATTGTGTGTGAGGAGACGCTCTCACGTTGGCGAGGTAGTCCCTCTCCCAGGCTCGGCCGACCCCCCAGTCCTTCCTGTCTCCGCTCAGCGCCGTCAGGGCCGCCACTTTGGCCCGGACCTCCATCATGTCAGACGGAGGGACGTTCTTCACGATCTGCCTCGCCCACCACCTGGGGACAAGGGACGGGGAGGAGGAGGCGTGTCACGTGGGCGGACAATACATCAAACAACAACAACAACAACAACAATACAGTCGGAGGAACGGCTTCCAGATTATGTCTGCGAGGGGATACAAATAAACAGATAAAGTCTCTCTGCAGTGCCTAAACAACTCCATCCCAACCGCCAGAGAATCCTACACGTTACTCTGCAGTAAAGAAATTGAAACTGGAGAAGAAGATTATTTGTTATTATTTTAATCGAGTGTTTTAGAGCTAAATGAGAGTCTCGATGCCACGTTAACGTCTGAGGAGAGGACGCCAAGTAAACACACGAGCCAAGCTCAGTCCAAATATAACAAAGTCTGCCTAGCGACACCTCAAGTATTTAATCTGGAAAAAACAGCTTGTTGTATTTTGAGGGCCATTGATGTGCCGAACTATTTACTGCTAGCCAGTTCCGACTACTTGCAGACTGACTGTAGTTTTATATGTATACACAATGTAAAACTATTCTTTTCCAGAACTGAATGGAAATGATCATATTTGGACTACGGAGGAGTGACGTAGAGGTACGGCTCCGGCAGCGACCTTGTAGCCCCGCCCCTAAAGCATCCCCCGCTTCATGGTCTGTTTGACTGTAAACGGACCGTAACTTACTAAACTAGAACGGGCACTCGGTAGAGAGCATACCTTCATATCACAAGATTGGGCATTGAATTATGAACATGTTGGCATTAGTTGCATGCAATTGGATAGAAATTGACCTATGGTAAAAAGCAGATTTTTACCTTTTCATGACCTTGACCTTTGACCCGATCGATCCCAAAATCTAATCAAATGGTCGCCAGATAATAAACAATCATCCCACCAAATTTAATGCGTTTCGGTTTAATACTTCTTGAGTTATGCGAGTAACACGTATACAAATAAATAAATAATAAATAAATAAATATACGGCGATCAAAACATTCAATGTGAAGGTAATGAACATCGCGCTGTATTGAAGAAGACTTGAAACTAGAGACTGAGACACAAACTCATGTTTACAATGTGGGAATTAATCCATAGAGTTCTAAACAGTCAGATGTCTCTCAGTAACCAGAGGAGTCGCCCCCTGGTGGCCATTAGCGAGAAGGCACGTCTTAAGACACTTTTATATTAGCTTCTCTTTTAACCGGCCTGGGTTTATCTCACTCTGCTGTCACTTTGTTTCAAGTAAATAATGTTTAAAAACTCAATGTTGAACCAAAATATTCTGCATTGTTTTTTTTGTCGAGGCGTGCGTTTCCTCCCGTGGGATCTGACCTGCGATGCAGCGTGACTGTGTGGCTGTGGAACTGGGTCAGAGCGGCGGGCGGCGCCGGCCACTCCACGCTCTTTCCGTAGTCGGCCATGTTTCGCACGTTGGCGAACCTCCTCTCCACCTCCCAGAAGTGAGCCTTCACCTTGTGGCGCTTATAGCAGCCCGCGATGGCGTAGACGGCCCTCATCCGCCGGCACCGCCGACGAGCCAGAGCCCCGCGCCACACCTTCAGGGGGAGAGAGAGAGAGAGAGAGAGAGAGAGAGAGAGAGAGAGAGAGAGAGGAGCGATGAGACGGTCCCACTGAGCTGCAGACGAACTCGTGCTCCAGTTAGAGAACCAGACGCATCCACAGACTCATCAAAGTGGGTCAGGGAGAGAGAGAAAGGGGAGAGGGCGAGCGGAGTAATTGACTCTAATGTAACGGCGGCGCTGGATCTCCCTCATTATCCCCGTTATGGCTGCAGGAAATTAGAATTCAAGCCGGAAGATGAATTTCAGTCCAACTTAAGCAGGAGCCCCGTATGCATGAGGCTGAGCGGGTCTCTGAGGGGAAGATAACGTTGCCGGGGATTAGACGACATCCCGCGGACCGAGCCGCTGGCGACATTAAATTAGGTCTCTGTGTCAATTCGTCGCGGTCGGATCGATACGCCTCGTCAAAGTTAGAAAACACCCGTGGGGATTTCATATTTCCCATTTACGTAGACCAGGGGCGCTTGTAGGATTCAAAGAAGTGGGGGCTAAGCCCATGGTGAGTGGGGTACGTCTGCACCATCATTTGTGGGGTTTCCCCCGGATATCCATCGTTTCTGGTCAGAAAGGGATTCTGCTCATTCAGTCTATGAGAACACAAGAGACAGAATGTCAGGGTCAGAGTGATGTGTTGTGCTCATCTGGACTCGATGAACTAGTTCAGCGTCAAATACACCATTCAAAGGTAGAAATATAATACTGATATACAGGCACGTGCATAGATAGAGCCCTAGTGGTGCTTAAGCTCCTCCCCTTTTTCCCTGGATGAGAACTCTAGGTTGAAATGCACTTATTGTAAGTCGCTTTGGATAAAAGCGTCTGCTAAATGACATGTGATGTAATGTAATGTAATGTAAAAAGTGCCCTTTTTTCTGGAGACAAATTGTTTCCTCATTCATCAATATTTAATAAAAAATACTTTCTCCGTCATCAATCCCCTCCAAATGCATTTTGATATCCGACGGGGCTTTTCTTATTTTTACATGATTACCCGTTAGCCAATCAGAACTCTTGTACTGTCGTTACCGTGTAATAATTAATATTTATTAATAAAGAAAATGTAAGCTGGCCGTCTAATCCTGCCAAGAGGAAACGCAGGTCGAGGACCGCAGAATTAGTGTCATGCTGATTATGTTTCAACTCTGGTTTCAACTGGTTTGAGCACCTGCCCCCAAAATGTCTGTGCATAATATTCAATATAATATATATATTAATGCGACTACAGATGAAAAATAGCCTATTGGCTAACAGAAATGTTTTTTATCAATGTGCACTGTCCCTTATAAACCATATAAAATTAAAAAAGAAGAATAGAGATATTCCGATAGTTATTTCTTGTATTTTTCGAATTTGCTCGTTCACTCTGCAGCCGGCCTAGAAGAGGCCTGACGGAGGCCAACAGAGACAAATAATCCGATATTCCCGATGGCCCACCTTCTGCAGGAAGAGCACCAGGATGGGGATGAGGGCGGCGCGCTCCTGCTCCAGGGTGAAGAGCGAGCGAGGCGTGCGGACGAACAGCTTGGTGTGGCCGTACGCCACGTCGCCCTGGAAGCCGTGCTGGGTGACGATGGCCTCCACGGCCTCGCGGTCCGAGCCCATCAGGTGGTTGGGCCAGGTGTACTCGCACGTCATTTTATACCTGCGGAAACCAGAGAGCCGTTCAGTATCTACGAGAGGTTTCAATCCCCTGGGGACGTGATTTAAGTGGGTGGTTGTATTTAAAGGGGCAGTGTGTCCTATGGGAAGTACTCGTATATTATCGTATTATTACACTGGTAAATAATGTGTTCTGTGGGTTTGGAGAAAATGATGCAATTGACATCAAATGATTGTTATGGATGTGGGCGATGAACAAAAGGAGAAAGACGGCATCAAGTTGCATTGTGGGAAATGTAGGCTCTCGTGGATCTTAATCGATAGAATGAACTAAAAGTAATAAAGTACTACGAGTACTATAAAAATGAAGTATTTGCCCTAAGCAATCTACAAACTTCAGTCTCAAATTAAGACATTAAAGCAGAGGTGTCAAACTCATGTGCACCGCGGGCCAAATCAGCATCATGGCCGCCCTCTTAAAGGGCCGGAAACACTTTATAAACTCCTCGAACATATTGTTAAATAACTCTCTTTGCATTGGATTATTGTTTATTTGAGTGTAGAAATATTTTACATAAGAACCTCACACTAATACTACAACATAAATCCATTTAATGTTAAACCTTCAAAATAAAAGCACAGGATTTTTTTATCAATATCTTTAAGAAAAGGTGATCATTACATTACATGTCATTTAGCAGAAGCTTTTATCCAAAGCAACTTACAATAAGTGCATCAACCTAGAGTATAAACTAAGAACAACAAGAATACAGAAAGTAACATCTCCTTAACATAGTCAAACTACAAAAGTACCATAATAAGAGCTATTTAAGAGCCACTGAAGTGCAAATCTGTGTTTTAATCCAGATATTGTCGGAACATCATGTGATCATGTGACTTTAAAGTGGCCAGGGGCCACATGACACGATGCGGCGGGCCTAGTGTTTGACACCTGTGCATTGAAGCCTTTGATTGCGTGCGTCATTGTTCCCCACAGTTAAATGTAATCTGGAGACTAACTGTATGATACATGTTTATAAACTGAGCGCCGTTCTCTCACCGCTGCAGGACGCGGGCGTAATGCTGCCTGTAGGCGAAGCCCGCTCTGCGCACCCTCACGTTCTCCATCAGGCCCAGGTAGGCCACCTGGTGCTGGCAGCGGGCGTCGTCGAACAGCACCGGGGACTTCATCTCGTTGGGCTTTATGCAGCGCACGTAGTACGGCTCCTGGAGGACGAGACACAAGAGCCCCGCTCTGAGGAAACGAGGGCAGAGGTCCTCACGAAGCACAATAACAGCTCGGCAGGACGAGGTGCGCCCGTACTGTCAACACTCTCGGCGTCGGCGCCATGGAGACGATGTCCGTTCATAACACCTGCTCAAACGCCTGCTTGTAATTGGAATTATTCATTTGTGTGCTGGTGTTTTTCATCGCTCTGCGTGTCGATAACTCCGCCCGCCGAGCTCCCTGACCTCAATCACGCTCCTCTTGCTGCACCCTGACCACGTTTCCACCGCCTCTCCCTCTCTGTCCGCGGAAGACGGTTTGCACAAAGAAACTTCCCGTGATGCACGCCGCGCACCGTCTGGCCCCGGATTCCACCTGAGATCGGTTAATTGGGGGCGGGAGGGGCAGACGAGAGACACATCCGCTCTCTCTCTTCCAACGCGACCCCGAGGTGGCTTTCCCTTTTACCTCGGCCGCGGCGAGACGAGACGGGCCTGACAGCGGGCCGCCCCAAAATAACAGCAGGAAATGTCAGACTTCAAGTCGGGGAGACGAGGCCAGGAGAGGAGAGCGGCGCGTCACGTGGGCCGGCACCACCTGCCGCTCTGACAACCCCACGCTGATGAAGCCAGCGCCGCGTCGCCGTGTACGCGTCCCCCTGCTGGGCGGCTGCATCTCGTCGGACATTTCTTTGTCGAGCCGCCGCTCACAGACGCCCTGGCAGCCTGAGAATAGCCGGTGACTCACGGAGGCTTTAGGGACGTGGAGGCAACTGGTGCACAGCAGGTTCCTGTTTGGGGAGAAGATCTACGTCTGTGCTACACCCTCCAACTCCAACACTAACACGTGTTCAACCCTCCTGTCACCTTAAAACTCACTGACACATTTTACCCTCGGGGTCAATTTGACCCCAGCAATTGAAAACTCCAGAAAATTCTTAGAAATAAGATTGTTTCCCGAGTATAAGTGTCAGGTACTTTATGTTTGTTTGTTGACTACCTAAATACCCCTTTGAATAAATAAAAAAGTTGATATTTCTGATATGTTGATACAGTGAAAAACCGCCTGGGGTCAAATTAACCCCAAAAAACACAAATGAGTACAAGTTGTGTTCAGGACATTGAAAACATATCATCATGTATATTTTATGTTTTTTCCAGTTGTCCCCAATAAATTAGGTAAAGTCATAAAATATGAATAAAAATAAAATGATGTCATTCATTTATTTAGAGACGTTAAACATTGAATGGGGTCAAATTGACCCCAAAGGTAACAGGAGGGTTAACGTTCTTAATGAAATGGCTCCTCCCCCACTTTGTGAATCTATCAAACAAAACTCAGAGTAGCAGATAAACTAGATCTGTGGAGAGGCGACTGCCTCATCCCATTTAGGAAGTTATTTTAGTCCGTCTGCATTTTCAAAGAAAGCAGGACACCTCTGGAATACCTCTGACTTTACGCACTAGCAGAACTTTTTACTCTTTTTAAAAGAAAAGAACTGTCTGTTTACCAGACGGATGTGTGAGCATGAAGTGAGACTCCCTCCTCAGTGATTGTGTAAATACTTATTGTCTTTTGTCTGTTTTCTTTAATGATTTTATGATGAGGTCAATGTTTTATTGTAACCTGTATGTTTATTGTTTTTCTATGATGTCACTGTGTTAACCTCTTTCTCCATTAGTGAAGGCTGTAACATCTGGCCACAGGGACCACAGCTGGAATGTAGCCTGAGCTAACGCTAACACATTTAGCCATGGGTTGATTAATGTGTACGGTCCCTGTACAAATAAATAAATAAATAAATGAAATGAAAACAAAAACATGGGATCAAACCGCTGGAAGCTTTGATTTGACACTAATTCTGCCCTTTAAACCCAAAACTACATATTTGGTCAGACTATGATCTGTTTTATGAACATGATAAGAAAGGTATAAAGCCAAAGAAAGATGTCGGTAAAGTTAAACATCTATTTTGAGGAATCTTCACTTGCAGCTAGCAAAATATAAACGACAAAACAAGCTAAACACATGCTAATGTTAGCTGGCTTAGCAGAGCTCACTCACTGTGTAGCTAACGTAAAGTAAGCAGCGTATCTAATTTTTGCTAGCTGGTGAAAAGGACTGTAGCTGTAGAAAAAGATTTAAAAAAATATTCTCTATTTGAGAATAACCATTTTGGCAATTAATTTACAGTTATTTCACAAAACTAAAGGAGGAATAAAATGAAGAACAATAAGTCCTGCTAGCTAGCTAGCTTAGCATAACTCTTCAGCTCCCCATCTCAGCTAAACTAATCTGTTATATTGATTTTAATATTTAGGAATAGGCAGTGCCCTGCCAGATTAAAAACACTGGTACTGATGCTGACTTGATTTGATGATGATGCCAGATGTGTTTTTCTAATTATTTTGTATTTTTTGTTGTTCTTTACTCTTTTATTTCCCCTTTCCCTTTGTATTGTATCCTTAAAGTCCAGTCTTGTTAATTTGTTAAATCTAAATAAATAAATAAATATATATATATATATAAAAGAATAGGCGGAAAGACAATCAATCACCTATCAAAACAGAGATACAATTAATTCCTTTAAACCATATTGCCTAAATACTTTCTGAAATAAAAGTAGTTTAAATGGACACAAAAGCAGAAAGAACACAATTTATATGGGGTCAGATCTATGGGGTCAGATCTATGGGGTCAGATCTATGGGGTCAGATCTATGGGGTCAGATCTATGGGGTCAGATCTATAGGGTCAGATCTATGGGGTCAGATCCATCTCAATAAATGCAAACTCACAGATTCACAAATGCGCCCAGAACAATTCACAAATATATTCCAATGCACTCGCGAATAAATTACGATTAGTTTTTTTTGTGGATGCTACACATTTGTTTGTGGGTTTTTGGGACTCCCCCACTGTGGCTCGATTCACAAATGCGTTTTTTCAACTTAGACCTATCTGTAGCCAATCAGATGTCGCCCTCATTTTCAACCAATCACATGAGCGTCATTCGCTTAATTTGCGCCTTCGAGGGGGCGTGGCTTAACTCTGAGGCTTGTGAATTTGTTGGTAGATTATTTATCCATTTCGCCAAGTATTCAGCCTGAAAAAGTGTTTTTTTCCGACCAGAGAGCCACAGCATCCCCACAAGAAGAGGGAACAGGAAGTGGAGCCTGAGCCCAAAGCCACTGACCTTGCAGCCCAGCTTGTCCACCAAGGCCACAATGGAGTTCTTGAAGAGGGTGGCCGCGGTCAGAGGTCGCTTGGTGACTTCCGTGATGCTCAGCTGACCATCCGGCCACATCTCCTTCAGAACTGGGTTGGCACTACAAGAGGGGGGGGGGGGGGGGAATCGTTAACTGGGTCATCAGAGGATTGATGTGCAAAGAACTCTTTACACACTCAACCCAGTTTGTGAACCGTCAAGAGCATCGATCACACCTGTTGTACATGAGGCGCTTGAAATCTTGGAAAAGCAGGTCCTTGTTTTTGTCCAAAAAGCCCTCGATGGAATATCTGTGATGGGCGGAGAGAGAGAGAGAGAGAGAGAGAGTAATTAAGTAGCTCCAAAGAAGGAGGGATGTCCCACTTAAGAGGACTTGGTTCTCGGTCCTCAGGCCGGAGGAGGAGACCCTCTGAACGAGGAGCTCACATCCCCCCTGCGGCTCACGCTTTGGAGGACAAGAACAATAACTGTCTACGAACCGATCCGTCTTCTTCTATTTTAGTTTTATTAAACCGCTCAGTCGGTTTCGCGGAGGCATCGGCGGGAAGTCACGGCTGTACGTAAGCCGCCCGGGAAGAGAGGGGCGTTGCCTCAAATGAACCCTCCGCGGGGACGCTCTCCTGCTCAATGCATCCTGGACCAACAGCTACATGTACAGGTCGTGTTGTTGTTGTTGTGTATTTTAGTTAATCATTGTAATAAAATACAATATCATTCTATATAATAAACAAAACAGAGACTGAAAAGGTATAGATAGAAATAAAAATGCTTATATATTCCTATCCTATTAATTTCATAATAATAATTGTATTATTATGAAATTAATCCGATAATTAATATAAAATAAAGAAAATAATAAAGAAAATAAAGAATATATATGTATATATATATATATACATATATATATATATTTTTTTTTGTCTTCATTATTTTTCTTTATTCTATATTAATTATCGGATTAATTTCATCTTCAAACGTACTAGCTCCACAGAACAATAGCCAAAGTGAGAGATGTATTATTTGATGTTATCCTTTGATCTGCTCGACACAGTGAGGTAACGTCAGCCTCAACCGGTGAAACAAATACGTCAACGCAATTAAACTCACCTTTAAATTATTTTGTTCGAACAGTTATTAGGATGAAGTCAGGTCACAAGCCGAGAAGCTCGGAAGACAAGACGCACAACGCAACATGGAGGAGGTGAAGATGGAAGGTGATGCCCAAGTACCTCAACACAGGACTAAAGTACTGGAGTTAAAGTACTGGAGTTAAAGTACTTCCACCCCTGCTGTAGATCACACACACACGCACACACACACACACACACACACACACACACACACACATACGCACACACACACATGCACACACAGCGCGTGTCACACGCCGCCTGCGTGGCCGTGTCTGCGACCGCGTCCTGAAATGTCACATCTGGAGGCGGAGAAGCTGAGGGCGGCCGTGACAGATGTGTCCCCGGGCGCCGCCCACCTGACCCGCAAAGAGCAGCCGGCGCCACGAGGACGCCACGACACTCATCCAGCAGGACAGGGGGGGGGGGACCCCACTGAGACGTGAGGATGATTCAGAGGGAAGTTTATCAAAGTGTGAAGGTCAGTGAGCGAGGAGAGAGAGAGAGAGAGAGAGAGAGAGAGAGAGAGAGAGAGAGAGAGAGGAAGAGGACGCAACATCAGAGAGATGCTCACCACGGGGAATCAGACATGTGGGAGGCAACGGGAGTCAGGTGAGGGATGCAGTATAGAGGGAGGAGGAGGAGGAGAGGAAACGGGAGGAGGAGAGGAAACAGGAGGAGGAGAGGAAACAGGAGGAGGACAGAAAACAGGAGGAGGAGGAGAAGGAGGAGGAGGAGGAGGAGGAGGAGGAGGAGGAGGGAGCGAAGTAGGGCAAAGCTTGTGGTAGTGTGTTGAATGTGGTGTAGGTGGTGTAGGTGGTGGTGGTGCAGAGGGTATATTTAGCCAGTGGAGACTGGTTTGGGGGGGGGGGTGACGGGGGGGGGATATACCAGGGTGACAGCTTACGGAGCCCCCCCCCCCCCCTTCCCCGTCGGGGACGTGCGGTGACAGGAACGGCCATCTGTCATCACCGCTGCAGCCCGTCACACATGCTCTTCAACCGGCGGATGACAGAGCTGTGTGTGTTTCCATGAGTGTGTGTGTGTGTGTGTGTGTGTGTGTGTGTGTGTGTGTGTGTGTGTGTGTCTGTTTGACGTTGTGTTAGCCCAGATGTGTCGAGGACCCTCAATAAAACCTACTCTACGTCTCCTTGATTGCTGCCACATCCAAAAGTGTCTCATCAGCCTGCTCTATCCCTCCTCCTCCTC